>PVHT020000521.1:31050466-31150305 GCA_004024745.2 Catagonus wagneri | reverse complement strand
TTTTTTTTTTTTTTTGCTTTTCAGGGTCTCACCTACGGCATATGGAGGTTCCCAGGCTAGGGGCGAATCAGAGCTACAGCTGCTGACCTGTGCCACAGCCACAGCAACATGAGATTCGAGCCATGTCTGAGACCTACAGCTCAAGGCAACGTCAGATCCTTAATCCACTGAAGGAGGCCAGAGATCAAACCCGAATCCTCGGAGTTCCCTTCGTGGCTCAGTGGTTAAAGAATCCGACTAAGAACCATGAGGTTGTGGGTTCGATCCCTGGCCTTGCTCAGTGGGTTAAGGATCCGGCATTGCCATGAGCTGTGGTGTAGGCTGCAGACACAGCTCGGATCCCGCGTTGCTGTGGCTGTGGCAAAGGCCGGCAGCTACAGCTCCTGTTAGACCCCTAGCCTGGGAACCTCCATATGCCGCGGGGGCGGCTCTACATAAAGGCAAAAAGACCAAAAAAAAAAAAAAAAAAAAACCCAAACCCTCATCGTTCCTAGTGGGATTCGTTTCTGCTGCGCCACGATGGGAATTCCTAATTTCAAACTCTTGTAATAACCTATAATGGAAAAGAATCTGAAAAAGAATATATATATTCTGAAAAGAAATATATATATGAAAATATATATGTATATATCAGAAAAAGAATATATTTATCCTAAGACAAAGTTGTAAATCAACTATTTTTTTAAAAAAAAATTTTTAGGGAGTTCCCACTGTGGCGCAGCAGAAACGAATCCAACCAGGAACCATGAGGTTGCGGGTTTGATTCCTGGCCTCGCTCAGCAGGTTAAGAATTTGGTGTTGCCGTGAGCTGTGGTGTAAGTCACAGATGCAGCTCGGATCCCGCGTTGCTGTGGCTGTGGCGAAGGCCGGCAGCTGTAGCTCTGATTGGACCCCTAGCCTGGGAACCTCCATATGCTGCAGGTGGAGCCCTAAAAAAGCAAAAGGAAAAAAGAAAGAAAGAAAGAAAGGAAGGAAGGAAGGAAGGAAGGAAGGAAGGAAGGAAGGAAGGAAGGAAGAAGGAAGGAAAGAAAGGAGAAAGGAAGGAAGAAAGAAAGAGAAAAGGAAGGAAGGAAGGAAGGAAGAAAAAGAAACAGTACAATGTGTGGGAGAACACACAGAGAAGACTGTTTATCCAAGGCAGAAGAAAGCAGTAATACAAACCCAAAGGAGTAAGGGTGTGGGAGTCTCCCTGAGTGAGGAGCACACCAGAGAGGTGATTTAAACCACTTACATGGGGCAGTTTTTCTGGGTCTTTGTCTTCCTTTGGCCAATTATCTTATTTTATCTCTCACACCTGACCAGATCCAGAGCCCACCCCCGACCTGTGTGAGCATCTTTTGGCCAAGATGGATTCCAAAGCAAGGCATTGTGGGAAGGTTATCTAGACTTATTATGGTCTGGCACCCCCTCCCATTCTGATGAGGGGTGTCTCTGTGCATGTGTAGTTGGGGTCTCCCTGACCCCGAAGATGGGGAGTACGTGACCTCTTGGTCTTTTGTCCAAGCAGGGCTCAGCCTCTCTTCTGATCCTGTTATTATTGTTTAACAAGTTCACAGAAGACAAGTGCCAGTTATTTGCCTTGTAGCTGTTGTTATTTCTATTTTGATGTACAGACAGGTGGCTGGTTGTAAATTATCCAGGAGCCCACCTATCTCCTGCCTCAGGAAGTACAAACAAGAGGCTAGTTGTAAAAGTCTATCCTGCAGCCCATCTATCTCCTGCCTCAGACTGTTTTTAAAACAATAAGAACTAAAATCAAAACAAAATAAAAAGTGAAGTGTGGTAGGGCTCATTCCTCTCTCTGGCTTTTATTGTGGTAGAAACTGCTAGCGGCCCATCAATACCTGCTTCCTCTGTTTTCTCATGAGTAGATTGTGAAACAGATGTCACAGTTATGGCAAGAAAAATTTAATTTTTAATTTTTATTTTTGGTCTTTTTGCCTTATCTAAGGGCCACATCTGCGGCATATGGAGGTTCCCAGGCTAGGGGTCTAACAGGAGCTGTAGCTGCCGACCTTCGCCAGAGCCACAGCAACGCGGGATCCGAGCTGCGTCTGCAACCTACACCACAGCTCACGGCAACGCCGGATCCTTAACCCACTGAGCAAGGCCAGGGATCGAACCCGCAACCCATGGTTCCTAGTCGGAGTCGTTAACCACTGAGCCATGATGGGAACTCCAAGACAAGAAACTTAAACAAAAAAAAATTTCTCTGCCTTTTGACCTCTTCTTCCCAACTGTGTATTGTGTCCCATCACGTGTCAGCTTAAAAAAATGCACAGCCTAAAAGTTGAAAGTTAAATTTTATTTGGGGCAAAATGAGCAGTTCACACATGCATCAACCAAATCTCCTCACCTTAAAAAGACCATTCTCCCAGCACCA
Organism: Catagonus wagneri; assembly: GCA_004024745.2. Classification (NCBI taxonomy): domain Eukaryota; kingdom Metazoa; phylum Chordata; class Mammalia; order Artiodactyla; family Tayassuidae; genus Catagonus; species Catagonus wagneri. The sequence continues at coordinate 31,147,922 of PVHT020000521.1, read as the reverse complement.
ACAAGACAACTCTTTAAAAGATAGCTTTCCTTCTTGATCTTGGAAGGGGTCACATGACTCACCAGGATGTTGCTTAGATCTGGAATTATGTGAACTGTCAATAATACATCATTTCAGGAATTCCTGTCGTGGCTCAGTGGTTAACGAACCCAACTAGCATCCGTGAGGTTTCAGGTTTGATCCCTGGTCTTGCTCAGTGGGTTAAGGTTCCAGTGTTGCCGTGAGCTATGGTATAGGTCGCAGACGCTGCTCGGATCTGGCATTGCTGTGACTCTGGCGTAGGCTGGCAGCTATAGCTCCAATTGGACCCAAGCCTGGGAAACTCTATATGCCACAGGTGCACCCCAAAAAGAGAAAAAAATTAAAAATTAAAAAATAGGAGTTCCCTTCGTGGCTCAGTGGTTAACGAATCTGACTAAGAACCATGAGGTTGCAGGTTCGATCCCTGGCCTTGCTCAGTGGGTTAAGGATCCAGCGTTGCCGTGAGCTGTGGTGAAGGTTGCAGACGCGGCTTGGATCCCACGTGGCTGTGGCTGTGGTGAAGGCCGGCAGCTGTAGCTCCTGTTAGACCCCCTAGCCTGGGAACCTCCATATGCCGCAGGTGCGGCTCTACATAAAAGGCAAAAAGACAAAAAAAAAAAATTAAAAAATAATACATCATTTGATGTTCAGGCTTCTATCTCAAAAAACTTACGTAAATGCGCCTTAACTTCAACAGGTCTCAGAAATTTCTGAGATGCTTTTCCTGGGCTCAAACAAAATTTTCCTTTTTTTTTTCTTTTTCAGATCGACTGATTAATTTTTCATTGACAGGACCGATCACCTCGAGGATCACCTTTGCCTATTTAGATGGGTCACATGTTCCTGGCCCACCTACAGTTAGGTGCAGTTAGATACAAAGTTTTAGTTAAGGTGTCTTAAGCAGTGGGGGTATTGAAGCTTCTGGAAGTTGTCTTTATTTATTTATTTTGCTTTTTAGGGCCACACTCACAGCATATGGAGGTTCCCAGGCTAGGAGTCCTAATCGGAGTTACAGCTGCCAGCCTATGCCACAGCTCACGGCAACGCCAGATCCTAAACCTGCTGAACAAGGCGGGGGATCAAACCGGCAACCTCATGATTCGTAGTCAGATTCATTTCCACTTCACCACGACGGGAACGCCTGTTCTTTTTTTTTTTTTTTTTCCTGAAAAAACAACTCAGTGTCTTGCTAGAAACAGGATAGGGTTAATTTGAACTTTTGAGCTAGTTCTATAGTTAAAATATTTACTACAAAACAAAATCCACATATAAGTGGTGAACCTGTGTGCTTTAAATCTGTGCGATTCAAGGGTCAAGTATATTTTAAAGAAATTTGTGGGTATGGCTCTTGTCTAATAGAGTGAACTTGAAAAGATACACAGGTGCCCCAGGAAGTTTTAAAGAGTATGATGTCACCAGAAGAACTGCCAGCTTGGACTAACAGGAAAAGAGACTATATGAATGAGGCAAGACCTTTAGATCCCCAGAATTTTATGGCCAGGAGCCAGGCTGAGAAAATGACTTAGTTGCAACTGTGACACTTTTAGGAAAAATGGAAGGATTATGGAGTGCAGGACCAAGAAACAAGAGGGTGGAAGCAAGAACTTTGGGAAGTCATCCCCAGATTTCCAGATCTAGACAAGAGACTTCCAGGCTTGATCAGGTGGATTACAGAATGTTATGAACCTGCACCCCATCTGCCCATCCTCACCCCTTTAGAACAGAAATGATCCTAACAAGTACCCTGTGCTTGTCCTACCACGACAATGGGGGGTGGGGGTGGGTAGCTCACTTTTCTCTAGGTTCACCTATGTTTAGTTAAAGGAACTGGAATGAGGAAGTACCCCGAGGTACCCCATCAGCAGGCAGACTCGATACAGATGATGAGATTCTGAACTCTGAACTGATGCTGCAGAGGAATAAGATGGGGGGAGCATGGGATGGCCAAGCATGTATTTTGATATTTTACATGATGTGAACGATTGGAGGGTCAGTGGGCAGACTGGTGGAAAGTCTCTACGTCAGCCCCACAGCCCTGACTCCTGGTATCCAGTCTTCCATCCTTTCAGTAAGACCCTCAGCTTGAGTGGAGACTGGATTTAAACTTTTTTTTTTTTTTGGCTGTTCTCAGGGTGTGCAGAAGTTCCTGGGCCAGGGATTGAACCCATACCACAGCAGTGACAAGACCAGATCCTTAACTGCTAGGCCACTAGGGAACTCTGAAATTCACCTCTGGTTTGTTTTTTAGGGCCTCACTTGAGGCATATGGAATTCCCAGGCCAGGGGTCAAATTGGAGCTGTGACCGCCAGCCACAGCAATGCAGCATCCGAGTCATGTCAGCGACCTACACCACAGCTCATGTATCCTTAACCCACTGAGCGAGGTCAGGGATTGAACCTGCATCCTCATAGATACCAGATGAGTTCATTACCACTGAGCTACAATGGGAACTCCCTCCACTTCTAATTGATAGGATACAACAGAAGCGATCAGATGACGTTGACAATAATCTTCCCTTGATGTAAACAGCCCTGTGGAGGGGCCCATGTTTCGATGAGCCGGCACCTCGGCCAGCAGCGAGGGAGATCCTGCATCCTGTGTAGGCTCACGTGAGGAACACAGAGGCAAGGTCATCGCGGCCTCCACTGACATTAGATCAAGTTAAGGCACACCCAAGGCCCTCATTTATGTATGTATGTATTTATTTATTTATTTTGCCTTTTGTCATTTTAGGGCCGCACATGGCATGTGGAGGTTCCCAGGCTTGGGGTCTAATCAGAGTTGTAGCCACTGGCCTACACTGCAGCCACAGCAACGCAGGATCCAAGCCGCGTCTGCGACCTACACCACAGCTCACGGCAATGCTGGATCGTTAACCCACTGAGCAAGGCCAGGGATCGAACCCACAACCTCATGGTTCCTAGTCGGATTTGTTAACCACTGTGCCACAACGGGAACTCCCCAAGGCCCTGATTTACAGGAACTATAAATTAAAAATGTTTAGACACTAAATTTAGGACTATTTTTAATTCTATGAGGCAACCATCACCCTGATACCAAAACCAAAGATACCACAAAAAAAGAAAATTACAGGCCAATCTCACTGATGAACATAAATGCAAAAATCCTCAACAAAATACTAGCATACCAAATCCAACAATACATTAAAAGGATTGTACACCACGATCAAGTGGGATTTATCCCAGGGATGCAAGGATTCTTCAATATCCGCAAATCAATCAGTGCGATACACCACGTTAACAAAACTGAAGAATTAAAACCATATGATCCTCTCCACAGATGCAGAAAAAGCCTTTGACAAAATCCAACACCCATTTCTGATAAAAAGCCTTCAGAAAGTGGGCATGGGGGAATCCTATCTCAACATAATAAAGGCCATCTATGACAAACCAAGAGCTCAGATCATTCTCAGTGGTGAAAAGCTGAAAGAATTCCCACTGAGATCAGGAACAAGACAGGGATGTCCACTCTCGCCACTACTATTCAGCATAGTTTTGGAAGTCCGAGCCACAGCAATCAGAGAAGAAAAAGAAATAAAAGGAATCCAAATTGGAAAGGAAGAAGTAAAACTATCACTATTTGCATATGACATGATACTATACCGAGAGAATCCTAAAGACTCTACCAGAAAACTGTTAGAGCTCATCAATGAATTTGGCAAAGTCGCAGGATACAAAATTAACACACAGAAATCAACTGCATTTCTATATACTAACAATGAAAGATCAGAAAGAGAAATTAGGGAAGCAATCCCATTTACCATTGCATCAAAAACAATCAAATACTTAGGAATAAACCTACCTAAAGAGACAAAAGACCTGTACTCTGAAAACTATAAGACGCTGTTGAAAGAAATCAAGGATAACATAAACAGATGGAAAGACATACCATGCTCTTGGATTGGAAGAGTCAATATTATAAAATTTAGGACTATTTGTTGTACCATAATTTAAGTACAGTTTGCTTCTGTTACTTGCACTTAAAGGTTTGTAAAAGACACATTAAGCGATACCCAAAGCCCTCCACAGCTGAATGCACTTGGCCTTCCCGACTTCTTCACCAGCTTCAGGTCCCTTCACAAGACCCATGCTGTGCTCAAGCACACATTTTCATGTTTTACTTTTAAGCTAGGTATTCTCAAAGCTGCCTTCTGAACCGAGTTCAATCCTCAGCTGAGCTCTAAGAGTTTCGGTCGGCTTAGGAGGCTTAATCTCTTTCTCTGACCCTTAAGCCCTTGACTTTCTACTCATTAGGATAGCAGTTATCCAGATGGGATATTTGGACCAACAGAAACAACACCCCTAGGAAATGCAGATGCTTGGGTTCTGCCCCAGATCTATCACAACAGAAACTTGTGAGTGGGGCCCAGCGACATTGACATGTCCTGCTTTACACATCAAAGGTATCAACACATCTGTTTATTGTCGTTTCTGCTGGAATGTATTCCAGAGAGAGAGTGCATCTGTAAGCCCCTAAAGTATTCTTAGGTCTTCACAGAATACTTTAGAAGTTTTTTTTTTCAGTCTTTTGCTATAATGATGATAAATATTAACTATAAAGTATTAGTACCATACAACATTTTTTTTTTCCTTTGCTTTTTAGGGCTGCACCTGTGACATATGGAGGTTCCCAGGCTAGGGGTGTAATGAATCGGAGCTACAGCTGCCAGCCACAGCCACAGCCACAGCCATGCAGGATCCAAGCCGCTTCTGCAACCTACACCACAGCTCACGGCAATGCCAGATCCTTAACTCACCGAGTAAGGCCAGGGATCGAAGCTGCATCCTCATGGATGCTGGTCAGATTCATTAACCACTGAGCCACGACGGGAACTCTGCAAGGTGATATTTAATTGTTTAAATTTGAAGTCCCAGCTAAAATGAACAAGGAATAATAGAGAAAGGATAGGATCAGATCATCAAATAACAGGATGTATTATAATGAGCATTCCTATGTCAGCTGGTGGAAATGAGAAGGTGTGATTAATTTATTGCAGATAGGTATGTCCTTTTGGTTTACGACGTGTGTGTTTATGTATTTGTGTGTCCTCTTCACTGCACTGTGAGATCCTTGGGAACAGGCCTTTGTCTGACCTGTCCACCATGTTATGGTCAACATCTGGCATGGGCCAAGGTGTACAGTAGGTGCTCAATATTTGTCAAGCGAGTGAATACCTAGCTCAAGTAACAAAATACAGGAAAGTATCAGGGACTAAAAATAACTGCGTACATGAGCAATTGGAGCAAATTATCGGCAGGAAGATACTAAACATCTAAAATCCAACGTCTGAAGAGCTGGAAGTAAAAGCAAGGTGTCAGGAAAAAAAGCAGGGTGCTGAGCCTGCACACAGCACCACCAAAAGGGTGGGCAGACCACCTAAGCCATCCTTCTGACCCAAGCCCTGGACCCACCCCTGCCCTGGCCCCATGTAAGGAACCAGCTCGCTCCCTCACAACAGTGAGCAAGCAACGGAACCTGTTTGTTGTTGTTCCTGCTGCTGCAGCAGGGGGTCAGAAAAACCTTGTCTAAATGTTAATAATCTCTTATCAACTCCCATTGATTAAGAAGGCCAAGAGGCCCGGGAGGTAAAAACTGGATAACACATTCTTTTCTTTAATGGTTAAAGCAGATGGATAATGTATGTTTGACAGGCTATGGGCTGTCAGGCTGTCCTAGTTACCATAAAGTTTAGGCCAAATGGGCATTGTGATGCAGCAGAAACGAATCTGACTAGTATCCATGAGGATGTGGGTTCCATCCCTGTCCTTGTTCAGTGGGTTAAGGATCCGGCGTTGCCATGAGCTGTGGTGTACGTTGCAGACGCGGCTCGGATCCCACGTGGCTGTGGCTGTGGTGAAGGCTGGCTCCTGTAACTGTTCATCCCTGGCATTTGAAGTCCTCTTCATTGAATTTCTTCCAAGACTTCAGAGTAAAGCCTGAAATCAGGGCTGGCTCCCAGGAGGGCTTGTTTGCAGGGGCCCAGGGTGCTCAGCTCTGAGGTTCTTTTACAGTTCAGTGACTGCTGCCCTCCCCTCCCCCCCTCCCCTCCCCTTCCCTTCATAGTGGCACCCGCGGCATATGGAGGTTCCCAGACTAGGGGTCTAATCGGAGCTACAGCTGCTGCCGGCCTACACCACAGCCACAGCAACGCCAGATCCGAGCCACGTCTGTGACCTACACCACAGCTCACAGCAATGCCGGATCGTTAACCCACTGAGCAAGGCCAGGGATCGAACACGCAACCTCATGGTTCCTAGTCGGATTCGTTAACCACTGAGTCACGACAGGAACACCTCAGTAACTGTTTTTGTTTTTTTTTCTTTTTTTTGGCTGCCCCCACAGTATATGGAAGGAAGTTTCCAGGCCAGAGATCAAATCTGAGCCAGTGCTATGACCTACACCCACAGCTGCAGCAACACCAGATCCTTAACCCCCTGCACTGGGCTGAGATTGAACCAGCACCTCCATAGAGACAAGCGGGATCATTAACCTACTGTGCCACAGCAGGAACTCATGTCTTTAAAAAATAGGTAGCAAATACAGTCCTAAGTCCTAAGTGCTAGAGACACGCCAAGAAGCAAATCTGGGAAAACTGGTAAAATTTTAATTAAGATATAACTGGTTAGGAGTTTCCACTGTGGTTCAGCTGTAACCCCACTAGTATTCATGAGGACATGGGTTCGATCCCTGGCCTCACTCAATGGGTTAAGGATCTAATGTTGCCGTGAGCTGTGATGTAGGTCACAGACGCAGTTTGGATCCTGAGTTGCTATGGTGTAGGCTGGCATCTGTAGTTCCGATTGGACCACTAGCTGGAAAACTTCCATATGCCATGGGTGTGGTCCTAAAAAGACAAAAGACCAAAAAAAAGAAAAAAAGATGTAACTGGTTAGTTCACAGAGATTGCTCACAAATGCCAAATAACAGGATGTACCAACAGTTGGTTCTAACAGAAACTGGCTTTTATATTAATTGACGTTAGTTGATGCTATTTTCCATTTTGGAACTTTGCAGGCACATAAAAATAAATTTTTCAGACAACTTTGAGGGAAAACAGCATGTAAAACTCTATATAAAAAACTATGACTAAGCAAAAAGGGAATAAAATAAAGAGCTTTAATTTATCTATAATATTAATAATTACATTTTCAAAGATATCAATACCATAAATCTATAGCTTACAGTAGGAGATATAAGTGTAATTATGCTATATACATTTTGCATTACTGCTACAATTTTATACACATAACGCTATACACTAAGCAACAATCCCCAGAGGAAACAAAATCCACTTGTCTAGATAGTGGACAACAGATTTTAAAACAGTCCAGAATAGATTCAGGTTTCTCAGCTGCACATAGTGGAAATGTGTAAGTATGACAATTAAATCTGAGGTATTTACTACACTGAAGACATTTAACTTTGTTCCATGCCAGCCATGAGTGACAGTGCTAGAGATTCCACTGTGGGAAGAATAAAAATAGGTTAACAAAACAGGTTTGGAATCACTTTGTTGTACAGCAGAAATTATCACAACATTATAAATCAACTATACTTCAATAAAACTAAAAAAATGAAAAAAATTAGGTTTAAAGATCTGAAAGTGTCTGAATAGGCTTTAATAAATTCAAAACTAAAAAGTAGAGATAATTTTCTATTTTTAATTAAAATACTGATAATTTTTAACATAAAGATGATGGAGTGCCCATTGTGGCTCACTGGTAACTAACCCGATTAGTATCCATGAGGATGTGGATTCAATCCCTGGCCTCTCTCAGTGGGTTAAGGATCTGGCATTTTGGTGAGCTACAGTGTAGGTCACAGATGTGGCTCAGATCTGGTGTTGCTGTGGCTGTGGTGTAGGCTGGCATTGCAGCTCCGATTCAATCCCTAGCCTGGGAACCTCCATATGCCACACATGCAGCCTTAAAAAGCAAAAAATAAATAAATAAATAAAAATAAAAACGATAATCTTCATGTGTTAAATACAAATTTTAAAAGTATGATTTACTCTATTTCAGATCATTTTAGTTTTGAAAACAAAACAAAAATCTGGGCATTACACAGAACAAATCACATTTTTCCAAAGTGTCATAAAACCTGGCCTCAATTCATAATAAAACGCTAACAAATAGAGTCCACCTGTATAACAGTCACCCAGTGCAAAAATGGACCAATGCATCAACACTTCCTCTAACACATTTATAATGCAGTGGGTTTTTGTTTGTTTGTTTGGCTGAGGGTAAAAATGGGGGAGGCTAAGATTTAGCAGTAGGGGCTTATAATATTTATTTGTTTTTAAATACTTGCTTAATCAATGTATGCCTCCTCACTGTATAATCACCTGACACAAGACTACAGGAACCTAATCTAAGCAGTGTGATATCTGAACTTTCTGTTTTCCACCCGACTCCCAGCTTCTGTGTTGCCACTTATACCGAGTCCAGGGGAGAGCTCGCTCTGCACTGGGGGTGTCCAGGATTTGAGTCCACCATACCAACACGGGGTTTCTCTGTCCTGGCAAAGTCTATGTGCCTCTGGTGGGTGACTGGCCCGCCTACCTGTACTGCAGGTGCAGCAAGCCAGCACTTAAGGGCTCATCTTATCCCAGAATATATTTAGACTTTCCATTCACAACTTTTTGAAGATATGTTTTTGATTATTCAGCATTCTCTCTTTACTACTCTTAACAGTAGTTTTTATTCTTTAATTTTTTTTTTTACTTTTGCTTTAAAAAAAAAAAAGATATATGGAAGTTCCCAGGCTAGGGATCGAATCAGAGCTGCAGCTGCCGGCCTACACCACAGCCACAGCAACTGGGATCCAAGCCACGACCGCAACCTGCACCACAGCTCACAGCAACACTTAATCCTTAACCCACTGAGTGAAGCCAGGGATCGACTCTGCATCCTCATGGATACTAGTCGGGTTCGTAACCCACTGAGCACAACAGGAACCCCTTAACAGTGTTTTAAAAAATGTTCAGCTACTTGTAATGAGCATATCACAATCTGAATATGCAGAAACAGGGGAAAAAATGAGGCTTGCATACTTTTCCCAAAAGAGTTATGCAAGAGATACTACTTAGTCCTTTCTGTGTGCAGATTAAATAGCTCTCTTCTTCTTGTGATTCGGCCCACAGACCTCTGTCTGCTTCACACACTGTGTTCTGAACTGTAAGGCCTGCATTTTCTTGTGTAAGAGGCAGACTTCTAAGTTGCAGGGAGTTTCCTTCGTGGCTTAGCAGTTAATGATCCTGACTAGGATCCATGAGGATGCAGGTTCGATCCCCGGCTTTGCTTGGTGGGCTAGGGATCCTGTGTTGCTGTGAACTGTGGTGCAGGTCACAGACGTGGCTTGGATCTGGCATTTCTGTGGCTGTGGTGTAGGTCGGCAGCTGCAGCTCCGATTCGACCCCAGCCTGGGAACTCCCATAGGCCATGGGTAGGGCCCTAAAAAAAAAAAAAGTAAAACTGCTGAAAAAAAACTCCCACAAAACCAACCCCCTACCCTCTCTTTTGAAAAGGAATAGTTACAAAGGCTACACATGATAAAGAAATGTGATTGAAACCTATTCTGCCATCTGCTTTAGTTAATGATGGTTTTAGAAATCCACTAGTTTAACATATGATATATTAGGAAGTATCACCCACCCCACTGCAGTTTGGGAAAAACAATTCAACTGCTGAGGGCCTTTTCACGTTTGAAATGGTGAAAAATTTAAATTCTTCATGAGATCAGTACCAAAACAATAACATGTAGACTTTGTTATAAGAAAATATAAAAGCAGTAATATTCTGACATAATACTCACGATGGGGAAAAGATCCTCTACAGACAGCTTTGTTTAAAATGGTTACAAGAAACATATGGCAGTTTTTAAAATCGGACTCCATTTTCTCTATAGATTCCATTCTAGGAAAGAAAGTAAATTTCAATTTAAGTAAGTGCATAATGGCTTACTAGGCAGGCTATTAAATACCTCTGGAGAAATTTCAGTTGTGCTTTAATTATTTAGAATCCTAAAGAATATAAAATAAAATACGCATGAGGAGTTCCCATCGTGGTACAGAGGAAAGAAATCTGACTAGGAACCATGAACGAGGGTTCAATCCCTGGCCTTGCTCAGTGGGTTAAGGATCCGGCGTTGCCGTGAGCTGTGGTGTAGGTAGCAGACACGGCTTGGATCTGGCGTTGCTATGGCAGTGGTGAAGGCCGGCAGCTGTAGCTCCGATCGGACCCCCAGCCTGGGAACCTCCATATGCCATGGGTGCGGCCCTAAACAAACAAACAAACAAACCCCTCAAAGTGTCAGAAGGAAAGTGTCATCAGGACACAAAACCGCTGCTTCAGGATAGTATGGAGTTCCAGAGCGAGATTAAGTGGGGAATGTTCCCTTTTCTACTGTATAGTTCTATACTTCTATTTTTCCACAGGCACATCATCTTTTGAAAGAAAGAGCACACTGAAGATATAAAATCCCACATTTAAAAATTACTCAGTGGGTGGGTTAAGAATATGGTGTTGTCACTCCAGCGGGAGGTCACTGCTGTGGTGTGAGTTAGATCCCTGGCCTGGGGACTTCCACATGATGCGGGTATGGCCCAAAAAATAAATAATAAAATAAAAATTACTAAAGAAGTTATTATGGGAAATAGCAAACAACCACACCCTACTTCAGCAGTCACCCTCCAGTAGCAGACCCACTTACACCCCCTGTCCTACATTTTTAGAAGCAAAGTTGAGACAGCACAGCACTCAGCAATAAAAATTTCGGTGTATACATACTGAAGATAAAGACTCTTTTAAAACCACAGCTACAAAACTATTTGCTTAAAAATACTTAATGACTTTAAAAAATATCACCAAATAACAGTATTCAAATTTCATCTTGCTTTAAAATTTTTTCACTTTTTTGTTTCAAATGGGAATCAGGATCAATTAATTTCCATAAACTGTGATGGTTAATATGCCTAAGTCCTCCTCACCCCCTGCTTTTTTCTTACAATGTACTTGTTGAAAAAACACTTCAGTTTTAGCCAAGCACACGCAGCAGTGTCACCTTCTCCTCCACCCAAAATCACACGGAAGGGAAGCCAGATCACACACTTGAGACAGAAATAAAGCAGTAAGCATTCTATTTTCATTCCTGTAATCAGGAGTCCTTTCTACATTAGTTTCTTCATTTACAACATTCTAATACAGCCATACATTAAGATTTTAGACTAATGCTATAATGAACTCTCAGCTCCTCACTAACACCAACTAACTAAGCTATTATCCTTGCAGCCCAGTCAACGGACCTATACTTTTATTTCAAGGAAGTAATAATAGCTGCATTATATTATTATTATTTTTTTTTTTTTGTCTTTTTAGGAGGCAATATGGAGGTTCCCAGGCTGGGGTCTAATGGGAGCAGTAGCTGCCGACTTACACTACAGCCAAAGGAACAAGGGATCTGAGCTGCATCTGAGACCTACGCCACAGCTCATGGCAACATTGGATCCTTAACTCACTGAAAGAAGCCAGGGATCGAACCCGCGTCCTCATGGATCCCAGTTGGGTTTGTTAACCGCTGAACCATGAAGGGAACTCCGTATTATATTAATTTTATAAATAAGACAGGGGCAAACTATCCAACTGCACATTCAAGGAAACATAGAGGATGCTCAACTGGATAGGAAGAAGTCTCCTGGGTCCTCAACTGTCCTCTGACTTTCTACGTGATAGGTGTGAATAATAAACATCCTAGAAGTAAAATATACACTTATTCTTTCAGAGCCCTAAAATATAATTTTGGACTATAATCTAGTATGATGTCCAGAATCTGGTTTAAAATAATTGAATGAGTGGGAGCGGGCACAATGCAAAACAGAACCAGTTGTTACTGGCATCTGCTGAAGTTGAGTGATGAGCCCCAGGGTCTGTTGTGTCCCCTCTGCCCTACTTCTGTGCGTGTCTGAAGGCATCCAGGTCAAAAACTTAGCAAAACCTATTCAATGAAATACGTATACAACTTAAGGATATTTGTTTGTCCTAGTCAAAAGACTCAGATTTTTCTTATTATTTTATTGCTCATAAAAGAATTGCATAATTCTTGCAGCTGCCTAGTGTGGTCCAACAAATTCAACTTTTCAATTCTTTCCATATATATAAGTGGTAAGCAATGTGTTGTCAAGCTGAAAAACAAGGTTCCCAGATTGAAGCCAGCTAAAAGGGAAGCTGAAATGGTCACAGCGCAGAAGCTCCACAAGCCACATACTTACTGCCATGCCCCCAGGCCGGCCTGCCAACCATCTGCAAACATGAGGGCCAAGTTCAACACTTTCATGATGGCTTCCTTCACAAAACTGACCTGGAGAGAAAGGCAAGGAAGAACACAGACTCCATGACCATGTTTGGATCCTGACATCAACACTTTTACCTAATTTTTTTTTTTTTTTTTGTCTTTTTGCCTTTTCTAGGGCCACACCCGTGGCATATGGAGGTTCCTAGGCTAGGGGTCGAATCGGAGCTGTAGCCACCGGCCTACACCACAGCCACAGCCACGTGGGATCCAAGCACGGTGGTGCTTGTAGGTCTGCAACCTACACCACAGCTCACAACGACGCCGGATCCTGAACCCACTGAGCGAGGCCAGGGATAGAACCCACAACCTCATGGTTCCTAGTCGGATTCGTTAACCACTGAGCCACAATGGGAACTCCACTTTTACATAATTTAAATGTCACAGAAGAAGCTCATCAGTGTGATGACTGCCTTCCAGGTATAAGGGGCAGGGGATGCCAGGCTCTGAATGAAGAGCACTTGGAACTGGGCCACATGATTACTGCACCTACAAAGGCATCAGCTGCCGAGTCTGACTGACCAACAGAGCCAGCAAGCTACCATTTCCTGGGACACCCGTTTAAATTAACCAGTGAGGAGTTCCTGTCATGGCTCAGCAGTTAGTGAACCCAACTAGCATCCACGAGAATGCGGGTTCGATCCCTCACCTGCTCAGTGGGTTAAAGATCCGATGTTGCCATGAACTGTGGTGTAGGTCGCAGACGCGGCCTGGACCCTGCGTTGCTATGGCTTTGGAACAGGTCGGCGATCTGATTCAACCTATAGCCTGGGAACTTCCATATAACGTGGGTGCGAACCTAAAAAGACACAATCAGCCAGTGAAATGGGGCAAGTCATTCCAATGGCTGTAAGAGTAATCCCATAAATTAACATCAAGCTGGACATACTCTCTGACCAAAGCACCATTATTCCATAAATGCAGATGAAACTTTTCCAACTGAGTCCAAACACAGTGCTGAGTGGGTAAAGACCATAATAATACTAATAACTATTTCTCTTAGATATAATTTCTAGGAATAGGGCACAGATTTGTAACCTCATTTGATCTGGTCCTTCCTTCAAGAATATCCTGCAGATCAGAAGCTTAATAGGTATAAAATTCCAAAGCAGAGAGACAACCATCCTTGGCTGGCTCCATTCCTGCCTCAGTGACCAAGTTCACAGGTGATGCGTCATGTACCTTTTCTCTCAGTAGACATCGATCGTGGATGGTTGACAAGTATCTATAGTGAATTTTAATCAACTGATCTAAATCCTTGGCTTCCTCAACTTGATGTTGAAACTCCAGCCCCGTACTGTGAAGAATCTGGAAAGAGAAAGAAGACAAATATAGTCAGCAGATTTCTTCTTTGAGAACTTGTGTGCTACACACAGAACTTTTTACCAACCTCTTCTACTTCTCTCAACTTCTTTCAATAATCACAACTGTAATGTGCAGCCAAGTTCATAAAGTGCTCTTACTGGCTGACACTCTACACGGAGGGTGGGCCCCATCTTTGGGGCATCCACTTGCACAGGGAGGGAATGCCTCACTCTGGACTAACAGACTGCTCCTGTGCGAAGGGGCGATACATGAAACTGTATAGAAAATGTACTGCTTTTAAAAAGTATCAGGTAAACTGAATTAGTATGTTTTTATAAATTCCACTGCTTATGTAATGGTCCTTCTTAAAAAGGAGCATAACTGTACTTCAAGTTGAGAACAAAAACCAAATTAAGCAAAAACTTAAAACTCCTACCATTTACTCTTCACAATTAAGGGCTTAAGGCTGGCCCTCTGAAGGTCACCAGTGCGTGGAAACTGTGAGAACCTCTGCCACGTGTACCACGTCCAAAACCCAGGCTTCGAAGGCTCACTGCATCCAAACAAAAGTGGGTTCTAGAACCTCTTTAACCAGAATGACTACAAGTGTTTTTTCAGCAACCATTTTAAACCCCACATGACCACTGTTGGAGTTCCCTCATGACTCAGTGGGTTAAGGATCCGGTGCTATCAATGCTGTGGCCCTGGTTACAGCCGCGTTGTGGATTCTATCCCTGGCCAAGGAATTTTTGCATTCTGTGGGTGCAGCCAAAAAAAAAACCCAAAAAACAAAAACAAACCAAAAAAACCCCCTAAAACTAAATGAGTACAGTCACTCAATAATACTGCTACTATTCAAATATCTAAACTCCTTTTCAGAACTTCTTCTAGAACTGGTTAATATGTGTAAGAAAAGTAGTTTTATTTACTTTGCAATGTACTTCTTGTATTTAAGAAAACGGTATATAATCTGGCTGTATCTTCCTCGTTATACTCCATACCAGCTTGACAGATGTTTTTAGGCTTGTTACCAAAAACTGAAGCCATTTTCCAGGGACAGCCCTGTCACTACTGGTGAAATTTAAAGGACCACGTGGCAAGTTCTGATAGCAATTCCCAAAGAGGAGCTCTGGGTGTATCATTCCAAGGGGCTGCTAAACAGAAGAGACAGCAGCCTCTGGATACCTCTGCTCTGGCACATTTAAAAAACTTTCCCTGCTGCCGTGTTTTTTATGGTCAAGTGTTGAGCATGTGCTATCTCCACATCGCAGTCTCTGTAAGTATTTTGTGTGCTTCTTTGTATTTATAAATATATTACAAGTAATTCTCTATGAACAGATGCATACACGGTGACAGAACTGAGTGGACAGACAGACACGAACCCTGGTCATGATGTAGTTGTGTAAGCTGTTCACAAAGTGCATGAGCTTCACTCTTAAGAGGAACATACGATGAATCTGCTGTCTTACTGGCTCCTTCTGTGGTCCAAACTGAGCAGCTATGTCCTGTCCACCTAAAAGTCCTTCTTTAGATTGTGGTTTTTCAGCAGAACTAGCTACTTCTGTAAAGGAATAAAGAGCAGAGTGGGTGGGAAGAGCATTCACTCAGACCTCACCTGCGCCACTGCACCCACAGCAGGGGCCCCACCTTCAGTACCTCTGGAAGGTGAAGCAGTGAAAGCTGCCATATCACCTTGATTACACTGTCATCAAAAATATAAACACAGAGTCCCAGTAACTTGTCATTAAAAATTTCTCGCATAGTCTAAGAATTTTTATTCTGGCTAAATTCCTAATTTAGTCATTGTATTTCAGGTTAACTATTCATTCAGGAAAGTTAATTCTGATGACATTAAACTGTAATTTAACCATTGAAAACATATCTTACCACCAAACAGTAGAACATCCAGACTATATTTTGCCCACTTTATTTGCAATAAGAGAAGGAACACTTGATTATAAATTTTTTGACATTCCAAACTTATAACGATATCCACGGGCCATGGGACCTACGAAAACAAAACCAAGATATCAGAATAGAAAGTAACATATTACTTGCATGTTTTAATTCTAATAGAAAATAACGATCTTACAAAGAAAATCAGCACATACCTTATAGCTCAGAGTCAGACCATCTAAGATATGAACAGGGAGTTTCTTCTTAGCTGTGTCAACATTTTCAAAAGATATAGATAGGCTAGGTAAAGAAATACCAATTTCAGTTTGGTGAAAGCACTATGCTCATATAAAAATGCCCCTTAAAAAAAAAAAGCATGAGAGAGTTTCCATTGTGGTGCAGTGGAAATGAATCCGACTAGTATCCATGAGGATGAAGGTTCCATCCCTGGCCTTGCTCAATGGGTCGGAGATCTGGCATTGCCGTAAGCTGTGGTGTAGGTCGCTGATGAGGCTCAGATCCAGCATTGCTGTGACTGTGTTTGTGGCTAGCAGCTGTAGCTCCAATTTGATCCCTAGCCTGGGAACTTCTACATGCCACAGATGCAGACCTAAAAAGCAAAAACAAACAAACAAAACACGAGCACTTTCATTTTACACACTGAAAAAAGACACTTATTTCATAAATGCACATATTCCAATAAAGGTGCATTTTCTAGCATATATTCCAGAATAGAAATTGAACTTTAGAACTAAGGAAAAGGGATAAAGTTTTTAAATAATAAACAGGTTTAGCTAAAAAACAGAAGAGATACTTATAGTAAAATATCCTAAGAGAAAGAAGGTTAACTGCTAACTTTGGCTGAGTTCAACAACAGCCTCAGAAGCCAGACCTTCTGCTGGGGGTGGCGGAGAAGGAGGTGAAGGGGCTGCTCTCATCTGGGACAGCGAGCACATGCAAGTTTGTGGACAAGAATGGAGTCTGCTTTTATTTATTTATTTATTTATTTACTTACTTATTTATTTTTGCTTTTTAGGGCCGCACCTGCACCATATGGAAGTTCCTAGGCCAGGGGTCAAATCTGAGCTGCAGCTGCCAGCCTACACCATAGCCACAGGATCCGAGCCGTGTTTGTGACCTATACCACAGCTCACGGCAACACCGGATCCTTAACCCACTGAACGAGGCCAGGGATCAAACCTGCAACCTCATAGTTACTAGTCAAATTCATTTCTGCTGTGCCACAATGGGAACTCCTGGAGTCTGCTTTTAAAACAAAGGTTCTTCTGCTTTTTTCCTAACTGGTTTGAGTGAGACTCTCAATAGAAGGCATGTAGCACTGGGCCAGGCACTTCCTTCCTCAGAGCAGTTCTGTCAGTGGGCTGAGAGATGATGTGAGTCTCCCATGGTCATAGGGGGACCCTGTGACGATGCTTGGATGCAGCCTAGTCACATTTAACTCTAAGGCTGAGGCAGGAGTTAGCCTTACAACCAGAGATGTAAAGGGCAGTGTGTGATTTATGAGTTTAGCCAATTTATTCCACGTCACAGGGTAGTCATAATTTTTCTTAGCTCATTAAGTCTACATGTGAATCCATTAAGTACTTAGGAAGCACCTACTGAATACCTTAATTATCAGGCTCTGCACTAAGTAGGTGATAAAAAGCCAAGCCCTGCCCCCTTCCAGGGCTCAGGGGCTCAGAGCTGAAAGCAAACACAGTCACCGTCCTGTCACCAAGTGGATGCGGGACACCACACCAAGCCACACAGACCACTGCTGGCCGGGCACACACGACAGCAGGTAACCAGAGAATGCGGACACGTGAAAGCACCTGGGGAAACCAGAAATATTCCAAATCCCTGAAATGGAAAGTGTGGTGGAGAAAGAACACGATGTGTCTGCATGTTTACGTGTACAAGAAATGAGGCTGGGAAAATCAGCCAGACAGTGAAAAGCTCTTCCTCCCAAGAGACGCTCGGCCCATCTGCTCTGAGGTGCAAGGGAGCCTGAGTGTGAGCGGTGGTGCGGGTTGCTGGTTTCCTGCACAGCCTGGCAGGGCCAAGTGGAAGGGATAGGAGCTGAGACAGCTAGTCAGAAGGTAGCAGAGAGTGAGCACTGAGAATGTTACGTGGGAGACAGAGCTGAGGACCAAGGGTGTGTATTGCTGGAAGAGAGGAAGGAATCTAGGGTGAACTGCAGACTCCCTCTGGGCACTGAGATGAACGGTGGTAGCCCATCCAGGAGAAGCAAAGGTCTGAGAAGACGATGAGCTCAGATTTGGATCCATGACATTTGAGTAGAGTCATGAGGTGCTGGCTATGCAGACACCTGGGCTAAAGGGACTGATCTCCAGGTCATTAGGGGTCGCTGAAGCCATCAACATGGAATGGAGATGCTCCAGGGAGAAGAGTGAGAAGCTGCGCCAAAGGCAAGTGCCTCAGGGCAAGTGGAAGGCACGGTGCCCACAGGAAGGCTGCGGAGGAGTACCATGGCCAAGGAGGGGTGCGGCCAGGGCAGCCTGGAATCGAGGAGTAGAGTCTTAGGTCCTGGCTCAGAGAGCCTGAAGGGCCAGACAGGCACCTGGGACATACGGGAGCCAGAGGAGAAGGGATCCCAATGGGACAGCTCATTTGTCCTGAAACAATCTGTGAATGGATGCAGTCTCAATAAAAATATCACCCAGGGTTTGTTTTGGTGAATGTAGCTAGACAAGTTGATGATAAAGTACCTTTGGAAAAATAAATAAGCAAGAATAGCCAGAAAAACCCTATTATTAAAACAGAATGCTACTGGCATATAAATAGAACAGTGAAATAGGATGGAAAATCTAGAGAGAGACCCAATGCATACAACTCAAGTGCATATGAAAATTTAACAATAAAGGGGCAGCTTAAATGGGGAGAGGTGGATTTTTTTTTTTTAAATAAGTGATGGGAACCAATTTGTCATTTGGAAAAAGATAAAACTAGATTTATTTCTCACGCTTTTTAGCTGAATAAATTCCAAAGGCTCAACATCTAAATGTAAAAAAGAAAACCCATTCGAGCATTTAAAAAAAGACAAGTGAATTTTTTTTATTATTCAGGAGAGTAAAACTTTTTTTTTTTTTGGTCTTTTTTGTCCTTTTAGGGCCACACCCACGGCATTGTGGACATTCCTAGGCTAGGGATCTAATTGGAGCCAGAGCAACACAGGATCCAAGCTGTGTCTGCAACCTACACTATAGCTCACGGCAATGCCGGATCATTAACCCATTGAGCAAAGCCAGGGATCGAACCTGCAACCTCATGGTTCCTAGTCAGATTCGTTAACCACTGCGCCACAATGGGAACTCTGAGTAAAACTTTCTTAAATATGACTCAAAATCCAGAAGTAATAAAAGACTGATACATTATAAAACTAAAAAAATGTCTGCATGACAAAGCAAGAAATGGTTACACCATATGTAGGAAAAAAAGACAAATGTCACATTGTGAAAACTACAAAAAGAGCTTTTAAAAATGGAGAGGAGAAAGACCATCAACTTGATATGACAGAAATAGTGGCAAAGATATGGATAGTAACATTAATATAAATGCAAGGAAAGAAGACTAAGCTCACACAAAAAAGGCAAATTAAAACTACACTGAGACACCATTTTTTATCATCAGACTGGCAAAAATCCCAAAGTCTGACAACATACTCTGTTGGTGAGGCCATGGAGAAAGCCTCACTGCTGGTAGAAATGAGAAAAAAAAATACAGCCTTAATGAAAAGGAATTTGGGAACAGCTGGCAGAGTTACAGGGGTGTTTACACTTTCACCTGGCAATCCCATTCTAGAAAAGTACTCCAAACTTACACTGGCAAAAATAAGAAACGAAATGTACAAGATCAGTCACTGCATAGCAAAAGAATAGAATCCCATGTGTCTACCAAAAGGACACTTGGCTGACGAATACAATCAGCTGTAAAGGAGAGAGGACAAGCTCTCTAACTTGCAAGTACAGTGGATCTCGGATGTCTTACTTATGTATGAAAAATACGGCAGGTGCTGGAGAATGTGCACTGTGTGCTTCCTTTTTTGTAACATGCGAGGAGAAAAGGTAATACATACACAGGTTTTTGGTGCCAAAAAATAAACACTGGAGGGAAGGGAAATAAAATCTATTAAAAATGGTTACCAGGGGAGTTCTCCTGTGGTACAGTAGGTTAAGGATATTGTGTTGTTACTGCAGCAACTTGGGTTACTGCTGTGACGTGGGTTTGATCCCTGGCTTGGGAACTTCTACCTGATGCAAAAAAAAAACCCAAAAGCCAAATGAACCTGACCCGGTATCAGTGGTATAATCACATGGAGAATTATTCCAAGTAACCTTGACATACAGGATTCTGATGACTTGAACTACAAGAAAGAAAATACAATCACAAGCATGTTTTAAACTCTAGGTGGGCTTTTTGCCGTTACTGTTACTTTGTAACTATTATGATTATTTTATTATGATTATTATGTGACTATTATGATAGAATAAATCAGTAAGTATTTATAGTAAAGCATTAGTAAGCACTCAAGGGAAGAGATACAGAGAAGTGAAGAAATGAAGTCCTGTAATCTTTAATAAACACTGAAAATATCAACATGAGCTTATGATTCATTTTCCTCTATTTCCTAGTTCCATCCACTGTGTGAACCCAGAAGTCCTGAAAACCAGGTAGAGATAAACACCCCAACACTCATATCAAGGGTTTTTAAAGCCACAGAACAGACAGGACCGTGCTTTTGGGAGAGGTGCACAGCACGGGGTAGAAAGTGTGCAGGATGAGCCCAGACAGCCAGTTCTGAAAGCAAGGATGCTCTCCAAGATGACCAGAGTCAGGAGTTCCCATCGTGGCTCAGTGGTTAACGAATGTGACTAGGAACCATGCAGTTGCAGGTTCGATCCCTGACCTTGCCTAGTGGGTTAACGATCCGGTGCTGCTGTGAGCTATGGTGTAGGTTGCAGATGCGGCTCGGATCCCGTGTTGCTGTGGCTGTGGCAAAGGCCAGCGGTTACATCTCCGATTTGACCCCTAGCCTGGGAACCTCCATATGCCGTGAGTGTGGCCTTAGAAAAGGCAAAAAGACAAAAAAAAAAGAGATGACCAGAGTCAAGGGAAGGAATTCCCACTGGGGAAAGATGGGACAGTCTGAGCAAGAAAGAAAGGAGTAACTGTAATAGAGTGAAGCACACTAAAAACAAAACAATTCTTGAGTTTCTATCGGCAGGGAAAAATATACCTTCCCTGGCCTCCTCTAGAAGTTGCTGGGCACTAATTTCTTACTATGAAAAAAAATCTAGGCGTTCCCATCATGGCACAGTGGTTAATGAATCCAACTAGGAACCATGAGGTTATGGGTTCGATCCCTAGCCTTGCTCAGTGAGTTAAGGAACTGGTGTTGCCATGAGCTGCAGTGTAGGTCACAGATGCAGCTTGGATATGGTGTTGCTGTGGCTGTGGCGTAGCCTGGGAACCTCCATATGACACAACTGTGGCCCTAAAATGCAAAAAAAAGACATCTAGCAAATGCTATGCTTTTACTAAGCATACAACTGATGAAAATTCTGCTTTTATGGAGGAATCAAAGGTAACACATGACAGAAAAAAATTATTTTATCTATTACTTAGTAGTAGATGGTCAGCAAGGAAAACATATAATAAATGTTAATTATTATTATCACTTTCCAAGAGCCACTGAGAGAGCCAAGAAATGTAGCCAAGCAAGGACATGGAACAGAAAAAAAGACTGACTGCCAAGCAAGAGGAAGATGAGACTGTGCCATACAAATAGTTAGCAGTGCCAACCCTTAGACCCGGCCAAGCTGCTCAGCAGGCTGACTGACAGGGAGGAGGGAAGGTGAGATCCCGGGTTGGGGATAAGCTGGTACAACAGCTTGAAAACAGGCAATCTTCCCACCAAAGTGATGGAATCTAATTTCCCTTTCTAACTTGGCCTGGCTAGAGCTGAGGGCTCTGCTCCCCATCTCTCAGAACACTGCCCACGACACTACAACAAAGGCTGGTATGGCTGGCTGGAGGGTGGGGCCTGTGGGGCAAGAAGGCAGCCAGCACGGACTCCAGCCACGTGAGGAGGGCCATCGGTCCACAGACACACAGCCCCATGTCACCGTCTCCTCTCATTGAGGGGGCAAGTTACTGCTGCCTCAGTTTCCCAACGTGTAAAATAACACTAGCAAACCTCAGAGGGGTGGTGTGAGGGTTAAATGAGACAATATACTAAAAAGTTATACAAGAGTTGATGGCACATGGATTACTTCATAATATTTAAAATAAAAGGACCTCCCATATCTTACCGTGAACTGTCTTCAGGATAACGCTGTCCTACTGCCTCTTGGAGCTGGACATTAAGAAAAGACACATTCTGCCAGGTTTCCTTTTCCCTTATTTTATCAAAAATTGACGTGTAGAAGTCATACATGGTATCACCCCCTTCCATTAAGAAGAAATTCCTCATGGCCTGCAAGTACTCAACCAACCTGAACGAAGAGACAGGAAGTGACAGAAAGGTCTTAGGCTTATAAAATGGGATTCTGGATCATATTTAGTGAAACAGATTTACAATAGATATTCACTAAAATTAGAAAAACTAACACATCTTAAAGATCTTCAAAAATAATAAAAATAGGAGCTTCCATCGTGGCTCAGCAGAAACGAATCTGACTAGTGTCCAAGAGGACATAGGTTCAATCCCTGGCCTCGCTCAGTGGGTTAAGGATCCAGTGTTGCTGTGAGCTATGGTGTAGGTCACAGATGCTGCTCAGATCTGGCGTTGCTGTGGCTGTGGCAGAGGCCGGCAACTCTAGCTCCAATTCGACCCCTACTCTGGGAAGCTCCATATGCCATGAGTGCAGCCCTAAAAAGACAAAAAAAACCCCACAAACCCTAAAAAAAAACCCAAAAAGAAAAGTAGTAAAAACAGTATACAGTTTACTTTTAACAATCACAAACAAACAAGTTATCTTTTTACAACAATGAAGAAAATTGGGCCAAGTCACAATAGTGTAATAAAAGAAGTTAATCTAAATCATACTATTCATGATGAATTTCCAGTGTTAATATTTAGAGTATTTTTTTTTTTAGGGCCACACCCATGGCATATGGAATTTCCCAGGCTAGAGTCCAATTGGAGCTCAACTGCTGGCCTATGCCACAGCCACAGCCACAGAAACACCAGATCTGAGCTGCATCTGTGATCTACACTACAGCTTGGGCCAACGCCAGATGCTTAACCCACTTAGCAAGACCAGGAATTGAACTTGCATCCTCATGGATACTAGTCGGATTCTTAACCTGCTAAGCCACAATGTGAACTTCTAGAGTATTTCTTTTTTCAGTCTTTTTTTCCCCTATACATTAAAAAAATATATACTTCTTTTTTTATTTTATTTTTTTGTCTTTTTGCCTTTTATGTGGAGCCGCACCCGCGGCATATGGAGGTTCCCAGGGTAGGGGTCTAACAGGAACTGTAGCTGCCGGCCTTCGCCACAGCCACAGCAACGTGGGATCCAAGCCGCGTCTGCAACCTTCACCACAGCTCACGGCAACGCCGGATCCTTAACCCACTGAGCAAAGCCAGGGATCAAACCTGCAACCTCATGGTTCTTAGTCGGATTCATTAACCACTGAGCCACGAAGGGAACTCCTATACACTTCTTTTTTACCATATCATATATCCTGTTTTTTAAGCTTTAAGAAACTTTATTTAAAACTCTGTATAAACACAATTTGTATGAACTTTATAAAGTTCATATATGGAAATGAATAAAATAAATATACCTTATTTTAATATGGATATGCCATATTTTTTTTTTTTTCGTCTTTTGTCTTTTTAGGGCTGCACCTATGGCATATGGAGGTTCCCAGGCTAGGGGGTGAATTGGAGCTATAGTTGCCAGCCTATACCACAGCCACAGCAACGCCAGATCCAAGCCGTGTCTGCGACCTACATACACCACAGCTCACAGCAACACCAGATCCTTAACCCACTGAGCAGGACCAGGAATCAAACCCGCATCCTCATGGATAGTAGCAAGGTTCCTTAACCACTGAGCCACGACAGGAACTCCTAGACATGCCATATTTAAGAAGCTAGTCATACAATAATTAAGTAATTTCATGTTTTTCCCTCTGATGGTAAACTCTGTCATAAGCATTTTTGTACTTCATTTGGGATAAATTCTTACAAACAAACAAATTTTACAGTAAAGTTAAAACACTGATGGTTAACTGAAACTCTCAAAAGAAAACTGTTTACTACATATCCATTTCCTACTCTAATAAAAATTAGCTTGCAATAAAGGTTTAAAACTAATTTCAAGGAGTTCCCATCGTGGCTCAGTGGTTAACGAATCCGACTAGGAACCAGGAGGTTGCGGCTTCGATCCCTGGCCTTGCTCAATGGGTTAAGGATCCGGCGTTGCTGTGAGCTGTGGTGTAGGTTGCAGACGCGGCTCGGTTCCCGCGTTGCTGTGGCTGTGGCGAAGACCGGCAGCTACAGCTCCTGTTAGACCCCTACCCTGGGAACTTCCATATGCTGTGGATGCGGCCCTCGATAAGGCAAAAAGGCAAAAAAAAAAACTAATTTCAACTACTTTTAAAGTATAACAAACTACTGACTACTTCCAAAACGAAACCACTCACTTATACCTGTAATCTTTTTTTAGAGTTCGCATGAGGTTTCCACAGCAATCTAGATACTGCTTGTCAATATGAGGATAAAGGCAGGATCTCAGTGTTAATTCAAAAGTTTGGCAAGTGACAGATTCTGATGATCTATCCACACATATGTCTCCACCAGCAAACTTCTCATGAAAGTCACTCTGTTCCAAATACAGCCTTTAAACATAAAGATATAAATCTTTTTAAGAGCTGCTCTCAACAGAATGCTCTTTAAAAAAAAAAAAAAAGCCAGTTCCTTTTAAAAAATTGGTTCATTTACAATATTGAAGTTTAGGTGTACAACACAATGATTCACAATTTTTAAAGTTTATAGTTATTACAAAATATTGGCATACCCCCTGTGCAGTATATTTTTGTAGCTTGTTTCTTTTATTCATGGTAGTCTGCACCTCTTAATTCTCTACCCCTATCTTGCCCTTCTCCTCTTCCCTCTCTCCAATGATAATCAATATTTAGTTCTTCATACCTGTGAGCCTCTTTTTTGTTATATTCTTATGTTTGTTATATCCATAGTTTGCTTAACTTTTTAAATTCCACATATAAGTGATAAACAGTATTTGTCTTTCTCCGTCTGATTTATTTCACTAAGCACAGCATCCTCCAAGTCTATTCAAATTTCATTTTTTTACGACTGAGTAGTATTCTATTATACATATACATACACTACATCTTCTTTATCCATTCATCTCAAAAGAATTTTCTTGAAACAAAACTCCAGAGTCTCATTTTTACCTTTTTGCCCTAAAATTACCAACTATCACAGAAATAAAAACATTTTTTCACAAAATATTCTGTGTGTTAAGCAGTCTTTCACAGAGTTGCTTCTGTCTAAAGGGTCAAGTACTGAATAGGTCTTTCTAGCCATTAGGGCCGAAGGCAGTGAATGATGGCCATACGACA
Source organism: Catagonus wagneri (assembly GCA_004024745.2). NCBI lineage: Eukaryota > Metazoa > Chordata > Mammalia > Artiodactyla > Tayassuidae > Catagonus > Catagonus wagneri. Next base: position 31,122,715 of record PVHT020000521.1, on the reverse strand, counting down.
ATACCAGGGAATGGTATGGGTGTTAACAACTTATTTCATCAGGCTAGGTGTCTAAAACCACCTAAGAGCCAAGATGCAAAGGAGTGTCTGACTCAGCATGTCCCAGGATCCCAACTTCCACAAGCATCTTCTGTTTGGGTGACAGCACTGGCCAAGGGCCTAGGGCACATAAGAATCTGCGGATTTTCACAAAAAATAAAGAGGCCAAATCATACATCTGAAATAAGTGTACACAATATTGTCCTGTATTTCCTCTCCTTTCATTAGAAAGGAGAAGGTACAGAGGTTTCTATTTTTAAGGCTGGAAAGCCCTACCTGGCAGAAACAATAAAGTTACTAAACATTGCAGCACAGATTCTGCCATTTCAAACATCGAAAATCCTGTAGGTGTGTTACCACCTTGCAAAATTAATCGCCAGCAGCGGATCATGAACATCATCCAGTTCGAGATGCCTCTGGGCAATGGACCGCAGCTTAATGAGGGTCTCTCTGGTGGCCTGCTGCTCAGTGAGGGTCTGTGCAGCGGAGTCTTCTCCATGTCGAAGACGAGACTGTACTGACTCAAGAAAGAGGGTATACAGGCTTTTTCTTTCTGCATCTGAAACGTAAAGAAATGTGTAAGGTGAACAGTGTTCTGATAAATAACATTAAGAAATATTAAATAGTCTTACCTAAACATAGCTTGGTATTTTTCCTTTGGCCTATGAAAGTCTATCCTTGTTTTGTTCCCTGTACAGTATAATACAACTGAACATTTTTATACTGTTAGCTGCAAAATTCATGGTAAAACATTAAAAATATAAGCTAGTTTTTTCTGAAGAGAGTAACGGGCCAAGCAGGATGCTTGAAATTTACCACCATCCTAGATAGCTCTATAGTAACACTAATGGGAGTCATGACTTCATTGGAAAACACTTCCAACGGTGGCCCTGGAAAGCTCGTTTTATTATTCAGTTAAAAACGAAATATTCCACAAAATAAAAATACTAAAGTAGACACAATAATTCAAAGTAATTAATATAACATTAAGGTGTTTTACAAACAAAGCAACTAAGGTCACACCTATACCTCTCAAAGTCTTTGCAGTCAGTTGATAAAACTAAGTTACACTGCTTAAACTATATCAAAAAAGACCAGAAATTATATCAAGGTTTTTTCAAAATCTATGATCAAGTCTGAACCGCTAACCAAAATATTCCTATGTGCCAGAGTTTATGGTCCTCAGATGCTAAAGGCTGCACTGCATTAAATGCCAGAGAATTATTGTTAAAGGACTAGGCTTAAGGCATCAACAGCAAGGACAACGCATGTGGAACCATTATCACTGCCTTTTAAACACCACGCTAAAAATTTCTAGTGACCGGAGTTCCTGTTGTGGCTCAGTGGAGATGAACCTAACTAATACTCATGAGGATGCAGATTCGATCCCTGGCCCTACTCAGCAGGTTAAGGATCCGGTGCTGCCGTGAGTTGTGGTGTAGGTTATAGATGAGGACTGCATTTGCATTGCTATGACTGTGGTGTAGACTGGCAGCTGCAGCTCCAATTCAACACCTAGCCTGGGAACTTCCACATGCCACACCTATGGTCCTAAAAAAAAAAAAAGCAGAAGTATCTAGTGAGGATAATCTTTTTTTCAGGCAGGAGCAGCATAATCTATTAATATGATCATGGTGATAATTTCCATGGAAATAAAAGACTGTATTATTTTCAAACTGCAAAATAATGATGTATCTCAGGATGGCGAGTGTGATGGCTACCCTACCGCTGAAGGGGTACCTCTGGCCATGGCCTGGCACGTGGTGCTCTCCGCGCATTGCAAGTTCTTCAGCAGCTGCATCGATTTGCCAGCCATGATGATCTGCTTGAGGACAGGTTTCAGGAAGGACACCATGGTGTGCTGCCTGCTGGAGGGCCCCTGGTCACTGCCAGAACTCGCACTAGCATTATCACTCATTTTTTCTTCATTTTCTGTCTTTTCTGATACACTGTATAGCGTGTAAGTTGCATACCAAAAGTCTCTGTGATTTACTGGAACATTTTTGTTTCTACAGGGATTCAAAAGAATTGCAAACTTTAACTTTTTATTCTTTAAAAACAATGGTACATCTGTTCTAGCTTAGGCATGTTGTCCAGACATTCCAAAGCACAGTAATATCAATTATTAGTAAAATGATGCAATCTTCAGGTAAAATATGATAGAAGTTTATCCGACTTCGGTTTAACATAGAAAGGTAGATAAATATTGTGAATGGCATAAGTAAAATTTAACTAAGCAAGAAGTTTCCTGAACTAGAAATAAATAAGATACGATTTGGTTCTCTTTAAAGGTAGAATAAAAGTTTCCTGTAGAGAGTTCCTGTCATGGCTCAGTGGTAACAAACCTGACAAGTATTCATGAGGACATGAATTCAATCCCTGGTCTTGCTCAGTGGGCTAAGGCTCTGGCGTTGCCATAAGCAGTGGTGTAGGTGGCAGACTCAGCTCGGATCCCCCATTGCTATGGCTGTGGTGTAGGCCAGCAACTGCAGCTCTGATTTAACCCCTAGACCAGGAACTTCAATATGCAGCAGGCCCAGCCCTAAAAAGACAAAAAAAAAAAAATCTGCGAAAATAAACTCAAGACTTCTACATCTTTTTTTTTCATATAGATTCTTTTTTTCTCTTTTTGATCTTTTTAGGGACATACCCTCAGCATATGGAGGTTTCCAGGCTAGGGGTCGAGTCAGAGCTGTAGCTGCCGCGTACGTGTTTGCAACCTACACCGCAGCTCACGGCAATGCCAGCTCCTTGACCCACTGAGTGAGACCAGGGATCGAACCTGAAACCTCATGGTTCCTAGGCAGATTCATTTCTACGATGCCATGACAGCAACTCCTCCACACAGATTCTTAAGTGGATTGCTTTAATGATGAAATGTGGGTTAGTTATCAGCCTCTAATAGCCAGAATCCCATTTTTACAAAAATTCTCATATATAATAGAAGAAACATGATGTAATTACAGACCCAAGATTCAGCTAAAGAAAGGCTGCCTCATTCTGATGAGCACGGTGTAAACAGGGTTACTCTTCTGTAGCTCTAAGTACTTAAAGTTACTCTTCCTGATGAGTTTAATGGGTAGCTATCAATATAAACACACATCTATACAAAGTGCAGCACTTAAGACTGAGATAAGAGGCTGCAAATAGCTCCATGCTGCACTTTCCATTTTTTTCAGAAAAATTGTAAAGGGGAATCATTATAAGTTGGTTAAAATTTTCCTTAACTGTTTTATTAAATACTATACGAAAAAAGTTAAAAAAAGCTAATTAGAAGAGATAAAGCATATTCTGTAACACTTTCATGTATTTTATCTTACTGATATTTATTCCTATTGATTCCCATTAATGAAACCATCTGAATCACCTACTCATTTTAAGGGACTCATGTGCCATTCACCATACCAGCCAGCCATAAACACACTATCATTCCAAAATATAATTTACTAATAAGCAAAGTTGTGAACTGACATAAAACTTAGAGAAAGATACTTTTTGGCAGGATGTCTTCTATAAAAAAGCAATAGAATCTGCTTATGGTGACACATAGCTCTGCAGTGAGAACCACTCGTATCATCTGAAGCTAATGGAAATATACGATCTCTGTGGAGAAGAAGAAAAGCCAGTGCCGGGCGTGGCTCCCTCACCTCTGGATGATGAACTCCCTGGCACAGTCGCACAGGTGCCCGTGCACGATCCACTCATCGACAATCTGCAGGTAGGGCCGCACAGTCTCCACCCAGAGAGAGAAGAGCAGGGAGACCTGAGGAGACAGCATAGTATGTACACCCACTCTCAGAACCCCCTCGTCTCTGGATAAAATGAGGTTTAAGCATTTCTGAAGCACCTTTTAAAAAGCCATCTGACTTCTATGCTTTTTGAAACAAAGTAAGAAATTTAAAATCCAAGCCATATTCTATAAGAGTCTTGTGGAAAACCTCACCTAAATATGAGAAGACACAGTGTCCATACCAGCACCCTCCTGCGACCAAAGGTTGCACAAGGACAACAGTTCTAAATTGGACAGTCCACACTGGGACATGATTATCATATCCAAATAGTGCTATCAGCAAAATGTCCATTAACAACTAGGAAGTGATTTCATTCTACTATAGTTCTAATACAAAAAAAATTGCAAGAGTTCCCAATGTGGTGCTGTGGGTTAAGAATCTGAGTGCAGCAGCTTGGTCACTGTAGAGGAATGGGTTCTAACCCTAGCCTTGCATAGTAGGTTCAAGGATCTGGCATTTGCCACAGCTTGGGCTTGGGCTTGGATTCAATCCTTGGCCTGGGAACTTTCAAATGCCATGGTACAGCCGTAAAAAAAAAAAAAGAAAGAAAAAGAAGGAAAAAAAGAAATTGCAGAGATGAAATAAATCAACTTCCTTTCTACTGAAATGCAGTAGCAAAATGGTGAGAAAACAAAGTTACGCCAAGAAGTGAGGTAAAACATCCAAACAAGCCTGCAGCTTTCTAGATTATAGTCTCTAGTTAGACCTGTATTATGGTAAAAAAAAAACAACATAATATTAATTATACTACCTTAAGGAATTTAAAGTGTACTGTTCATTAGTGCTTAGGGTATTCATACTGTTGTGAAAACAGACCTCCTCCAAAGTTTTCTCATGCTGCAAGATGGAAACTCTACCTATTAACCATCTCCCTTTTTTCCTCTCCCTAGTCCCTGGTAATAACCATTCTCCTCTTTTTCTGTGAACTGACTACTCTAGTTCACAGAACTAGATTTGTATTTTTATGATGGATTTGTATTTTTATTTAAGAAAGGGTTTATTGCAAATATCTATATAAGTCATCTGGGTATTTTTCACAGCTTCCTTTTTTTTTTTTTTTTGCCTTTTTGGGGCCGCCCCTGTGGCATATGGAGGTTCCCAGGCTAGGGGTCTAATCGGAGATGTAGCCACTGGCCTACGCCGCAGCCACAGCAATGCAGAATCCGAGCAGCGTCTATGACCTACACCACAGCTCACGGCAACGCCGGATCCTTAACCCGCTGAGCAAGGCCAGGGATCACACCCGCAACCTCATGGTTCCTATTCGGATTCGTCAACCACTGCGCCACGACGGGAACTCCCACAGCTTTCTTTTATATTCTGCTTTATTCTCACCACATCCTTCTGGTGATCTTGGCAATTATGGCTGAAAATCTAGTTTCCTGCAGCCTCGAGTTTAGAAGCTAATTTGAAAACTCAGAACAGGAGTTCCCATCGTGGCTTAGTTGGTTAACGAACCCAACTAGTATCCATAAGGACTCGGGTTTGATGCCTGGCCTCGCTCACTGGGTTAAGTATCCAGCATTGTGGTGAGCTGTAGTGTAGGTTGTAGACGCGGCTTAGATCCAGCATTGCCGTGGCTGTGGTGTAGGCTGGCTACAGCTCCAATATGACCCCTAGCCTGGGAACCTCCATATGTCACGGGGAGAAAAAAACCAAAACTCAGAACAACTCTCAGATACACCTTTTTTGCAAAGATCTATGACAGATTATCCACCACTCCTGCAGTTGACCAGAATGAGTCATACTCAGTGGACTAGATAAGGGTCCCACATACAGTTTGCTCAGAGGCTTCTCCAACATTGTCATATTCAAGGATGGCTTTGTACAGGGTGTTGAGCAGGTGAGATGCCCGAACGACATTTCGAGTGTCAGGTGGAACTTCTGCTACTCCAGTACTAAACACTTTGTGCAGAACTTTAAGTTGAGCCAGTCGAGGTGACAACTTGTCCACCACTATTGCAAGAGTTACTGTAGTATCTGCAAATACCAAGAAATCAAACTCATTAGCAAGGAAATATATCTGAGTCAAAATGTGATATAAATGCTAAGACACTTGTGGAAAAGCACAGCAAACTGGAGGATGGTGAGTTTTAATCTCATAAATTTCCCTTAAAAAAAGAACTCACTAAAGAAGGAAAAGACAACTTAGAAAAATAATAAATGAAGGAACTGACGATTCATGGAAAAGGAAATTCAAGTGCTTCTTGAACATACAGAAAGACACTCAAACTCACTTATGAAAAAAGAATGCAAAATAAAAACTATACTGGGCAAACAAAAAACCAGACTACAGTGGGTTTCATTTTAGTGAGGGGAAGCTGAGAGGTGTGCCTACAAAAAAGCAGCAAGAACAAATTCCTTCATCAGGATGGCACAGCTCTGAATCCTAAATATGGAGGTCATACAAACCTACACATGTGATAAAATGTCAAAGAACCTCCTCCAAAAAACCAAGTACCTGCAAAACTGGTAAAACCCATGTCCAGCCTGCAGACTCATTAATGTATTGTGCCAACGTCAACTTCCTAGTTTTGATAACATACTATAATTATGTAAGATGTTAACACTGGAGAAAGTTGAGCGATGGGAACGTGGGACCTCAGTGTACTATTTTCTTTGCAGTAGTTGTAAATAAAATTATAGTGATCACCTTAACTAGATCACCCTTTTCACCTATCATACTAGAGAAGACTCAAAAACTTCAAAACACACCATGTGAACAAATGGGTACTCATATATATTCCTGGCAAGAGTGTACAGTTATTTATCCGTATCTCCATGGAGAACACTGTGGCAGTATCTACTGAAATTGCATATGCCCTCACATACCCTTTGACTTAGCAATTCCACTCTGAAGAATTTGTGCTACAGGTACTGTGCTTGCTGTACATGTGTACAATTACTTACACACAAGTGGTTATCACTGAAGCACTGCTGGCAACAGTAAAAGATCAGAAACAGCCAAAATGTCCACCAAAGAGGTGACTGGTCTATAATTCATCCATACAACAAAAGGCTCAATTTGTAAAAAAGAACGAGGAGGCTCTTTATATACTTCTATGGTATAATCCTCAAAGTTTAAATTAAGAAGCAATTTGAAGAAAGCAGTTAATAGATTACTACATATGTGTAAATGAATATGTTTTGCTTTATATTATGTCTAAAATATTTCTGGGAGGATGCATAAGAAATTGATCACTTGGTTGCCTCTGGGCTGGGGCACTGGCAGAATTTTTCACTGCAAAACTTTCTATACAGTTTGGATTTTTAGAGAAATGAATGGCTTAAAATAATTTTTAAAAATGAGTGTATTCAGAGAGTTCCCACTGTGGCTCAGCAGTAACGAACCCAACTAGTATCCATGAGGATGCAGGTTCAATCCCTGGCCTCGCTCAGTGGGTTAAGGATCTGGTGTTGCCGTGAGCTGTGGTATAGGTTACAGATGTGGCTCAGATCCCACATTGCTGTGGCTGTGGCTGTGGCGTAGGTTAGCAGCTGCAGCTCCAATTTGACCCCTAGCCTGGGAACTTCTATACGCCACAGGTATGCACCCCCACCCCCCAAAAATGAGTGTATTCAGGAGAATTACTTATTTGTCATGTAATTTTCAAATTTTATCTCAATTATTAACCTAAACAGCATTTCAATGTGTCTTATGAATAAAAGGGAAGAATATTTAAATACCATTATTGATGATGCACTTCTCAATTTCTGAAAGTTCTTCTTTGAAACTAATGAAGTATTTGTACAGGGCCCACATAAAAGCCTGGTATGTTCTAAAGGGTGCGTCTGTCGACTTCTTGGGAACAGAACCATTTCCAGGTAACGTGCTTTCGGAGGTATGCCCCATGACTTCATCAATGAACTCCTGGAGTCGAAACACAACCTGGCCATATGCAGCTATCTGTTCTAGCACTGATCGTAAACAGCTCTACAACAGAAGCAAACCACAATGATTTAAAGTCAGTCCTCTGCAGGCACTGTCATTCGTATCCCCCTCAGTGTAAAATATTTCTTCTATGACCATTTTAAACAGTATGCTTAGTGAAAGACAAAGTTATAAAAGGAACATTCAGTTTCATATTCAAAGGAAATAGTGTAAGCATTAATTTTTTATAAAATATAAAATTGTGTCTTATATTCTTTTTAAAAACAGGATTCTGGTCGTGGCTCAGTGGTAATGAACTAGAATAGTACCCATGAGGATGAAGGTACGATCCCTGGTCCTGCTCAGTGTGAGCTGTGGTATAGGTTGCAGACATGGCTCGGATCTGGCATTGCTGTGCTATGGCTGTGGTTGGCAGCTGCAGCTCTGATTCAACCCTTAGCCTGCGAACCTCCATATGCCACAGGTGCAGCCCTAAAAGGCAAAACAAACAAACAAAAAAATCAAAACAAAAAAACCCTCCACATACATATAAGGTAAATGTACTATACGCAGAAAAATTATAGTAGCTTTCCCAATACAGAATGACAGAAATAAAAATCAGAAAACATAAAACAAAACTAAATATGAACATCCCAAACAATTCTCTAAATACTATAAAGACACAAACTCATTTTGTCTTTTGGATTTTAAATATATTTAGTAGTTAATTTAATACTGCAAAATGGGAGTTCCCATCGTGGCTCAGTGGTTAATGAATCCAACTAGGAACCATGAGGTTGCGGGTTCAATCCCTGGCCTTGCTCAGTGGGTTAAGGATCTGGCGTTGCCGTGAGCTGTGGTGTAGGTTGCATACGCAGCTCGGATCCCGCGTTGCTGTGGCTGTGGAGAAGGCCGGCAGCTACAGCTCCTGTTAGACCCCTAGCCTGGGAACCTCCAGATGCCACAGGTGCGGCCCTAGATAAACCAAAAAAAAAAAAAAAAGACAAAAAAAAACCCTGCAAAATGTTCTAAAGTTACAACATTGATTACATTTAGTTTTATTTAATTACAATAAATACAAATAACTTACATGCGTCAAGTGAGTTACTATAATATTGTTTCTCACGGTTACCTTTCCATCTATCAACTGAAATATAAAAAGCTTTTTTACCCCTGAAAGTAACCTAAAACGAAATAAAAAAAAGATGAATGAAATTTAAGTCTAGAAAAATGTTCACTACAGTAATGCCTAAGAAATTTTCATAAAAAGAAGGGGAGGGTGAGGGATGGCAGAGGTCAGATAATTAGCAAATAGAAAATATCAGTCTTTTTTATCTAATTATTTTAAGACTCAAGATACTTCAGTATCATCTTTTAAAAAGTCTAAAGCATGGAGATCACTGTTCACGTCACTGTGGAGGCCCAAGTTCGATCCCCAGCCTGGTGCAGTAGGTTAAAAGGATCCAGTGTTGCCACAGCTGCAGTGTTGGTTGCAGCTGTGACTCAGATTCAGTCCTTGGTCCTGGAACTTCCATATACCATGGGTGCGGCCATAAAATTAGAAAAAAAAAAAAAGTCCAAAACAGTATTGTCAAAGCATTTCCTCACATATGTGGTAGTCTAAAGAGATTTTTCCATTTTTAAGAATGTCAAAATAATAATATTTTATGGCAGAGAGAACCAGACCCTGGAAATCTCAGCAATAATAACACTACATGTTACATCTCTCATTTTCATTTCTGAACATAATTTCAATTCCTAGTTTCCTGGTTTCTAGGTAGGGGCACAGATAACTCTCACTGATAGGCTCTGCCTAAAAAGGAGTAAGCAGCATACTTGACACCTCAATTTGAAGTTAGATAGTCTAATCTTGGTTAATTCGTATATGAAGCAAACTTAAAAAGTAAATATATCAAAATCTCCGTGGTCAAATTTGAAGTTTGGGCTTCCCTGAGTCCCCTAGTTCAAGTTTAGATGCCCATAGGGAACTATTTGGGGTTCATATCTAATGGCCTGTTTCTAGTTTGCATGTGAAAGATCTTTGAACACTCTTCTTTAAAAAAAAACAAAATTCTGCTTTTCACTAATAGTCTTTAGACTATGAATTAGGTTAACAGCTCTTACCATAGGGTTTCCCGAATAACCTGTGTTTCAGTAACAAAAACTCTGTCTTCTGGAACATATAACGGATCACTGCTGTACAAGTGTTGATCCCTATTAGACAACAAACGTCAAATGTCAATGTAAAGATTTCTCATTAAGTAAAATTACAAGTCTCAAAGAATACATGTAATTTAGTGGTGACTTAACCAGTAATCAATAAGCAAATAAATAAAACATGTTTTAAATGTTCTCCCATATTCACTTTCACAAGTAAACTGAAATATTCTCAGAAAAGCTCCTTAAATTCAATACTAATTGTTATGTTTATTGCTGATTGAGGCAAATGTTTAAAATTACGTATTGTTTTGGAAAAATAGTAATTATTTTTTCAGTAAGTGCACTAAAATAGAAATCAAACAGATGGCCTAACGTATACCACCAACCCATTTATTTCAAAAAAATAAATCAAAAGATAGATTATAGCTAAATAATAATTTCATTTAAAAACAAATAATTTTAAACATTTCAATTAAAACTATTAAAAACTTCAAGGAGGTACTTGATTTAAGTCACAAATCAAAACCAAATATTAAAACATTAAAGTTTTGGAGTTCCTGCTATGGCTAACGGGATCAGTGGTGTCTCTGGATTGCTGGGACGCAGCTTCAATCTCCAGCCAAGCACAGGGGGTTAAAGGATTCCAGTGTTGCCACAGCTGCAGCATGGGCCACAACTGCAGCTCAGATCTGACCCCTGGCCCAGGAACTCCATATGCCATGAAACAGCCATAAAAAAGAAGAAGAAAAACAACATTAAAGTCTCTTCCATCAACATATGGAAAGAAAACTTTAGCTTCTTACCAGACAGCAGCTAGATTGGAGTGCAAATGTAAACTATGAGGAAACTTGGAGGACCTAGTGGTCCAGTACTGACGGACCACGTGTTGTTCCAGCCAGCTTCGGGCATCCGGCTCATCTACTGGAATGAAATTTAGTTATGTTTAAGTCATGAAAGCTGACAAAAAAACCACTTGATCAACTTCGCTACAGTATCTGGACATACGACTCCATTTAAACATTCTACTGAAAAAGGCTCTTTAAAATAACAGCTATCTGGAGTTCCCGTTGTGGCTCAGTGGTTAACGAATCTGACTAGGAACCATGAGGTTGCGGGTTCGATCCCTGACCTTGCTCAGTGGGTTAAGGATCTGGCGTTGCCGTGAGCTGTGGTGTAGACTGAAGACATGGCTCGGATCCCGCGTTGCTGTGGCTGTGGCGTAGGCCGGCGGCTGTAGCTCCGATTAGACCCCTAGCCTGGGAACCTCCATATGCCATGAGTGCAACCCTAGAAAAGGCAAAAAGACAAAAAAAGTAAAAATAAAAAAATAAAATAGCTGACATTTAAAATGTAATCATATACTGAAAACTACATATGTAGAGAGACATAAATACAAAATTTAATTAAATGTCATTGCTAGAAAGTAAAAAAAGTACTCAATTTTAAAATAATCCCATGAATAAGAAGACAAAAACAGTATATTTGAATGGTTCAATAATCATGAAGGAAATTGAAATGGTAACCAAAGATGTTCCCATGAGTACTCAAAGCCTCAGGACTAGTACTAAACCTTGAAGGATTAGGTACTTTTTTCTTTTTTGGCTCCCTCCCGAGGCATATGCAAGTTCCCAGGCCAGGGATCGAATCCCAGCCAAAGCTGTGACCTACGCCACAGCTGCAGCAAAGCCGGATCCTAACACAATGTGCTGGGCTGGGGACTGAATCAGCACCTCCAGAGATAAGAAGGATCATTAATCCACTGTGTCACAACAGGAATTCCAGGATCACCTATTTTACACAGATTATTGCAGAAAACAAAAAAGGAAAGGCTCCCTAACATTCTGAGGCTAATATAACCTTGCTTCTAAAACCAGATAAAGACACAATAAGAAAAAGTAATTCTGGAGTTCCTGTCATGGCTCAGTGGTTAACGAATCCGACTAGGAACTGTGGGGTTGCGGGTTTGATCCCTGGCCTTGCTCAGTGGGTTACGGATCCGGTGTTGCCATGAGCTGTGGTGTAGGCTGCAGACGTGGTTGGATCCAGCATTGCTGTGGCTCTGGCACAGGCCAGCGGCTACAGCTCCGATTAGACCCCTAGCCTGGGAACCTCCATATGCCTCAGGTGCGGCCCTAGGAGAGGCAAAAAGACAAAAAAAAAAGAGAGAGAGAGAGAGAGAGAAAGAAAGAAAAAAGAAAAAATAATTCTGAGTTCCCATCGTGGCTCAGGAGTAATGAACCCAACCACTATCCAAGAGGACTCGAGTTCGATCCCTGGCCTCACTCAGTGGGTTAAGGATCCGGCTTTGCTGTGAGCTTTGGTGTAGGTCAAAGATGTGGCTTGGATCCTACATTGCTGCGGCTGTGGTGTAGGCTAGCAGCTGAAGCTCCAATTTTGACCCCTAGCCTGGGAACTCCCATATGCCTCAGATGTGGCCCTAAAATGAACCCCCCCAAAAAAAAGAAAAGGTAATTCATCAAGGAATAGATTAAGGAGTTTCTATTGCGGCTCAGCAGAAATGAATCTGATTAGTAACCACAAGATTTCATGTTCGATCCCTGGCCTTGCTCAGTGAGTTAAGGATCCAGTGTTGTCGTGAGCTGTGGTGTAGGTCACAGACATGGCCTGGATCCTATATTGCTATGGCTGTGGCGCAGGCCAGAAGCTGTAGCTCCAATTTGACCCCTAGCCTGGGAACCACCATATTCCTTAGGTTCGACCCCAAAAAAGAAAAAAAAAGGTTAAAAATTCTGAATTAAGAAATAGGTAACTAAGAAATTCCCATTGTGGCGCATTGGAAATTAATCCAACTAGGAACCATGAGGTTGTGGGTTCGATCACTGGCCTCACTCAGTGGGTTAAGGATCTGGCGTTGCCGTGAGCTGTGGTGTAGGTCACAGATGTGGCTTAGATCCTGCGTTGCTGCGGCTGTGGTGTAGGCCAGCAGCCATAGCTCTGACTGGACCCCTAGCCTGGGAAGCTCCGTATGCTGTGGGTGTGGCCCTGAAAAGAAAAAAAGAAATAGGTAACCTAATCCAATAAGGAAGTAAAAAAATAATGATTAAGGAAGTTTAGCTCAAGAATTCAAGAATGATTCATCATCAGAAAAATCTACCAATATAATACAACAGTAAAAGAGAAGAATTATAGAATTATCTCACAGATAAAGAATAGTATTTGATAAGGTTCCATATTTATGATTAGATGCCTAGAAAAATAAGAACAGAACTCTTAATTTGATAAAGGTCACATATCCAGAACCTATACCAAAATCCATCAGATTTAACTGAGGAATTTCAGGGGCAACCCACCCCAGGAAACCCACGCCAATTGCCCCTGCTTCCTCTGCAGACTAGAGAACTGACCAGAAAAGAGACATAGTTAATACACCATTAGGAAGATATAATGTATAAGAACTGGCAAAATCAGTATTTGCAAACAATACTAGACATCGACATAAAAAATCCAATGGAATCAACACTTAGAATTAGTATGAGAGTTCAGCAAGAATGCTGGACATAAGAACATTTTACAAAAACCAAGTGTCCCCCTATACCAACAATAAATGAAACAAAAAAGGCATCATTCACAATAAGAATTATTAACATATATAGAAATTGTCAAATACTTAAGATTTTTACAAAGAAAATTCCCTATCTTTTAAGACTTAAAAAAAATTAGACTGTAGATATTTTCACAGTAAAGATATCAAATCTCCCCAAGCTAAATCTATAAATTCAATGCCATCCCAATAAAAAATCCAACTGGACTTTTTTTTTTTTTTTTGGCTGCTCCCTTGACATGCAGAAGTTCTCAGGCCAGCAATAAAATCCAGGCCACAGCAGCAGCTCGAGCCACAGCAGTGTCACCACTGGATCCTTAACCCACTGATTCAATAAGAAACTCCCTCCAGTTGGATTTTTAAAAAGGAACTGATACTGCCCCTAAAATACCTATAGAAGAATTACAGTCTACAAATAGCCAAGCCAATTTTTTTTTCTTTTTACGTTCCCAGGATAGGGGTCTAGCCTGGGAACTTCCATGTGCCCCAGGTGTGGCCCTAAAAAAAAAAGCAAAACAATAACAACAAACAAAACCCAAAAACAACAGAATATACCAACCAACACAATATACTTTACAAGAACTCAACATATGGGAGAACATATATCAAATTAATTAGAACAAGATGTCACTGGGCTGGCAGAGAAAGGGAAAAGGGAGTGAAAAATCAGAAACAGCAGAAGAGAAGAAATAAATAAAACCAAAAGACCCTGCATGGACTGTTACTACCATGCTCTGAGCTAATTAGTCCACACTCTGCCCTAACGTTAAAGAGGAAAGAAACCAGAGAATCCTTAGCATGCTAAATCAGCTTTAACTACTTTATGCTCATCTGTCAAGGTTCAGGCACAGTGAACAGGGCCAGGTCACAGACCTCAGCTTCTGGGGTTAGCTTCACAGCTGTGATCATGGGAAAACCACTGTAACCAGGCCTTTATCTTCCACGTGAGAACTATAGGATTAGATATTCTAATCTCTAAGTTGTTCCCAGCTCTTTCTAGAGACCACCAATTCATATTTTTTCAATAAAAACTGAAAAAAGCAGACATTTAAAATTAAATTGTATAGATTAGGAGTTCCAGAAGAGCTCAGCAGTTAACGAATCTGATTAGCATCCATGAGGACGCACGTTCAATCCCCGGCCTTGCTCAGTGCGTTAAGGATCTGGCGTTGCCATGAACTATGGTGTAGGTTACAGACGCAGCTCAGATCCTGTGTTGCTATGGCTGTGGATAGGCCAGCAGCTATAGCTCCAATTAGACCTCTAGCCTGGGAACCTCTATATGCCTCAAGGGCAGCCCTAAAAAGCAGAAAACAAAACAAAAGTCTCATCAATTAAAAAAAATTAAATTGTAGAGGTCAAATTAAATTTCATAGATCTTTTTTTCTTTTCATCTTAGTCACTGACTTTAGCAAAGCCAATTCTTTGCTATAAAAAATAACAACCATTTAGGACTAACAAAGTTCTCAGAACTATTTAAAAAAGACCAAAACTGCACTGTAAATCCCTTTTCAACATTACTTCTATAGAGCTACTTCTTAGGCACTACAGAATAAAGATTTACTAGTTGTTTAACAAAAAGATTTGTTTTATAATGGTGGCAGAGCTTACCGATATCTTAAATCATATGGTACTCTCAAAGCTTGCTTTCCTTTCAGAGAATTCTTCTATTAGAAAGTGATGCAGAGGAGTTCCCATGGTGGATCAGAGGGTTAAGGACTCAATGTAGTCTCCAAGAGGATGCAGGTTTGATACATGGCCTCAGTGGGTTGGGGATCTGGTGCTGCTGCAAGCTGTAGCATAAGTCTCAGATGTGGCATGGATCTGGTGTTGCCACGGCTGTGGTGTAGACCTCACCTAAAACTCCAATTTGACCCCTATCCTGGGAACTTCCACGTGCCACAGGTGTGGCCATAAAAAAATAAAAGAAAAAGAAAATGATGGAAGCATCTAGGAACAGAGTACCTTTCCAGCTGACTCGAGGTGCTGGTTTTCTGTTTTGATCTTGTTCTTCTAATGGTGTCCTGTCCACCTGAATCCCAGAGTCCTCTCTGCTCAAGGGCTGTGGATCATCTTCATCTTCACTTTCTTCAGACCAGTTCTGATTAAAAGAAAGAAATACAGGTGTAGGTCACAGACATGGCTCAGATCTGCTGTTGTGGCTGTGGCTAGGCCAGCAGCTCTAACTCTGATTTGTCTCCTACTCTGGGAACTTCCACGTCCTGCAGGTGCAGTCCTAAAAATTAAAAAAAAAAGAGAGAGACAGAGAGAAGGAAATACACCTTATGCTTTAGAGCACCTAACAACTGGAGCTATTAGATGAAAAGATTAAGAAAATTCCACAAGAAAAGCAAAAACTATACCAAATGAAAATATTTTTGACATCTTAAAAGTTAATATTTATTTACTTATCTATTTTATTTATTTATTTATTTATTTATTTATTTATTTATGTCTTTTTGCCTTATCTAGGGCCGCACCTACGGCACACGAAGGTTCCCAGGCTAGGGGTCTAACAGGAGCTGTAGCTGCCAGCCTATGCCACAGCCACAGCAATGTGGGATCCGAGACACGTCTGTGACCTACACCATAGCTCATGGCAACGCTGGATCCTTCACCCACTGAGCAAGGCCAGGGATCGAACCCGCAACCTCATGGTTCCTAGTCAGATTCGTTAACCACTGAGCCACAACGGGAACTCCAAAAGTTAATATTTATTACAGGATGGAATTATTTTTGGTGGCAAAAATCTCAAGATTTACAGATCCTCAAGGGATATTTATAGGCATTTTGTTCAACTTCCTAGTACCTATATTTTGGTGCAAAATCTTATTAATTCCTCCATAATAAACTGCTCTAATCTGGTACACAGTGTTATTTTAGTTAAGTTGCTAGAGGGCAGGAGAATCCATAAAAATCATCTGTATCACCTGGCGTATATTTATATTTTTTGTACCAAAACAACTGTCACTTACTGGTGTGTCTACATTTGGGCCAAGGTCAATTTCTTCACCTTCCATCAAGTATTTTCCCCAGTCAAAATCATCTTCCTTCTCTAAAATATAATAAAAGAATCTCATCAGCTTTATCAAAAATATGTAGGAAAAATTCTGAAATTATAGTAAAAAATCTAACAAAGCTCAAAATAAAATACACTTGGGAAATAAGAGTTCAAAAATATTGAAACACTCCATAAATTGACATTCTATAATACATTTAACATTTGTTATCTTCAAAAATAATTTTTCTCTTTCATTGAATTGAAAGCAGTTTAACTTACTAAGTCATAATTTATATTATAAATGAAAATCACAATTGCATTCGAGGCAATAGAAATATTTTCGTTTCACAGATTTTTTTTACAACTTTTTATTTAGTAACATACCGACTTCTTTATTTCTTGGTGTTTCCACATAATTGCTGTTTGAAGGAGAATCAGACAGACATAGAAGAAGTGACAGTATGGAATAATGTGCATCTGTCTTTAAAACAAGAAATGAAAAACATGAATCATGGAGGTTGGTAAGAGCTTTCTAAATTTGTTCAAGAAAAGATAACCTCATGACAGTTATGTCCTCAATTTTTCCCCACTGGTTTGAGAAAACATGAATCATACTTTAAGAAAAAAAAAACAAAAAAAAACCCCTCAGTCTCTAAACTTGTTTTTATAGTTCAAACATGTACAGATAAGTAACCTGTCAAATAATACATTACCTGAATCATATACAAGAATTGTCAGACAAACCTAAAATGAAGGACAAGCTACCAAATAATCAGCCTGCTCTCTTCAATAATGTCAAGGTCAAGAAAAGAAAAGGTGGCGAGTTCCTGTTGTGGCTCAGTGGGTTCAGAACCTGACTAGTATCCATGAGGATGCAGGTTCAATCCCTGGCCTCACTCAGTGGGTTGGGGATCCGGCATTGCAGTGAGCTATGGTGTAGATTGCAGACGAGGCTTGGATTCCGTGTTGCTGTGGCTGTGGTGTAGGGGATCCAATTTGCCCTCTAGCCTGGGAACTGCCATATGCCGCAAGTGCGCCCCCTCCAAAAAATTTAAAAATAAAAATAAAAATCACATTTAAAAAGATACAAAATGTGGCTGTGGTGTATGCCGGTAGCTGCAGCTCTTATTCGACCCCTAGCCTAGGAACTTCCATGTTCCACAGGGGCAGCCCTAAAAAGCAAAATAAATAAATAAATACATAAATAAATAACTGCCAAAAAATAAAAGCACTCCAAATATGCTGAAAGTCATAAACTATGCATGGAAAGAAGAGATGAATTAAATTCAAGGAAGGTAAGGGCCATCTCAGGTAAGCTCTTCCTTTTATAGGTTCTATAGTACTTCAGTGGTATTCATAATTATCGTTAAATAACAATTCAGTAACTACTTGGGCAGTGATGACCATATCGTGTTTATTCTGTATTCCTACTACCCAGTGATGTTAGGGACACACTGGTAGACTTTTCTGGGAATGATAAGCCAATACATCACTAATAAGTCTGCATGCACCTGCCCTTCTGTGGATAATTTCTCCACCTGGAAATGCCTTAAATTCCTTTTAAAAAGAAAATAATTCTACTCCACAGAGAAAAGTAGTCTCAAATGTAAATACCTGAAGAAAATAACTCTCAATATAGAAATCTATTATTTAGTAGTAATTGCTAATGTCAGATTGTTTACTTTGGACTCTGTACACCTGAAACAGGTGAAGGTAACCAGTGAAAGAGGAGAGAACCATGTACAGTAAAAGACCACCCTACTTTGCCAAGGACCAGAACTACCACCTTATAGTTGTGTGGAAATGCACCAAAGCAGCACACCGTCCTGCGAAGAGGACCTGGATGATGCTATTCCTCTGCCCCTGCACTTACCTTTTTCATTAAAATCTGTAAGGGAGCTTGACACCTAGGACTCATTAACTGAAGTAATCACTGAACCAAAAATTAGCACTAATGGCCAAAACCTAATCTATCAATCAGCTAATACCTTGCTTTCACCAAAGTCACTAACTGTATTGAAGAAAAAGATGGGGAAGTTCCTGTCATGGCTCAGTGTGTTAAGGAACCTGACTAGCATCCATAAGGATGCAGGTTTGATCCCTAGCCTCACTCAGTGGGTTAAGGATCTGGCATTGCCATGAGCTGTGGTGTAGGTAGCAGATGCAGCTCAGATCTGGCACTGCTCTGGCTGTGGTGCAGGCCAGCAGCTACAGTTCTGATTCTACCCCTAGCCTGGGAACCTCCATATGCCACAGGTATGGCCCTAAAAAGATAAGTAGATAGATAGATAGGTAGATAGGTAGATAGATAAATAGATAGATAGATGATAGATAGATAGATAGATAGATAAAAATTCTGTGAATCCTTCCAACATACCATTAAGCCTAAGGGACCCATGACTGAATATGAAAGTGCTTAGAATAGCACTGGCATCTAGTAAGCAATACACAGACAGTTATTACTGCCAAGTGTTGAGAAGGCATTTAAAAGTTTTAAGACAGCCAGACAGTGCTATTATTTGTGCCAATCTCTGATCTCAATGTCCATAGTATGCTGGGGCTAAGATGATTAAACAGGAACATATTTCTTTCAGCACAAGCCTGAGGCACACTGGATTTGATGACAATACAAGTCAACTTCCAGGAGAATCTGGTTCCAATCAGTGGACAATACTAAAATAGAATGACTGTTAAATGTGAATAGAAACAAGCTGACAATAATCAGATTGGAAATGGTAAAATACAACCAAGACCTCACAATATTGCATACCTTTATTTCCTTTATACTTGGAAGAGATGCATTTAGAAATTCCTCAGTTAATCTCTTCCAACTAGCAGCTTTGCTGAGATCAGAATGAATGATGAATTTTTCATAAATTCTAAAATGTTAAAAAAATCAACTGATAATTATAAAGTTATACCAATAAAAAGGTCTATAAGAAAATACATATATTTCTGAGTATGCATACATATATATAAATATAAACTGACTTACCCTTCTATTGTCTTTTCTACCTTATGACTGTTGACATCTAAGAAACGATGAAATCTAAAAGAGAAAATGTAATCTTTCTATCAATCTTGTCATATATAGTTAAGCAGACTAGTCTCATAGCCTTCCTCATCACCTCAGACACCCTATTCCCAGCTACGTTTCCAGTATTTGCACTTCTCTCCCTGTATTACCGCCATCATTCATGCAACCACTGAATCTGAGAGACTGTTCAAGCAGCTTTTCTACAGGACACAGGTTGTCCTGAGCTCCCCAACTCTGTCCTCTGGCTCCTCTGTCTTCCCATAATGCCCCGTGTCTAAGTCCAGCATAACACACTCTATAGCAGGGATTCTTTATCTTTTTATGCCATAACGAAGGCCAGTAAATTCTAGAGATCCCAAGACAATGCTTTTAATCATAAAATGAAATACAAAGGAAACGGAGTATACTGAAATACTGTGGTGAAGTATTTTTTAAAGTTTGTGATATAGTCAGAAACATATTTCCTTATTAAAGTATTAAATAACAACATCTAGTAGTGGGTTCATAGCTATGTAACGGTAATGGTAATAAATATTTAGGAATATCTGCAATAACTACAATATGACAGTACAATACATGAGTTTTACTGGTGACGCAGTCATACATTAGTTATTACTTACTACTTGTTGCTTTCACTCATAGTTGAAGGAAATGCTTTTTAGTTAGAGGTTAGTGTGATTAGTATAAGAAAAACGGTCCAAATCCGTAACACATGAATTCTATCTTCAGGCTCTCAGGTTAATAAGTTCTATTCTAGGGAGTTCCCATTGTGGCATAAAAGAAAAGAATCCAACCAGTATCCACGAGGATGCAGGTTTGGTCCCTGGCCTTGCTTAGTGGGTTGGGAATCTGGCATTGCCGTGAGCTGTGGTGTAGGTCGCAGACACAGCTCGGATTCCGTGTTGCTGTGGCTGCAGTGTAGGCCGACGGCTGTAGCTCTGGTTTAACCCCCAGCCCGAGAACTTCCATATGCTGTGAATGAGACCCTAAAAAGCAATATACATACATACATATGTATTATGTATATATACTATTTTACATAATATGTAATTAATTTTTGTCCATCTTACTTAAGGATAGAATCTGCATTTCACCTATCTATGAATTTCTAGGGCCTAGAATGTGGCCACTATTTTTTAAAAAGCAAACATGAATTATTCATTTTTCTGATGGATTAAATCTTCATGGAATTACTATATAACTCACTCAGCCCTTGTTTTCCATCTTTTAGTACCAAAGCCACACAATCTGTACTTAAAAGAAGTATATTATACTGCTAAATAATATATTTAACTCTAACCCAGTAAATGCCTGAGTGGAAAACCACTTTACCTATTATAATCTAGTTTCTCAATGTGTATAAGTAGATAGTAACTTCTAATGTCTCTCCTAAAACTAAAATAATGTCCATTTATGTAAGTGATTTAGAAATATTAATACAAAAATTATTTGGGATATTGCATTTAAATTTCTCTATCTTATTTGACCTATTCAGGAACTGTCATCTTTATGTTACATTTAGGAACTGAGTATTTTATTTCAGAAACCTGGCAGGCTTTAGACTCACTGTCTACTCTTATAAACCAAGGAGGGACTTTATGTATGATCATTAATGTTGACAATCAAGATTACAAATTTTGGGAGTTCCCGTCGTGGCTCAGTGGTTAACGAATGCGACTAAAGAACCGTGAGGTTGCGGGTTCGATCCCTTGCCTTGCTCAGTGGGTTAAGGATCTGGCCTTGCCGTGAGCTGTGGTGTAGGTTGCAGACGCGGCTCGGATCCCACGTTGCTGTGGCTGTGGCGAAGGCCGGCAGCTACAGCTCCTGTTAGACCCCTAGCCTGGGAACCTCTATATGCCGCGGGTGCGGCAAGAGATAAGAGGCAAAAAGACAAAAAAAAAAAAATTACAAATTTTGAAACACTGTTTACTATTCAAGATTTCTACTGAAATTAAACAGAATATTAACGACTAACACTCTTTTCATAATAATTTCATTACAAGTAACGAACACAGCAGTATCGTCTAATTTAATCTTCCATAAAGAAAAACGGGAGCTCCGACCTCACCGAAGTATCTAAAGTGGATAAATGTTTAAAAATTAATCACATGGATAAGCAATGAGATCCTGCCGTACAGGACTGGGAACTATGTCTAGTCACTTATGATGGAGCATGATAATGTGAGAAAAAAGAATGCATACACGTATGTGTACCCAGGTCACCTACAGTACAGCAGAAAATTGACAGAACACTGTAAACAGCTATAACGTAAAAAATAAAAATCATTATAAAAGAAAAAAATTAATTACATGAAAAACTGTATTAGACGTTGCATTACGAGACGCGGAGTACTCTACGCCAAGAAATGTTCTAGGTGCTGGGAGAAGAAATGAACAAAACAGACGAAGATCCCTACTCGTGGAGAACTTACTTTCTGCCTGAAGGTGGGGGAGTGGGGTGGTGGAGACAGTACACAACGGATGTTATTCAATGTGTTATGCTATGCGTTTTGGAAAAAGCAAAAGGAGAGCTGGGTAAGAGAAATTTGGAGTGGCCCGAGAAGGGAGAGGGAGTCAGTGAGAACACAGTTTTAAAAAAGGTGTGGCCATTATTTTGCTCAAAAGCTTCACTCACCCGTCCATTCAAAAATTACGTTTGATGTGCAGTGTCCCGTGCTAAGTGCAGTGGGCGGAGCAGGGTACAGGGCAGACAGACCGCTTCCCTAGTAGCGCGCGTCTAAAATTGGAAGACGACCACCAGCAACCCACAACCCACTGTTTGTGCTTGCGTTCGTCACTACGTCGGGGACCCAGAAGGCACGAGGGCGCCAAGCTCCTGGAGCAGCAGGGCGCGCGGGGCTTTTGCCGGTCTGTTCATGCTCCCTACACCTCGCCAAACACCCTCCCATCCCTGATAGCGCGCGCACACCTGAAGTTGGACCAGGCAAAGTGCAGAGCGAGCTGGAAGTTGGGGTCCGCCTCGTCCTGCACGCCCGACACAAGACGGACGAGCTCGCGCACATCGCGTTCTTGCTGGGGGTCCAACCGGCTCCAGGACGGCGCAGGAGACGCCATATCTCCCGCGCTCCCGCCGCCCTCCGCGAGGTTGCGTCCGCTTTCGCGAGAGTTGGAACTAACTCGGAGAGGCTGCCGCCGCTCTCGCGAGAGTTCGCGGTGCACTCGCATTGTCTCGGTTCAGGTATTTTTTGGTGGCTTGCTTGTGCGTTTTGAAGTCTCTCCCGGGAAGATCTAGGAACGTCCTCAAGGGGTTAGCTGTTATTATTTGTTATATTAATAATAGCTCTGACTAGCCTTGGTTGATGGTGTATCTTCTGATGTTTTGAAAGAAGCCTCTTCTTCAGTGCGTCAGTTTGCACCTGTATTTGCAGGTCCCATGACCGACTGGTTGTCTATCCTTCTACAACCTTCAGTTTCTCCGGCGATCTTTCAGTTCCCTTTTGCTTACACAGGCCATACCACATAGCCCACATTACAGCAGGTGTAAGAAAAGCAGGTTGTCCCACTTACAGGCTGAGTGCTGCGCCTCCTGCTCTCGCCAGTGACTCGAGTGGTCCAAGGAGGATTTGATAAACCCCACTGGCTGGAGATAGAGGAACGGATCTCTTTTCTGTTGTTTGTGATTAAAACTATACTTTCAAACTGTTTCTGTGAAGTCTTGCTAATAACTATTCCAAGATTTGTTACATAGAACTCTTTTTTCTTTTTTTTTTAAAGGATATACTAGGTTTTCATGTGGTTTATTACATTGCATTACTGTAGTAAAAGATAGTGAATTCACCGCTTAGTCTCTTTGGGCTGCCGTAACAAAATACCATAGACTGGGTGGCTTATAAACAACAGAAGTTTATTTATCATAGTTCCGGAGGCTGGAATTTGAGATCAGGGTGCTGGCATGGTTGGGTGAGAGCTCTGTCCAGGGAAGCAGGCTTCTGGTTGTGTCCTCATATGGCAAAAGGGGCAAGGGAACACCCTGGGGTCTTTTTTTATAAGGGTACTCATTCCAGTTCATTCTTGAGAGCTCCACTCTCCTTTTTTCTTTCTTTCAATTTTTTTTTTTTTTTTTTTGGCCATGCCCGTGGCATATGAAAGTTCTTGGGCCAGGATCAGCGACCCAAGCCCCAGCAGTGACAATACATGGTTCTTAACCTGCTCCACCACGAGAGAATTTCTCCACTCTCCTTTTATAATCACCTCCCAAAGGCCATCACTTCCCAAATACCATCATTTTGGGCATTAGGATTTCAAATTATGAATTTCAGGGGCACACAAATATCCAGACTACTTAAAATATATACTGCCCATAACTGCACAAATCCCACAAGAATGGGAAATCATAACTGTAGCAGTAAAAATGATTCTATAGCAGTTGCCATCGTGGCACAGCAGTTAATGAATCCGACTAGGAACCATGAGGTTGTGGCTTCGATCCCTGCCCTTGCTCAGTGATTTAACGATCTGGTGTTGCTGTGGCTGTGGTGTAGGCCAGCAGCTACAGCCCCAATTGGACCCCTAGCCTGGGAACCTCCATATGCTGGAGGTGCAGCCATAAAAGGACAAAAATGACAAAAAAAAAAAAAAGACCAGATCCCGTCTGCACTGAGCAAACCCTGTGTACTTCTTTCACTCTCTTACTTTGCCAAGCACCCCTCCCTCAGTCTCCCCTAAAATGCCCCGATCAGTTCTGCACTCATGGGAACAGAGCTCAGCTCTATCCCCTCCGTCAGAAGTTAAGTTACCCAGTAAAACCTGTTTTCCCAGCTTTCTGTCCAGTTGTGTTTATCTGGTCAGGCCTGCTCAGTCAGTGTGTCGCCCGATGATTTCTATCCTCATCTGGTGGTGAGGACATCCCCGGATGGACAGGCAGGCCCTGGGGGCACCAAGTCTGGTCATAGTTCATGCTGGTCAGCAGTAGGGGAGCGGCTGTCCATGGTTCCACCTGGGCCCTGATGATTATATGACTGTCCCTTACCATTTCCAAGCCACCCCCTGGAGTGGGGACAGTGCCCTAGTTTGGCCAGGGGGCCAGGGGTTGCACACTGGGCTGTGCCTCAGTCTTGTGGGGTCTGAGTCATGGGTAGCCCTCACCAAAAAAATGTTTAAGTGTGGGGATTGGGGCCAGGACTGTTTGGTTTGTACAGTGAGGCCAAAGGAGGGTGCCCCAGTAACATCACAACCCCTCTTGGGGTGCAGGTGGCTGTGCACCCTGGAGACGTTCCTCTCTCCCTTCTGGAGGGGGCACCAGGATCCACTAGAGTCAGTCTGGATCCGTTGTAGGAGGTGTGGGGCCCTGTTGCGGGATGTACCTCCAAAAGGTGCTTTTTCCGTATTGCTTAGGAGGAAATGAAGCCAGCAGAGATATGTGTGTGTGTGTGTGTGTGTGTGTGTGTGCGCGCGCGCCAAGGGTGGTTGTGGAACCACCTTCAGAAGAACTCACCTGCAGAAGTGGACACCAGCTGGACCAGCTCTTGGATGCCCTGGGAAGGTCCCAGCTGTGGCAGTGCTAGATCCTTAACCCACTGCACCACAAGGGGGCTTCCTCGGGGGAAATCTTGAGTTGACCATCAATCTCTACATGGGGAGGGCAGCCCATATGTTCAGTACTTGTGGATTACCACATGAATACGAGGACAAACCAAAATGCTGGCTGGTCTGATTCACTTGATAGAGGAACTGAGCCGAGTTCACTGCACAGGGAGGTGCATGGGTGCACAGCGGGCTGGCTTCTGCTGTAGCCAGCCAGGCTGGCCACCCACACCCAACTAGAGGCTGGAGGTCAGCTTAGAAAGTTAGGAGTTCCCGTCATGGTGCAGCGGTTAACGAATTCAACTAGAAACCATGAGGTTGCAGGTTCGATCCCTAGTCTCGCTCAGTGGGTTAAGGATTTGGCGTTGCTGTGACCTGTGGCCTGTGGTGCAGGTTGCAGATGCGACAACAATGTGAACATATTTAATGTCACTGATCCGTATACTGGAGAATGGTGTATTGTGTATTTTTATTTTGTTTTTGTCTTTTTAGGGCCTCAATGGAGGTTCCCAAGCTATGGGTAGAATTGGAGCTATAGCTGCTGGCCTATACCACAGCCACAGCAACACCAGATCTGAGCCACATCTGTGAACTACACCACAGCTCAGGCAACGCCAGATCCTTAACGCACTGAGCAAGGGCAGGAATTGAACCTGCGTCCCCATATACTAGTCGGGTTCATTACCACCGAGCCATGACAGTAACTCCCGGTATTGTGGATATTTTAAATTTTCATATATATATATTTCATATATTTATGATATTTTAACATCTTAAAACACGCTTTCTGGCTGAGGAGAGGGTGCTCCTCCTAGGGCTAGCCAGTTCTTAGAAATAACAAAGGACTCTAAATATTGAATACCGTTTACATGCAAACCAACCAGTTTAGGTGATACTTCCTCTGCTCGGCCCCTCTGCTCCAGGAAGCAAATATTTCTCTGCCTTAATCGTTTTGGGATCAGGTACTGGGCACCTAGGGACCTACAGTTTATTTTTTTTTTTTTGTCTTTTTTTTTTAATCTAGAGCTGAACCTGCAGCACATGGAGGTTCCCAGGCTAGGGGTCTAACAGGAGCTGTAGCCACCGGCCTTCGCCACAGCCACAGCAACGCGGGATCTGAGCTGCGTCTGTAACCTACACTACAGCTCACGGCAACGCCGGATCCTTAACCCGCTGAGCGAGGCCAGGGATCGAACCTGCAACCTCATGGTTCCTAGTTGGATTCGTTAACCACTGAGCCACGACAGGAACTCCGGGACCTACAGTTTAGAGCCCTTTGAAAACATTCAGCTTAGCCAATCCTGCCCTTTACGCTGCCCTGCCAGCCCTTTCCCTCAAACCTTCACTGAAGGTTTGTTCTCTATTTCCCCTCTCTCTGTGCTCTGCCACCTGATCAAAACCTGGCACTTCCCCTGTGACTCTGCAGGCGTGTTACGCCAGGCGTGTTAGGCCAGTCTCTAGGGCGTGGGGAGAGTAAACTTTGTGTTTTCTTGAGTCTTTCTGGGCCTCTTCTTGTGGACATACCTGACTGACCATGAGATAAAAGAATGCAACAAATAATTTGAAAAGTAAAATTTTATGTTATGTGTTTTTCACTACAATAATAAAAGATTTATCAATGGATGTTAAAATTAGTGGGTGGAGTTTGAGGAGTCACAGGGTATTTACTGATTCATTACTGAGTGGAAAGGAACTTTAGGGTGAGAAAACCTGCAGACAGCACTTTAACCTAGTGAGCCAGTTACTGTCCATAACAATGTAATAGGGGTGGGGCAGGCAAGGACCATTCATTAGAGGGCCGCCTTGCCCACAGAGAGAGTGCAGGTGAGGGGTGGATAGCAGCCTTCTCACTGGGTGCCCTCCATGCCCTCTAGTTTCAGGCCGGTGAGTGAGTTGGGAGAAGTGGGGGCCTGGGGACAGGCTGAGGGCTGTGTCCCTCAGAGTTTTAGGGCCCTTGCCATGGCCGCCCACTGATTGGGTCCAGCTCTCCCCATCCCCCAGTGACCTAATGGCCCAGGCAGTCTCTCTGGGTTGCAGTCCCTGGGACCAGCCACTGTTTACTCGGCCTAAGGAGCCTGAGGGCTGACTGGGTTCCAGGTACCCTGCCCCCTCAGTGATGACAGCTGAGGAGGATCTGGGGGCCTGGCCAGAGGGTGTCATTAGCTGAGATCTGCCTCTTCAGCTGGGCCTGGGCATTGGTGGGAGGACCCAGAGTGGGTGCTGGACAAACACTCCCAGGCAGAGTGACCAGCCTATACCCCAGCCTTCCTGCTCTTAGCTAGGGACCTTGGGCAAGTAAGATGAAGAGTAATGGTGTCACCTTGCTTATGGGGTTCGTTAAGTGTTAAAAGCTACAAGGAGGCATGGAGACAGAATGTAATGCTTCCCCTTCCCTTTATTGTATATTATACCTTTACTTATTGGTTTATTTTTGTCTTTTTAGGGCCTCACCCATGGCATATGGAGGATCCCAGGCTAGGGGTTGAACCAGAGCCATAGCCGCCATCCTACACCACAGCCACATCAGTGCCAATCCGAGCCACATCTGTGACCTATGCTGCAGGTTTCCGTAATGCCAGATCCTTAACCCACTGAGCAAGGCCAGAGATGGAACCCACTCATGGATACTGGTTGGGTTCTTAACGGGCTGAGCTAAGCCACAGTGGGAACTCCATATTATACCTTTAGCTACAAAGTGGCAGAACAGAGAATAACATTTGTTTTATGGAGGTTTACAGGAACATTGTGACCTGGCCTACATGGACAGCTGTAAAAACAAAGGATTCCTGCACCAAGTTTGCAACAACCTACAGCAGAAACTGACAGAACAATGTAAATCAACTATAATGAAAATTTGGAGTTCCTGTTGTGGCTCTGCAGAACAAATCTGACTAGGATCCGTGAGGATGGAGGTTCGATCCCTAGCCTCACTCAGTGGGTTAAGGATAGGAAAACATTTGATTCATGTGCAAAGGTCCAAGAAATCAAGAAGAAACATTATAAATAATTATTCGGTTCAAGTCTGGCATATTGGATGAGCTATTCGCTTCTGATGTTGTCTTCTTGTATTAGCATTGGTGTTTCTTTTCTATTAGAGAGTCACTTTAAGATGAGTTTGAGGCCAGCACTTCTCTCTATAGACCAGTCCAGTTCAGGGGCCCTTTTTAGACAGGCAATATGAATCTAAGAGTCAATTCCCTTCCCTGTTGCTGTGCATGAGCTAGTTAAAGGAACCTGACAGGGACCCTTCCATCTAGGTTGGAGGGAGTCCTTTAAATGGAGTTGAATCTCCCCTCTGTGTCCAGGTGTCTTTTTCTTTGGTGCCATTCTCTGAAACTTTAACAACATGTCAGTAGGGTAACTGGGAGGCTGAAAGGAAAAGGCAGTGGTTAGGGGCTGTCATTTTATGAAGTTGTGGTGGAAGTGCCCAAAGAGGTTCCTTCTGCCACTGCAATGTCAAGCCTTTGAAGGACTTGATACCTTAATAATAGCAAGTGCACTTGGCTGCAGAATTGCGTCTAATGACTCCATTTCTTCTTCCTCTTTCTCCTTTTTTTTTTTTGCTTTTTAGGGCCGCCTATGTGGCATATGGAAGTTCCCAAGGTAGGGTCAAATTGGTGCTGCAGCTGCGGCCTACACCACAGCTCGTGGCAACACAGGATCCTTAACACATTGAGTGAGGCCAGGGGTTGAACATGCATCCTAAGAGATACTAGCTGGGTTCGTAACCCACTGAGCCACAATGGGAACTGCTAATAATTCCACTTGTTGTTTCCCATTTTTGATAGGCTGTCCTGAGGATGTTAAAAATTCTCTTCGTTTTCAAAACATACCAAAATCACAGGCCACTCCAAAAGCATAGCAACTGAGTAAATATCAGAAGATTTTCCTTTTGCCATCTGACACTGACAGGCTCTTTTTAGTGCTATTGATACAGCCTGTTCAGCAGAAGAGACATTAGACAAGCGACCATTTCAAGGATAGACAATAGAGAAACAATGGCAAAGCCAGCCTGGTACTTTCCATGAGGTCCTCATAGATGTGAACCATTAGTGAATAATATAAAATCAGGATTATCCATTGGGTTTTCTCAAAGGTCAGTCCTAGGAGATAAAGGGTTATCAGTTAAAACAATATAGGAGTTCCCCTGTGGCTCAGAAGGCTAAGGACCTGGCATTATCACTGCAGTGGCTCAGGTTGGCACCCTGTTGTTGGGTTATTACTCCTAGTGCAGCACCCTTGTTTTCATGTGCAAAGAGAAGAAAGGGTGTGAATGAAAAATATTGCCTGCCAAATCAGTAAACAAAGGATGCTGCAGCCATCAGGCCATTTACAGCCACGTCACCCTTCTCCCCAAGGTGAGCCCTGAGGGAGCTCAGAATGAAGACATGCAGGCTGCCCACTGCCAGGTCCTCAGTCACTGTAGCCACCCCTGATGGAGCAACCTAGGGGACTCCAAACAGGAAAGAACAGGATTTCAGAGGTTCATATTAAAGGAATGATTTCAATGAGCTCAGGTTTTGCATCTTCCCATACCTAGGAAAGTGCTAAATTCGTTAACTTGAGGTGTCTGATTTTCTTCAATTAACAGTTAATCTTTTGAAGTTCTGACTACCGGGTGTTTCTTGCAAAAACTCCTATATATCCTGGCTCCTCCCCTTACCTCTTGGGAGCAGTCCCTCTGAGAGGCTGCCTCCTGGGCTTAAGTTCTGTTTTTGTTTTTGTTTTTTTAACCAAATAAAACAATTCTCAACTTTAAGTTGTGTATTTTTTTCCCCCTCAGTTGATACTTCCAAGCTCTTTGCATTCCAAACTGGAAACCACTGTGAACTGGAGACTGACACTCTATAAGTGTTGAATCATGAGCTGCTGCAGCTGCTGACCTTCAATACTTCCTGAAAAGAGCTCAGGGTGGAGATCAGGAAAAACTCTGTGCTCTGGGAAAAACTGGCAGAACAGGTCTTTAGATAATTAGATATTTTCAGGAGAAGATTTTATGAGCTCAATTCTTGCATCTCCTCCTATCTAGAAAAGCACTAAACTTCATGGTGATGTCTGCTCCTCACCACTAGCAGGAAACTTCTGCAAAATGTGTGCCTAATTGCAGGTACCTCCCCTCTTCACCAAAATCACATATATGCTGACTTTCTCACCCTGACTTTTTGAAGTGGTTTCTCAGAGCTATCTGAAATGCTGCCTCCTAGGCTATAGCATTCATGTTGTCCCAAATAAAAATGTGCATTTGTTTTCAGTCAACATTACTTTTAACTTGTACACTTAAAAGTGAGTGTGATTATAGAGATAATCCTCCCCCCCCCACCCCCGACGCCCCAAAGTGTGGTAGTGTTCTCCTGGAGACAGGACCCCTGGCCTGCGCATAACCTCCCTGGATTAAATGATAAAACCAGAGGAAAGGAATGGAAAACAGAGGAAGGCACTCACTGACTCCTGTTTGTGAATTTGGCTCTCCTGATGGGATGGGAAGCGTGTACTTGTTGGGGTTAGAGCCGTTACAAACCATATTCATAAAGGCGGGGATGGGGGAAGTGGGAGGGGCTAAAAAGCCTGGATTACACCCTGAAAAACCAGTAACTCTAATCAAGGGACCATAGGACAAACACAGCAGCCGCAGGACTAGAGAAAGTTAAATTGTTAGGGAACTCTCCAGTCCCTGTCTGGGCTCGACACCTCGCCCCTTTGCAGACTCGGCTCAGGGACCGTGGAACCTCTGGACACCCGAGAGCCTGGCCCTGCCTTTCCCTCCCCCATGGCTCTTCAAGGAGAGGGCCGGTCAGGGCGCCCTCCAGAGAGGAGGTTATATATTTAAATATTAAAATATTTAGTATGTAATCATTCGTAATTTTCACATCTACAGTATATGTGGTATCATGTAACTGTTCCGATTAAAACACTGAGCTTCCCAGGCCTCAGTTTCTTTATGTTTAAATGGAGAGATACACTCGATTTGATTTGAGACGTTCTAGGGACTCGTGCAAATGCTCTACAGAAATATTTCCAATTTGCGGGGACAGGGGATTAAAAGCAACGTTGTTCCCATACCGGGAGTCGAACCCGGGCCGCCTGGGTGAAAACCAGGAATCCTAACCGCTAGACCATATGGGAACTGCTGACAGAGTAGCTCTTCGTTGGTGTATATATTATCTACGTCAGCTTGTCAGCTCCTACACAGCACATCCGCGTACCTCGGCCCTTACGGAAACCCGTCTTTACTGCGGCTGCGCGAACGCAACCGTCAAAGACCCACCCTGCGGACCTCGTAGGCTGATACATTCGGGCCTCTCCAGGCGGGTGGGAACTTCTGCTCCCGGAAGAGTTTCTCAGAACTGGAGCCTGGGTGCTTGTCGGTGTTCGCTCTTCCAGAACCCGCCCAGATTCCCCCTATACCCGAAACCCAACTTCAGGCGCGAAATGGAGGGCTACTGCTTGACTTTTGGTGTCATCTGACATCTGAAACAAAAAATACCTTCTCCCAACCTCTCAGAACCGCATTCCACTTGAAAAATCTCTTCCTCGAAGAGAGAAAACGAGATGTTTTCCACTCATTTTGGCCTGAAAATCTCACAGGTTGGCACTTTGTTGGTAGCAGGCTTTTGGTCTGAAGCCCACCTTTTGTATGTGCGGGAGGGATGCCCTTTTTTTCTCCAGTCACAGCGTTTCCTTTTGCGTTTCCTAATGGAAAAGCTTCCATTAGGCTTTTCACAGACAACTCAAGCTCAATAGAGCAAACAAGAAACAAAATAGAAACAATTTCCCCAAGGAGTTCCCTTCCTGGCTCAGCGGAAACCATGAGATTGCGGGTTCAACCCCTGGCCTCGCTCAGTGGGTTAAGGATCCCGCGTTGTAGTGGCGTAGACCGGCAGCAGTAGCTCGAATTAGACCCCTCGCCTGGGAACCTCCACATGCAGTGCGTGCGGCCCCCAAAACGTCAAAAGACAAAAAAAAAAAAAAAAAATTCCCCCAATCCAACTGGAGAATTCGCCCTACCATGGTTAAAAGATATATTCAAGGTTCAAGAATTAAGTGTGGGACCTGTATGGTACCTGTATCTTAACTGACATTAAGATCACTGAAACAATGGAAACGCCAAAATATGCTGTGGATACACAACACTGATATTAAGCGAAAGAAAAAGGTGGCATCTCAAATTAGTGGTAAGGGTGGCCCACTGCACGTGGACCTATGGTAGAAAAGAGGAAGCTGAGTGCAGGACTACCCCATACCTCAACTGGAAACACTAAAGTTCTTGAGGAAAACATTGGAGAATTCCCTATTAATTACAAACCCAATAAATGCAACTCTAGTAAGAAAACTGACCTAAAAAAACAGGAGCTGAGTGATACAATGATGGCTTTCACCTTATTCATTAAGTTATTCAATTGTTCTGTGCAGTTTAATGTAATGTGTTTTATTTTATAATATTTTTTCTTAAAAAAAAAAACATGAGAAAAGTTAAAAGACAAACTGGGAAAAAACATTTACATCTAATATTATGAAAAAATAACCCCCAAACATTAGGATTAGCTCTTAGAAACTGCTAAAAATATCAACAAGCCAGTAGGGAAATGAAGCAAGACACAGAGTTCCTGGCTCTTCAACAAATTAAAAGACTCACTCCTTGAAAGTGAAAACCTTTAGGCAGGTGTTAAAAACCTGAAAGGTCTCTTGATAGAGATCCCTTGAAAATCTAGGTCAGATGCTTTTCACTTTCTGGCTTAAAACCTGCCGAGGGCTGCTCATCTATCTACTTAGATGTCTGTGTTTTTTTTATTATTAGTCATTCTTTCTGGGTCTGTTAGCTATGTAAATTTTTGTTTCCTGTATCAATCAGTTTTGAGGATCTAGTGAAACTGAAGCACTAACTTCTTATCCTTTCCTGCCACTAGCTGTGCAGTATTTCATCCTATAATGAAAAACTCCAGCTAAATTATTCATGACGTAGCTATAGTTGTTCAGTGATATGAACTAACCTAGGACAACACAAATCCAGAGATAGTTTCACAGAAGTGACTTTCAACATTAATCAGCTTGCCTCTTTAAATTTTCCCACCTAACAAAGTTGGAAACATGAGGACCAGAGAAATATTAAGGAGATGGAATTAACTGGGGAGGTGGGGGTGGGGGATCTGTGAAGGAAGAAGGCCTGAGATAAGGCAGCCACATTAAGGAACAGCTGTGCTCACTGCCCTGCCTCTGTGGTGGCAGGTCAGGCAGCCCTGGGCTCCAGCTGCTTGAGTTTCTCCTGGAGCCCCCGGAGCTGGCTTCGACCCCAGTCGATTCGAATCTGAAGGCTGGCCATGTCTGCAGCCAGCTGCAGACCTAGAGAAAGAGAAGAGATTGTCACCATGTTATCTGTGGTACACTTGGCTCAGGGACTCTGGACATCCCCAGGCCCCTCTGGCCTCCACACGATGACTGAAACATTCCAGGTATAGCCTTGCATTGGCTTCTCAAGAACCTCACAGGATTCACACTCTTAGGTCCTTCAGGTCTTTGCTAAAATGTCACCTCCTTAGAAGACTTCTTTGTCCCGTTAGATCACCCACCAAGAACTAAAAATGTACAGATTATAACATGGTCTCATGCCCTCATTTCCTTCTTTTCTCCTTTATCATAGCCACTCGATGCTCTCACCCTCTCTCCTTCTACCTGTTTTCTCTATCCCCAAGGGTGGTCCACTCTCTGGATTCACCTCTAGGTTACTTTCATTTGATGTCTCTGCTGCTGTCAAGTCCTCTGGCCCTCCACGCCACCCAGTCTACTGACCAGTCCTATTGTCAGCCTGTCTGCCTGGCAGCAGAGCTGGCCAAACACCTGATCACCTCCCTCCAGGTTACACCTTACCCTCTTTTTTTTTTTTGCCTTATCTAGGGCCGCACCCACGGCATATGGAGGTTCCCAGGCTAGGGGTCTAACAGGAGCTGTAGCTGCCGGCCTTCGCCACAGCCACAGCAACGTGGAATCCGAGCCGCGTCTGCAACCTACACCACAGCTCACGGCAACGCCGGATCCTTAACCCACTGAGCGAGGCCAGAGATCGAACCCGCAACCTCATGGTTCCTAGTCGGATTCGTTAACCACTGAGCCACAACAGGAACTCCACACCTTACCCTCTTGATGTTGCTCCTGCCTCACTGCTGCTTCTCAGTCTCCTTGCCTCGTTTCTTCCCTTCTCCTTCCCTCACTTCCTGTCCACCCTCGTAGGCCCTCTGCTGATCTTAATCTCATTTCAACTTTAATGCTATGTCTGGGTCAGTAACTTGGGAACTTGAAACCAGTGTTTTGCAGTGGGTTTCCAACCCTCTCCAGCCCAGGCCTCTCCAAAATTCCAGATATATGTGCTCAACTATCCACTTAGAATCTCCATCACACAGCACCAGGAACACACCAACACCTAACTTTGCCTCAGCTGCTGCTCTGCGGCTCTCCCACCCCATCCATCCTTTCAGGCATTCTAGCTGGAGACTGTGGGGTCACCCTTCACGACTCACCTTCCCTTACTCCCAAATTGATTTGTCAGCAAATCCTGTGGCTTCTACTAGAAAAACATGCAGCTTCCCACCTGTCCTCCACTGCCTCCAGCTACATCTCACACCCGCTGCTCCCTGGCACCTGCTTCCTCCCTCTGCTCTTGACTGTTTTCACCTAGAATCTATACGATTTCTCTCCTGCTATGAGTCCAAATGCACTTCTGCTCAGAGGCAACCATCACTCTGAGTCCTCCTACACAACTCTCAGATCACCTGGGCCCAGCGCCCTCTGACCTCAGGTCCTGGAACTCACCGCTTCACCACCTCCACTCCAGTCCACTGACCTTCTCTCCATCATTCCAGACACAACCTCACCTCAGGGCTTCTGTCCTGGCTGGTTCCTCCATTTAGAGCACTGTTCCCCCAACCCATCAACAAAGCTCTCTCCTTCATCTCTTCTGAGGCCTTCCCAGGCTACCCTTCATAAAACAGCTCCTCCAGTCCACTCCATCCTACCATACTCTACCTTATTTTTCACTTAAATCTCACTGCTGGCTTGTTTGCATGTTGTCTTTTCTGCTCTCAGTAGAATAAACATCCCATAAGGTGTCTCTCGACTTTATTTCCGGTACCTAGCAGGGGCTGGAACTCCATCAACAGTCACTAAGTGCTTTTTGAAAAAAACAGTAGGTATGCAACAAAAATCTGCAGTGGAGAAAACCTGCAAATCCCTTTGCAGACTAACCCTAGCATTAGTGCTCAAAGGCTCCATGTAGATAAAGGGTCCTTGGCAGGGTCCACTCACCCTCCCAGAAGCTGGCTTGAGCCTGTCGCAGACTGTGAGGAACGAGGATTCCAAACCACTTCAGAGGATCCTGGGGAGCTGGGGAGGGTTCTGGCTCTGTGGTTTTGTTGGGACCCTTGCGCCTACGCAGAGCTGGAGAAAGAAAGGTTGGAGGTTGGGGGCCTTGTTACTTGGTCCTTGTCTTCTCGGTGGCAATATTGAACTTGGTCTGAGCTCATGATCCCAGAAAATACTGACGGCCTGGAATATCCTCTCAACTTTTTATGTTCTGGAAAACAGCTTACCACAAAGAACCACCGTTCCCCTTGTAATTCAGATGAGAATCTGTCCATGCTTTCTCTCGACTGTCATAAAACCAGCAGATGACCCTCCCTTGTTTACCTGTGAAAAACCCATACACACTGACATTTCCCATTTTGCCTGAACATGCTGAAAGGCCAGACAGACCCTTCAACTCTCCGTTCTTTGTCTCAGGAATGATTAACCGTGATGAGAGCTGTGTCCCCCTGAAACTAGTTAGACACAGCAATAAACATCTTCTGTTCAGCAGAGACTTCCTCTGACTGCAAAACAATCCCAACTGTGGACTTCACCTATAACCTGTCTATTTCTCCCTATAAAGGTCTAAGGCAAAAAACCGCTTTGCTGAGACATTCTGATCTTCGGATCTGGGGCGCTGTCTCTATGGCAACAGGTTAAATAAAATCCTCTCCTCAGTTGTCCCATGCATTTTGTCTCTGACATCCGAAGGGGCCCTGAGGGGAAGAAGGGTAGGCTCACCTGGCTCGCGGGGCCCCACCTCCTCTGGAGTCTGGGCGCCGGCTCTCACCACCCAGAGCTTCTGGAGTCCATCCTGGGCCTCGCTAAAGAACGAGAAGGGAGGCTGGACCTTTGGAGGCCCCGGCCCGGCCCCTGCCTGCCCACCTGCTGCAACATGCAAGGCTTCTCACCTGGTGAGGACGCAGACCTGGGGCTCCATGCGGGAGGCATACTGCAAGGGCCCTACCGACTTGGCACCCATGGCGTAGCGAGCTTTGGAAAGTGAGAGCCAGCCCTGAGCAAAGAGAGAAAAGCAGTGAAACTCAGTAACCTCCGCGTGCCCGACCGCCCGTCTGCCCCAGGCCCCCCACCTCTTCCACTCGGGCGTTCAGCGCCGCGCGCTTGGTCTCCAGTTCCTCCAGGTCCCCGAGCAGCTGCAGGAGGAGCGAGTCCAGCTCGGCTCGAAGGTCCGCTGCCGCCATGGGTTCCTCATACAGTTGGGAGCCGGCTCCTTCCAGGTCGCCCAATCAGCGCCCGCCTCGCCGTCAGCACAGCCAATGGGGGGCGTCCCCAGCTGTGCGTCCTGACGTCTACTGGGTAGTGGCTGCCAGCTGGTACTCCTCAAGAGGAGTGCCCTCCGAGCAGCTGCAGGGCTAGGTGATTAGCCGATAGTCTGGCGTGCACCCGAAGCTGGTCAGCCAGCAGACCAGCTGTGGGTGATTCCGAGTCACTTCTGGAAGCGCCTGTGTTTTAAAAGTGGGGCGTTGCAGTGGCGATGGAAGGAGGCGTAGCTGTTCCGCAACCCTGGAAGGATTGGCTTTAAATTTAACGAGAGAAGGAGCCGGTAAGTGATCCTCCAGTCAGTCGCTGTGCTGGTTTTACAGTTGCTGGACGATTTCGAGCCGATAATTATTATTTTAGCAGCTTAACATCGTCAAACTAGGCATACTGCACCGCAGAGGTTGGTAGCGAAGCCCTGAGCCAACACTTATTAACTGCCGTTCTAGGCCACGTGACAGCACCTTGACTCAAACACGCACACAGAACTTGCCCCGCCCATTGGTTGTTCCTGCGAGCATGTGATTCCGGGCTGGCCAATCGCATTGCGACTCCCACCCACTGTTTGCCATTTTAACTTTGGGCATTCTCAACAGCCCCAGAGTCTAGTGAAGCTTCTATTGATCTTATCGGTTGAGGGAGGAAGCGAGTGCTGCTTTGCGTGGGCGGTGCCCAAGGATTCTCCTGGACTCACGTGGAAGCCGCGATAAGGATGGTAGGGATGTTTAAGCGTCTGTCTTGGAGGTTGGGGGCTCGTGGAGGCTGGGAATGTGGCCCCTGGGCTCCGGGCGGGTGTTCCCCGGGCCCGGCTGTGTGTGGCGAAAAAGGGCGCTCTAAGCGGGCGCGCTCTTCCGTAGCTGCGTCGCGAGGCCCGCCTTCGCCGGGAGTACCTGTACCGCAAAGCTCGAGAGGAGGCTCAGCGAACCGCCCAGGAGAGGAAGGACAAGGTTCGGCGCGCGCTCGAGGGTACGTCCGTTCACGCCCTCCCACCCCTAAGACTATGAGCTAGAGTTTTAAAACCCAAAGGGTTTTTCCTTTTCCTTGTCTGTTGGATCTTTCTGATTGCAGATGTCCATTTCATGATGGTATGAATTACTTGTCATTTATTCTACAGTACCCGGGTTTTACAGCTTACCTATTAATTGTATTTACAATGCACAGTACTTACCAAATTTAAGCATTTTACGTGGCCCTAGAGGTCCCCCACCCAGCCTGTCGTTTTTCTTCTTGCCACCTTCCTCGCTACGAGGTAATTAGAATAGTGCTGTTGATGAGACTCTTGTATTTTAAAACTGTTAATTCCTGTAAACCTTAAGTTTATTTGCGTTGTAAATTAGGCATTTAACTTTCCAATTCCGTTTGCTGTCCTAGTGAATTCTGTCACACATACCTGATTGGAGATGCTGTGTATTTATTCCTTGTCACTTTGATTTTCCTAGGTTTTAGACATACAAAGTATATGTGGTATGTGTATATATATGTTAAGCATAACAGCTGTGACCTATCTACCCAGATCAAGAAATGAAAAATAACCAATATATTGAAATTCAAAAATATTTCCCTCCACTTAGATAATCTGAGTATTGAATATGTTTAAAAAATAAACCATTTCCTTGCTTTTTTTTTTTTGAGTATATCGTGCTTGTTCATATCCTGAAATCATATTGGTCGATTTGTAGTTGTAAAGGTGGTATTAGGTTGTGTGTATTCTTTTGCAGCTTTATGTTTTCGTTCAGCAGGTTCCTAAGATCCAGTGAGTGGAGGTGGGGCTCCCTCAGGTGAATATTCCACAGGGTCTTCATCAATTTTGCTTTGGGTGGTGATGACCGTATTTTTAGTTTAGGGCAGCTCTGCTGCTGTGAATATTTTCTTCCATGTGCAAAAGTTTGTCCAGGGCATGTTGGAAAGAAGTGCTGGGTTCAAGGGCATACCCACAGCCCAGCCCTTGTGCCAAGCCCAGCTTTAGTTCACAGAGGACGCCTCTGACCCAGAGCATCATGATTAGTGATTTTATTGTCTGTTTCAGGGATTCTAGTCTACCTTCATAGAGAAACAGGTTTCTATTTATTCTTTAAAAAATTGTCGTTTTTTTTTTTTCAAGAAACAGTGCGTACTTATGATTAATTATTTCAAAAGTCCTCAAGCTATGAGACTTAGGAACTTTGGAAAACGAGATCTCCTGTAACCACTGTTAACGGATTGGTATATAGCCAAAAATAAATCGTTTTTGTCCCTCTTCTCTACAATTACCTATCACCTCTTTGCTCAGAAAGGGGGAAAAGGGATATTTTTCCATCACGTTTGTACCAAGTGTTGTATAAGTCGAAGGCTCCACGTGTGTGTCTCACTCAGCCCTTCTGTCTTCCCCCCGCAGAGAACCGCCTGATTCCCACGGAGTTACGCAGAGAGGCCCTGGCCTTACAGGGATCCCTGGAGTTTGATGATGCCGGTGGTGAAGGTGACCTTCCCTGACCCTGTGGGCCAGCTCCTCTCCCTGCACTGGAGCCCACTGGCTTCCGCGGCAGCCTGCCGACACCTTGCAGAAAGGCTATGCAGCTCCACTCCTGAAATCGTTGCCCAGGTGCCCTCCTGGCTCTGCACAGATGACACCTCTGAGGACCTTTCCCTGAATGCTCCCAAGTCCCTTTATGTGACACAGCATTACCTTACTTTCTGCTTTGTTTCGTCTCTTGTGTCCTCCTCACTAGGACTGTGGGCTCTGCTGAGGCAGAACAGTGTCCATTTTGTTCACTGCTGTGTCTTCAGCCACCAGCATCTCATTGGCACAACGGCTGTTTCATTCATAACGTTATTTAACAAATACAAACGAAATCACAAATGATAGCAATATTTGTTATGAGGAAAAGGAGTCTGTTACCTTTGACCTTAACAGAATCTGGACTTGAGCTAACCTTGTTGCTATGAGCTCCATGTGTTACTACAGCTTAAATGAACTAAAATTGCATCAAATAGAAAGATTAGCTTCCTCGGTTGCACTTGTACTTGTAGCCAGTGTGGTCAGGGGACTACCCATTTACCCAGAGCGGGTACAGACCATTTCCATCCTTGAAGGTATTGTCAGTGCTGCTCTAGGTAGAGCCAGCCACCCCAAGTTCTCACTTCCCTTCCCTAGACAATGTCGTGTTCTCATGCCTCATGCTCCTAACAGGTGTCACCAACCACATGGATGATGAGTATCGATGGGCAGGGGTTGAGGACCCCAAAGTCATGATCACTACCTCTCGAGATCCAAGTTCCCGCCTCAAGATGTTTGCAAAGGTACCAGTGACAGGGAGTGAGTGGAAGATGTTCAGGCCACAGTGGCCCCAGTCCTAACCGGAGGGGGTTTGTATGCAGGAGCTGAAATTGGTGTTCCCTGGCGCCCAGCGCATGAACCGAGGCCGGCACGAGGTAGGGGCACTGGTGCGAGCCTGCAAAGCCAATGGGGTCACCGACTTGCTGGTTGTCCACGAGCATCGAGGCACACCTGGTAAGGCTGGTGGTGGGGAGCAGAGTGCTGCCAGGGTGGCTGGCTGAGAGCAGAGGGGCTCTGACAGCTTGCCTGGCCCCATCAGTGGGGCTCATTGTCAGCCACCTGCCATTTGGCCCAACTGCGTACTTCACACTGTGCAACGTGGTTATGCGGCATGACATCCCCGACCTGGGCACTGCGTCAGAGGCCAAGCCTCACCTCATCATGCATGGCTTCTCCTCCCGCCTGGGTAAGCGGGTGAGTCTGGGGGCCTAGGGTGAGGGCCGGGGGCCTGGGGTCCCAGGCCAGGCATTTGCTGCTCTTCTTCCTTCTGCTCCAGGTCTCTGACATTCTCCGCTACCTATTCCCTGTGCCCAAAGATGACAGCCACCGCGTCATCACCTTTGCCAACCAGGATGACTATATCTCCTTCCGGTGGGTCCTCGGGTGGGCCTGAGTGTTGTCCTGAGCTTTGTGTCCCTGTACTGTTTGTTGTTGACCCCATAGCTGCTCCTTACCTCCCTCATCCCCACCTTGGTCCCTTGCCTCAGGCACCACGTGTATAAGAAGACTGACCACCGCAATGTGGAGCTGACCGAGGTTGGGCCTCGCTTTGAGATGAAGTGTGAGTTTTGGGCTTTATCCCACACCTGGTGGCGGCAGGGGATACTGGCTGTGTTGGTGACCACATCCCCTCCCCCAGTGTACATGATCCGCCTGGGCACGCTGGAACAGGAGGCCACAGCAGACGTGGAGTGGCGCTGGCACCCCTACACCAATACCGCACACAAGAGGGTCTTCCTAAGCGCTGAGTGAGCCTACTCACTGGTCAGGCCGTGGACCTGATCCCGGACCTGGGAGCTGGGGGTGCGGTCAGAATAAAACCTGAGTGCCAGAGCGCCCTGTTTGTCTCTGAGTGGTTGGGACAGGTCTGTTAGGTGGAGCATGAAGGAAGTGTGGTCTCCTCAGATGGGGACCTGACGACTCTGGGACATTCTCAGGGCTGGTGGTCTAGGACAAGGCAGGCCCAAGGTGCTGGCTTGCCCCTTGACCATAGGGAGGGTTTGGTGGTACCCTGAGGGATTTGGTGCTGCTGTCCCATAGGAGTCAGGGACCCTGAGTTCATTTTTCGGAAATGGGAATAATAATGGGAGCATAGAAGTCTCACTGAGAGTAGGTTTGGCACTGGGGGCCCGCTCTCTGCCAGGGACAGACAGAAAATAAGATGCAGACTTCATTGTGGCTTTGAGTATAATTCAGGTTCCTCAGAGAACCCAGTGCACTTGGGCTCAAAGACAGTGGAGAACTTCATAATGGCCATCTTTCCCTTTAATGATCTCTCTAGGGTATCCTTGGGTTACCAAGGATGTGTCTAGGTTGTGATATCTGGGGTTCGCCATGCTTTAATGGTTGTACATTCAAGTTGTTTCCTGTTTTTAAGTACCACAAACATTGCTTCAAGAACATTGAACATACCTCTGTGCATACTTACGCAAGTGTATCTGATGAGTAAACTCCTGCGGATGGAAGTGTGTCCTTTTTTTTTTTCTAGGGCTGCACCTGCAGCATATGGAAGTTCCCAGGCTAGGGATCAAATCGGTCATAGCTACAGCTACCAGCCTAGACCACAGCCACATCCGAGCTGCAACTGCAACGTATAGCACAGCCACAGCAATGCCAACTCCGAGCCGCATCTGCAACCTACACGACAGCTCGTGGCAGTGCCGGATCTTTAACCCAGTGAGTGAGGCCAGAGTTCGAACCTGTATCCTCATGGATACTAGTCAGATTCCTTTCCGCTGCGCCACCATGGGAACTCCAGAATTGTCTTTAAAATGATTATAGATGCTATTGAATTGTTTTCCAAGAGGATTGCTCCCAGCCACTGTCAGTAGATTTGAGTGCGAGTTTCCTTATGTCCTTGTTGGCATCAGGCACTGTCAGACTTATCATCTCGGCCAAGCTCCAGATGCAGAATGGTTCCCCAATTGAATTTGCATTTCTGTGGTTATGATGAGGTTGTGCATCTTCAGATACTCATTGGCTATTGGTGTATGTGTGTTCTTTGTGACCTCTTGCTGTTTATAGAAAAAATTGTTTACTTCTTTTTAAATCTTTTAATTGTGGAGAATTCCAAACATAAGAGCAGAGGGGACTGTACAGTGAGTCCAGGAGACCATCTTAAGGTTAAGCAATCTGGTTTCTTTTGTAGACTTACCCACTCCCTGTGTCCACTCCACTTTATTTTGAAGCAAATTCCAGACACTGTATCATTTCATAATATTTCC
This sequence comes from Catagonus wagneri, assembly GCA_004024745.2. NCBI lineage: Eukaryota > Metazoa > Chordata > Mammalia > Artiodactyla > Tayassuidae > Catagonus > Catagonus wagneri. The sequence goes on along the minus strand of PVHT020000521.1, from coordinate 31,080,340 downwards.
GTATATCTCTAAAAGATAATACTTAACAAGAATAGCAAAGCCACTTGTCACACCTAAGAAATCAACAGTTATTCCAAATTCTGTATATTTCTTTTTTTTCTTTTTGGTTTTTAGGGCCACATCCTTTGGCACATGAAGTACCCGGGCTAGAGGTCAAATCAGAGTTGCAGCTGCTGGCCTATACCACAGCCACAGCCACTTTTGGGATCCAAGCCACATCTGTGAGCTACACCACAGCTCACAGTAACGCTTGATGCTTAAACCCACTGAGTAGGGCCAGGGATTGAACCCACATTCTTGTGGATGCTAGTTGGATTCGTTTCCACTGAGCTACGACAGGAACACGCAAATTCTGTATATTTCATGTTATAGATTCCAAGTATATTATTTCAGGTATCTAGTGGCATTTTCCTATTTGCCAAATGCCAGACTTGTGGATGGGTCAACAGGTCAGCCCACCCAACCCAAAGGTTCTTGACAGAGTGGAGCAAAGGGGTAATTTTTTCAAATATCTCCTTCCCTTTTGTGGCCTAGCAAAAAGGGAAGCCAGAGAAGAACTGTTCAATGGGGATGTCACAAACTTTCTATGTGACAGTGGTGTCCACTGTTAGTTACAATTTCCCCTTTGCGACATTGGCACAGGCTGGGCTCTTCACAACACTGTGAAAGCTCCCCTGAGCACCTTCCAGCATCCCATCCATTTGGCTCTATTGGGTGGCCAGTTCATCTAGCACTCTGAGCTGGCAAGCAGGTAGCAAACTCGCATATGGCATGTGGGCCCTGGAGTGCTCAGGACCTGCAGGGCAGTGCCAGCTGCTCTTGCAGCTCAGGACTGCTGCCAGTAGGGTACACAAGAGGAGCAGTCAGTCCTGTTGTAAGAAAGCAGCTTACAGTTCTGTGGGAGAACAGAAAGGGGCAGCCAGGGCTCCTGGAGGAGGTCTTGGGGCGGGGGGGTCTTCCCATCCCCCACATCCAGCCTGTGCTGAGCAGAGAGCAAGCCAGGAGAATTGGATGATGGAAAGACGTGGAGGGCCAGTGTCAGAAGGGCAGGCTGGAATTGACCTAACACTAAACCAGCTATAATGTAAAAAATAAAAATCATTAAAAAAAGGGGGGGGGGCAGGCTGCTTAAACAGGAGGGTATAGAATGGAGAGGTGGACCTGCAGCCAGAAAAGATAGATACCCAACACTGGTGGAAGCATGGCAGGTGGACTGACAGTCTTAGCCACTTCTGTTCACAGGCAAGACAGGCAGAAGGATCCCCCAAAAGGAATGCAAACAGACACACAACCCCCTGGCAAGACAGACTTCTAGACAGAGTCCCAGGGAGAAACAGACCACAGCAGGACAGCCAGACAGACAGATTCTTGGACAGGTGGGAAGATGCCCAGCCAGGCATCCAGAAAGACCTGTGTCCAGACACACACCCCTCCCACTTCCAGCCAGCCAACAGACAATTTCTCAAGAACAGACAAAGATGTTACTCAGTGGAGAGACACCCTAGTATGCAGTCAACTAGCCAGCCAGACCCTCAGCTTGACAGACTTAAGCTCTGCCTGGAAGACAGACCCCAGCCTACAAGACAGTCAAGCCCTTAGGACAGACAGATGCCCCCCAAGCCAGGGGGAGAGATCGTCATAATATACCCCACCCTGGGAGTTCCCATCGTGGCTCAGTGGTTAACGAATCCAACTAGGAGCCACGAGGTTGTGGGTTCGATCCCTGGCCTCGCTCAGTAGGTTAAGGATCCGGTGTTGCTGAGAGCTGTGGTGTAGGTTGCAGATGCAGCTCGGATCCTGCGTTCCTGTGGCGTAGGCCTGTGGCTATGGCTCCAGTTGTACCCCTGGCCTGGGAACCTCCATGTGCCACAGCTGCGGCCCTAGAAGAAAGAGGCAAAAAGATAAAAAATATATATATCTCCCACCCTGTTGGACAGACCCTCAGCCAGAAGTGGAACAGAAGATACCCAGCTGGCCAGAACCCAGTTGCTGGGTCAGCCACCCTGCCTCCCTGTCACCACCGTAGATGATATGGGTGGCTTACCGACTCAGTGTTGCCTCTGATCCCCAGGTACCACCGGTTTCCAGTGACCATTGCCATCCAATAACATCCACTGTGAGCAGGGTCCACAAAGCCCTTTTGTGATCCCACAGTGGCTCTCCCCCCCTTCACTCTGGTATCCACTAGCCTCAAGTGACTGCCATTAGTGTCCATGAGTACTCAAGGATTTGGGTCTCTGACTTCTCCAGTGAGCCTCAAAGTCCACTGGTACTTCCATATCTTGCCACCCTGTGTCTCCAGCAGCCATTCAGTAAATCTCTTATCCCACTGACATTCACTGTCAGCCCTGAATAGAAGTCCTCAATGACCTTCCCCGACTCTTGACACCTCGGTTACTTTAACATTCCAAGTCCCAGTGGTTACTTTCAGTCTCTGACCTCCCAGTGACCGCTGCTGTCATCTCTGGATAGTCTGCATGAACACTCAAGGAGCTGTCACTGTCAATGACTTCACTGTCAGTGTCCATCCTTGGTGATCACTACTGGTCCCCTTTGAACTCTCAAAGATGATAGCGATAAACAGAGTCAACAGTGATTCCTACCGATCCCTCAATGAGAGAAACATCTGTACTGACTTGCTTTGACTTCTCAGTCACTTAAACTGGGGTCAGCAAACCACAGCCTGCAGACCACCCAAAACTTCTTTTGTGACAAAACTTCAGTGTCCACAAATAAAGTTTGCAATGCAGTCACTCATTCCTTTACATATTTTTTTTTTTTGTCTTTTTGCCTTTATGTAGAGCCGCACCTGCGGCATATGGAGGTTCCCAGGCTAGGGGTCTAGCAGGAGCTGTAGCCGCCGGCCTTCGCCACAGCCACAGCAACGCGGGATCCGAGCCGCGTCTGCAACCTACACCACAGCTCATGGCAACGCCGGATCCTTAACCCACTGAGCAAGGCCAGGGATCGAACCCGCAACCTCATTGTTCCTAGTTGGATTCGTTAACCACTGAGCCACAAAGAGAACTCCCATTCCTTTACACATTGCCTGTGGTTGCTTTCACAAGGCATGGCAGAGCTGAGTTGCTGGGACAAGGACAAGATTTCTTAAAGGATCCAAGCCCACACTCCTTACCCTTGAGGTGAGGGGTGGGCGAGCCCATTTACACTGGCAGGTCATTGGTGGGGGGGGAGGGGGTGGCTAGGCTCCTTTCTGCCCTCTTCAGCCTCCCTTAGGGGCTGTACTCCAACCTTCACGTTTTCTGAAGACTAGAGTGTGGGAACAAATAGAGCTCCTTAAAGAGTTCGTGTTGTGGCTCAGCGGCTTTACAAACGGAATAGTACACACGAGGATGCATGTTTGATCCCTGGCCTCACTTAGTGGGTTAAGGATCTGGCGCTGGGGAGAGCTGTGGTATAAGTCAGACGCAGCTGGGGTCTGGATCTGGTTGCTGTGGCTTGGGCTAGGGCGGCAGCTGCAGCTCCGATTCCACCCTTAGCCTGGGAACTTCCATATACCGCAGGTGCCATCATTAAAACAAACAAACTCCTTAAAAGCACGGAGAACACCTAGTCCCCTGAAACCCACTTCCAGGGCCTCAGTACTCAGTTTCCCATAAGGTTTATGCAGGTTGAGATCCTCAAATTAGTACTGGATTTTGGCGCCCGCAACTCTTCTTTGCACGACTCAGTAAAAGAAGCCTTCTCAAGAAATACTAGGATTCGGTCCCACAGCCCAGGTGCTCGGGTGTCATTTTCCCCTGCAGCTACCTCCCTCGGACCCTCGCCGCAGTGTATAACGCGGAACGGTCCCCACCCGGGGTCCCCCACGCTGAAGTTGCAGTTCAAACTCGGCGAACAGCTCCACTCAAAGTTGCCGCGCCACCCCTAACAGATCCGGACACCAGGCTGGGTGAAGGCTCGCTGCCATCCATGCCACTACGCGGACTCCCAGGTCCGAGGGAGGAGGTGTCCATGGGATCGTGCGGACTCAGCCAAGCCCGCGCGGTGGCCATAAGAAAGGGAAGCGCCGGGGCAGGATTCAAGTTCTTGGCCCAGAAGCTAGGAACTAAGCGATGGGGTAGCCTCCGGCTCCTGGAGCCTGTGGGCGGGGCTGGGGCAGGCTCTGAGGGTCTTTGGCTTAGGGGGCGTGTCCTGTCCGTCGCTGCGCACTTCCATTGGCTGGCGAGATTGGAGGCGGGGCCTCGGCAGCCTCCCAGGGAGTCTATACTAGCTGGGAGTGCCGAGCGCTGCAGCTGGACCGGACCTCACTGGCCGGCGGCGCCATGAGCCACAACCTGGATGCGGTGCGGAGCTTCCTGGAGCAGCTGGAGGCGCGGGGCGGCCGGGAGGGGGCGGTCCTCGCCGGCGAGTTCAGCGTGAGTGGGCGAGTGTGGACTGCCGCGCGGCTTGCCCTGGACTGTCTGGACGTCTCTTCTGTGCGCCCTGCTGCGCTTTGCCTCTCTTTCTGGCGTGCAGGGGCGTCTCCTCGCCTCCAGGTCTCTTTCTCTCCCCAGCACCTCTCTCTGTCGCACTCTCTCCGTGTCTTCACCGTCTTGTCCTCAGGGACCCAGAGGGCGAAGTTCACTGCTGGGCCGGGCGGGGCCGCAAAAGCCTTCGGGTCCTGGAGCTCTCGGCGCGCTCCCGGAACCGTCCGGTTGTTGGGCGGGCTGGGCGGAGGAGGGTGGGCGCGCACCTGTGCTGGACGTGCGACACCCGGTCGCTCCTGGCCACCCGGCGGTCACTCCTGTGGCCCTGGGGAGGAAGGGGCTGGGGGAAGAGGAACCAAGAGGCCCCGCTGCGGCAAGGGTGTGGTCGCCAGCTCTAACAGGCGCTGTGGCCCGGGGCGCTTTTCCCACCCTCTCTGGCCTCGGTTTCTCCTTGGGTGAGAAGCGCACTTTGATGACTCAACTGACCTGAGGATTAAAATAACCATTGTGGGTAAAAAAGCGCTAAACACATCTTGAGAGCTCACTTTACAGGCGACTTCGTCACTAGTTATAATATTTGAAACTTTACAGTGGAGTAGTGCAAGCTATATGTATGGAGTGATAATGGAGTAGCGTCGTGGGCATCGCATAGGACACGTGCTGAGATGTTTTAAATATAACAACATAGAAACGTGCTATGAAATATGTAAACACGATATATGGTGAAATATCTCAAATTTAGAAATGTTTGATAAATATATGTATATAAGTATTAATAAATGACTAGATTATCATTAAGTACAATAAAAATTGATAAAACCAAATTTATGAAATAATTGTATTAATATATATAAAAGCTATAGGGAATCTGTATAAATATGATAATACATTATAATTTACACAGCATTAAAATTCATAAAACAATAGAATAAACAAGTACAACATGGAATTATAATTTACAAAATAAGCAGTTATTCAAATTCCCAAGTAATTAAATATGTAACAAATAGATAAAAGAAACATAAGATAAATTTAAATTTATATAAATATAAAAATAAATATTGCATATAACTAATGTGTAATAAACACAAAATATATAATTTATTCAATATAGAAATGTACATAGTAAATGTAAACACATAATACCCAGGTGGTACATGTCATCATGCCCATCTGGGTTTGGGTCCAGTCTGGGACAGTGAACAGTGCTGAAGACCCCTGTGCAGAAGACTGGGTGGTGAACAGTGCCAGTTGCTGGAGGCTACAGTCCTGCCAGCAGCCCTCCTGTGCTCACAGGAGTGTTTGGGCCTCCCTAGGCTCTGGTTTCTTCATCTATATAGTAGAAATATCGATAGTGGTACCCACTGCACTAGTGTGTCCATGGGACTTAAATGACCTGATGGGTGTAAGTACACTGGGCTTGTACCCACTGGTGGCTTTGTAGGTATTCCTTATTAGCATGATTATAAGTACCTGATGATGATGGTAATGCAATTCACTAATTATAAAGACCTAACGGTAGTAAAACACCAGTGCCTAATTTCACAAGTTATTCGTATACGTTGTATACTGTCCTATATACTGTGTATCATCGTGTTTTTTTGTATTTACTACATAATACATTAGTTATTGTTCACAACACAAAGTAGTGCATATTGAGTATACAGGGGGTATATACTCAGAGGTATGAGTTCAACACTCAACTTACTCCTGGGTGGGGCATTCAGCAAGTCACTCAAACGTGATGCCTCAGCTTTCTCACCTGCACAGTGGACAGCTCAATAACAGTACCTGCTTCAGAGGAATCTTGCAGATGTCCCTTACGCATGTCCCCTCAGTGCCCTTGCAGAGCCTGGCATGGAGGAAACACTCTTGAGTCACTACTATTATTGAATTTTTATGGTGCTACATGCACCTCTTGTAGGTCATGCGCCGTGTGTTCCTGTGAGATCCTCAGCGTCCTAGGACTCTGACCTGGCTCTGCTCTTTGCTCCCTCCTCCTTCTCCTGGGTCTTCTCTTGCTGTCTCCCCTTCAGGACATCCGGGCCCACTCAGCTGCCTGGAAGACTGATGGCGTGTTCTCCACCGAGGCTGGCAGTCGGCCAGAGAACGTGAGGAAGAACCGCTACAAAGATGTGCTGCCGTGTAAGTCATGGCTGGGAGTGGGGGTGGGGCCTTCCAGAAGGGGTTGGTGCAGCTCTGCAGGTCCCCACCCCAAGGGCAGTCCTGATGTTAGCCCAGATTCCCTGTGTCACCACTGGGCTCCCAGAGCCTTGCCGTGGCTGTGTTTCTCCCCAGCAGCCCACGAGTGCACCTTGGTGACATCCCTGCCAGGTATACCATCTGTCCCCTGCTGGCTTTCATCCAGGAGGCCATCAGGGCCTTGATGTTCCTGTCCCCCCCAAACTGCACGTTTCTCATCTCTCCTGCTGGCAGATGATCAGACACGAGTGATCCTTTCCCTGCTCCAGGAAGAGGGACATGGTGACTACATCAATGCCAACTTCATCAGGGTTAGGCTGGGAGCCAGGGAAGGGGCAGAGATGGGGGGAGGGGGGTATCAGCGGAATCTCCATAGTGAACTTAGCCTCTACCAGGGCACAGATGGAAGCCAGGCCTACATCGCCACACAAGGACCCCTGCCTCATACCTTGCTAGACTTCTGGCGCCTAATCTGGGAGTTTGGGGTTAAGGTCAGCTTTGGGGGAGGGCGAGGTGGGGCCAACATTCTGGGTCCTCCTTTGCTTTGTTCACCCCCACCCTTAAATCGAAATCACCTCCCTGTCCCTTTACCCTTCTTGTCTAGGTAATCCTGATGGCCTGTCGGGAGACTGAGAACGGGCGGGTAGGTGTCCCCAACCCCTAGAAGGCATGTCCTTGTGCCTGGAGGAGACTGGAGAAATCATGCGAGCTCCCTTGATGCCATGATTCAATGGCTCAGTTCTTGGGGTGACCCCACCGTGGCTATTCTGAAAGCCCACTATTTCTGTATTTAAGTTTTTGTTGACTTTTTCTTTTATTCACAGGGCCATCCATTCACGTTGGCAGCTCCTTTCCTGCTGGTCTTCTCACCTCATTCTACATTATAGACTAGAAGGCCCTATGAGTGTGGCTTCCCCAGTACAGCTCTGATCTCTCTTTGCACCTCTCTCCCCCTTATTCACTCCACTTCAACCACTCTGGCCTTTGTTCTGCCTTGGGTCCTATGCTTTGTCTGTTTCCTCTGCTGGGACATTTTTCCCTTTGGCCTGCTCCATCACCATCTTCAGGTCTTGGCTCAGATGCTCCTTCCCCAGTGAGATCTTCCTGGATCTTGCCCCATTTGAAATTCCCAGTCTCCTTCCCTTGTCCTACTTTCACTTTTTTCCTTCACAATTCTTACTAACTTCTAACATATAAGGTAATCTACAGATGTATTATGTATATTGTTTATTCTCAGTCTCCCTGATCAGAAGAAAAGTTCTATGAGGGCAGGGATCTTTGTTTTGTCCATTAGCATAAATTACTCACTAAATATATGTCAACACTGAAGGCACATGACATCCTGGCCTGCCCCTGAACAGGGCTGAGGGTAGAGTGAGTGCTGCCGTGGGCTGGCTGGCTGGTCATGGAGTCTGTACAATCTGTAGTGATGTACCTTTTTCATTCCTAATCGTGATAGTTTCTGTGGTCTGTTTTGCTCCCCTGCGTCAGTATGGCTAGAATAAAGACAGGTAAACTTTAGCTCTTGTACTAAATCTCTCCTGCTGCTTGTTTTTGTAAATAAAAATGTATTAGAACACAGTGTGAATACCTGCTTTCATGTTACAATGGCCAGGTTCAGTAGTTGCAAGTTAGGTAGATTGCATGGCTTGTAAAATCTAAAACATTTATTATCTGGCCCTTTATAGAAAGCCAATCCCTGGTCTAGAGATTAATTGGTTTTATTATTCTTTTAAGAAGCAGCTTTGGGGAGTTCCCGTCGTGGCTCAGCAGAAATGAATCTAACTATCATCCATGAGGATGCAGGTTTGATCCCTGGTCTCACTCAGTGGGTTAAGGATTCGGCGTTGCCATGAGCTGTGGTATAGGTCGCAGATGTGACTTGGATCCTGCATTGCTGTGGCTGTGGTGTAGGCCGGCAGCTATAGCTCCCCTAGCCTAGCCTGGGAACCTCCATATACCATGGCGCGTGTGGCCCTAAAAAGCAAGCAAACAAACAAAAAACAGCTTTGGGTTTCATTCTTTTTTTGGTTTTATCTCATTAATTTCTTTATCATTTCCTTCTTTCTGGTTATTTAGATTTAACTTGCCCTTTTTTTTTCTAATTGCTTAAGCTTAGATCATAGATTTGTCATTTTTTTCATATATAAGCATTTACTGTCGTTCATTTTTCTCTACTCACTACTCTAGCTGCATCTCATAAACTGGATATGTTATGTCTTCTTTTTCAACTCATTCAAAATATTTTGTAACTTCCCTTGTTATTTCTTCTTTGGCTGTTGGTATTTTACCATGGCTGTGCTTAATTTCCAAATATTTGGAGACTTTCCCATATATCTTTCTGTTATTAAATTTTAGTTATTTCCATTGTGGTCAAAGAACAACTTTATATGATTCCAATCCTTTCTTAATGTACTAAAACTTGTTTTGTGGCCATGGATATGATCTGTCTTGATAAATGTTCTGTGTGCACTTGAAAAGTATGTGTATGCTTTCTTTGTTGAGTGGAGTGTTCTATAAATATTAGGTCAAATTGATTGTGTCTTTTTTTATTGTAGTTGATTTACAATGTTCTGTCAATTTCAGCTGTACAGCAAAGTGTCCCAGTCATCCATATACACATACATTCTTTTTCTCACGTTATCCTCCATCATGTTGCATCACAAATGCTCTGTACTATAGAGCAGGATCTCATTGCTTATCCATTACAAAGGCAATAGTTTGCATCTACTAACCCCAAACACCCAGTCCATCTGATTGTGTCTTATTGAAGGACACTTTAACATCTTTTATATCATTACTGTATCTTAAAAATCTTTACTGACTTCTTTTCTCTAAATGTTCCATCAGTTCCTGAGAGAGGAGTGTTGAAACCTCCAGTTGTTCTATGATTTTCAATTAGGACAAGCTTGTCAATAATATTATTCAAATCTTTTTATTCTTACTTTTTTGGAGTCTACTTGCCCTATTACTTGGTGAAAGATGACTGTTGGAATCTCTAATTTTATTTATTTATTTATTTATTTATTTATTTATTTATTTATTTATTTTTGGTCCTTTTGCCTTATCTAGGGCCACACCTGCAGCATATGGAGGTTCCCAGGCTAGGGGTCTAACAGGAGTTGTAGCCACCGGCCTTCACCACAGCCACAGCAATGCAGGATCCGAGCCGTATCTGCAACCTACACCACAGCTCACGGCAATGCTGGATCCTTAACCCACTGAGCAAGGCCAGGGATCGAACATGCAACCTCATGGTTGCTAGTCGGATTCATTAACCACTGAGCTATGACGGGAACTCTAAGAACACTTTCATCACCTGTTAAAGAAGCCCTGTATCCACTAGCAATCATGTTCCATTTTCCATCAAACTCCACCCTAAGCAACTCCTAACATTATTTTTGGTCTCTGTAGATTTGCCCACTCTGGACTTTTCATATAACTGGAATCATATAATATGTTGCCTTTTGTGACATATAACTGGAATCATATAATATGTTGCCTTTTGTGTTAAGGTAGTGTTTTTAAAATTCATGCATATTGTAGCATGCATCGATATTTCTCTTCTTATTGCTGAATTATATCCGTTGAATGGGTCTAGCACATTTTATATATCCATTTACCACTTTATAGAATTTGAGCTTTTCCTACTTTTTGGCAATTGTGAATAGTGCTACTATTTAACACTCATGTGCACTTTTTTTTGTTTGTTCGTTTGTTTCCTTTTAGGGCCCCACCTGTGGCATATGGAATTTCTCGGGCTGGGGTTTGAATTGGAACTGCAGTTGCAGGCCTACACCACAGCCACAGCAACACCAGATCTGAACCGCATCTGCGACCTATGCCACAGCTCACAGCAATGCCAGATCATTAACCCACTGAGTGAGGCCAGGGATTGAACCTCATGGATACTAGTTGGATTCGTAACCCACCAAGCCACAACGGGAACTACATGTGTGAGTTTTTGTGGAGAAGTATGTTTTTAATTTCTGGGTGTATACCTAGAACTGGAATCGCTGGGTCATATGATAAACTCTATTTTTAATATTTTGAGGAACTGCCAGACTGTTTTCCACAGGGGCTATATCTTTTACATTTCAGTGAGCAAAATATGAGGGTTCCAATTTCTCCACATTCTTATCAACACTTGTTATTGTCTTTCTTTTTCATTATAGCCATCTTATTGGGTGTGAAGCAGTACTTCTTGCGTCTTTTTATTTTCAGTTGTGGTTTCATATATGTAATATTCCATTTTAATGATTTCAAGCGTACAATTTAGAAACATTAAGTACCTTCACAATGTTGCAAACCATTACTGCTATCTATTCCCAGAACTTTGTTCATCATCCAAACAGAAACTCGATCCATTTAATAATTATTCCCCATTTCCCCTTCTGCCATCTCTTGGTAGCATTTTTTTTTCCTTTTTAGGGCCAGATCCGTGGCATATGGAGGGTCCCAGGCTAGGGGTTGAATCGGAGCTGTAGCCACTGCCTACACTACAGCCACAGCAATGCCAGATCTGAGGCACATTTGCCACCTACACCACAGCTCATGGCAACGCTGAATCCTTAACCCATTGAACGAGGCCAGGGATCAAAACTGCATCCTCATGGATACTAATCAGATTCGTTTCCACTGAGCCACAGCAGGAACTCCTCTTGGTAGCTTTTATCCTACTTTCTGTCTCTATTAATTTGCCTATTCTAGGTAGCTTGTGTCAGGGGAATCATGCAATACTTGTCCTTTTGTGTCTGGCTTATTTTATTTGTCATGTTTTCAAGGTTCATCCGTTTTGTAGAGTGTATCAGAATTTCATTCTTTTAAAGGCTGAATAACATTTCACTGAATGTATATACCACATTTTGTTTATGTGCTCATCTGTTGATGGACATTTTTGGTTGTTTCTGCCCTTTGGTTACTGTGAATAATGCTGCTATGAACATTAGTATGTAAGTATCTGTTTTGAGTCCTTCCTTCCCCTCCCCCTTCTTCCCCTCCTTTTCTCTTTCCCCTGCTCCTCCTCCTCCTCCTTCTTCTTGCTGCAGGCACGCAACAACTTGGTGTGGGATCTCAGTTCCTAGACCAGAGATTGAACCTGGGCCACTGCAGTAAAAATGCTGAGTCCTAACCACCGGACCACCAGGGAACTACCATTTTTTCATTTTCTTGACAGTGTCCTTTAAGGCATAAACACTTTTTAATTTTGAGGAATTCTGGTTTATCTATTGTTCTGATGTGCTTTTGGTGTTGTATCTAACAAGTCATTGCATAACCAAAGGTCAAAAAGATTTGCTCCTGTGTTTTCCTCAAAGTATAGTTTTAGCTCTCTCTCTTTTTTTTTTTTAGTTTTATCTCTTATATATAGGTCTCTGATTCAGTTTTTGTATATGCTGTGAAATAGGGATCCAAATTCATTCTTTTGTATGTAGATATCCAGTTTTCCCAGCACCATTTGTTGAAAAGCCTGTGTTTTCCTCATTGAATGGTCTTGGTACCTTGTTGAAAATCAATTGACCACACATGTGGATTATTTCTGGATTCTCAGTTTTATTCCATTGATTGATCTGTCAAAGTATGAGTACTACACATTATTATAGCTTTGTAGTAAGCTTTGAAATTAGGAAGTGTGAGCCCTCCAAATTTGTCCTTTTTTCAAGATTGTTTTGGCTGTTCGGAGTCACTTGCCATGCAGAAAAGAGTTAACATAGCAGCCATAACTGCTTGTGCTTCAAAAGGCCTTCCTGCAAGTTGGCTCTTGGCTGGAAATTGGATTTCCAGTAAAAGTGGCTCTCTATGCCGAAATTGTTTGTACAGACAATGTGTTAATGTGACAATAGGTTTATGTGCACTCCTGCTCTCCCTCCTTCTGGGTATCTAAGTTTGGGCACATGAGAATTAGAGGTGGTAAATTACCACAGAAAGTGCCCCAGTTAAAACCCTGGGCACTGAGTTCCTAAGGAACATCCTTGTGGACATTTCACATGTGTGGTCACAACTGGAGGAATTAAGCACATCCTGTGTGACTCCACTGGGAGAAGAACCTTGGAAGCTGGCACCTTCACATCATGGGCCTTTACCTTCTGCTGTTTTTTCTATATCCTTTCATTGTGATAAATTGTCGCCATGAGTACAACTCTCTGCTGGATCTTGTGAGTCCTCCTGTTGAATCATCAGACCAGACTGTGGTCTTGGGTATCCATGACATTTGTTAATGTTAACATATTAATGTTTATATGTCACTGTTCAGATCACCTTGCTGATATCTTCAAAAAGACTTCTAGAATTTTGATAAGGATTTTGAATCTATCAATTTTGGGGGTATTGCAAACAGTAGTTTTCTTTATATGAAAAGAAATTGACTTTTCTGTCTTGATTTTGTTTTCTGTAACCTTGCCAAACTCATTTATTAGCTCTAATAGTTTGTGTACATATGCGTGCGTGCACACGTACATGCATGTATGTGTACTGTTTAGACTTTTCTGTATGTAACATCATGCTGTCTGCAAATTAGATAGTTTTGCTATCAAATCTGAGTAAACTTTCTCCTTCCCTCTTTCACTACCCCCACCCTTCCTCCCTCTCAACTTCCCTCCTTTTCTTCCTCCATTTTTTTCCCTAATTGCATTGGCTACCTTCCAATACAAAGTTTTACAGTATGAAATGCAAATACCCTTATCTTGTTCCTGATCTTTTTTTTTTTTTTTTTTGGTCTTTTTAGGGCCACACCTGAGGCATATGTAAGTTCCCAGGGTAGGGGGTGGAACTGGAGCTGCAATGCCAGCCTACACCACAGCTACAGCAACAGCAGAGCCAAGCCTCCTCTGTGCCCTACACTACAGCTCTCAGCACGCCAGATCCTTAACCCACTGAGCGAGGTTGGGGATCAATACTACATCCTCATGGATACTACTAATCAATGGGAATTCCACTTGTTCCTGATCTTAAGTACAAAACATTCAGTCTTTCACCGTTAAGTCTTAGGTTAACTGTAAGTTTTGGTAGATGTGTGTTTTTTGTTTGCTTTCATGTTTTAAATCATGATAAAGAATTTCTATGTCAGAGTTCCCTTCGTGGCTCAGAGGTTATCGAATCCGACTAGGAACCATGACGTTATGGGTTCGATCCCTGGCCTTGCTCAGTAGGTTAAGGATCTGGCGTTGCCGTGAGCTGTGGTGTAGATTGCAGACGTGGCTTGGATCCCGCATTGCTGTGGCTGTGGCGAAGGCCGGCGGCTACAGCTCCTGTTAGACCCCTAGCCTGGGAACCTCCATATGCCGCGGGGGCGGCTCTAGATAAAAGGCAAAAAGACAAAAAAAAAAAAGAATTTCTATGTCTAGTTTTTTTTGTGTTTTATCATGAAAGGGTAATGCATTTTATTCAGAAATTTTTTTCTGCATCTATTCAGTTGATCATGAGTCTTTGTTTTATATTCTATTATTATGGTATATGACATTCATTGACTTTCATATATTGATTTTCATATATTGAACCAACCTTGTGCTCCAAATATTAATCCAAATTGTTTACTATGTATAATATTTTGTTACTACTTTGTTGAGGATTCATGTGTATGTATATATATAAATATATTTATAAATACACACACACACACATATATATCTATATACTTTTTTTTTTTTTTTGCAGCATACGGAGTTCCCAGGCCAGGGATCAGATATGAGCCGCAGTCACAACCTAGGCTGAAGCTGTGGCAGTGCCAGATCCGCAACCCACTGTGCCAGACCAGGGATTGAACGTGTGTCCCAGTGCTCCCAAGACGCCAGTAATCCTGTTTCGCCACAGTGAAACTCTGTGTCTATATTCTTGAGACATTGTTTAAGTTTTCTTTTCCTGTAATGTCTGTATCTGGTTATTGTATCAGAGTAATACTGGTCTCATACAATATGTAGGGAAATATTCTTCATTTTTTTGGGAAGGTTTGTGAAGGATTGCTATGAATTCCTCCTTTTTTTTTGGTAAAATCATTACATTGTCTTTTTTTTTTTTTTTGCTTTTTTAGGGCACCTGCTGCATATGGAGTTTCCCAGGCTAGGGGTCGAATCAGAGCCACAGCTGCTGGCCACAGCCACAGCCACAGCAACACAGGATCTGAGCCATATCTGCAACTTACACCACAGATCACAGCAATGCTGGGTCCCTGACCTACTGAGGCCAGGGATCGAACCCACATGCTCATGGATACTAGTCGGATTCATTTCTGTTTTTGCTACAACAGGAACTCCTAGATTGTCTTTTAAAGATGTTAAAAATGAGAAATGGCTTTCACATTTGGCTACGTATTTACCTTTTTCTTTACTTTTCATTCTTTTGTGTAGGTCTCTATTCCACCTGGAATGTTTGTTTTGTATGAGGAGCTTACTTTAATATTTTTCATAGTGCAGCTTTGTGATAAAGTCACAGCTTTTGTCTGAAAGTTATTTTTTAAATTTGAGCATTTTTTAGGGTGTCACAACATTGACCTCTGGCTTGCAGAATTTCAGACAAAATTCTGCTGTCTTCCTTATCCTTATTCCTTAGTAGTGTGTGTGTGTGTGTGTGTGTGTGTGATGATTTTAAGACTTTTTCTTTATCATTGTTTTTTAGCAATTTGATCATGATCTGCCTTGGTGTGGTTTTATTATTATTATTCCTATGATTCATTGATCATCTTAGATCTGTGGGTTCATAATTTCGTCAAATTTGGATAATTTTCAGCTATTATTTCTTCAAAAATAGTTTCTGTTTTCCCCTCTTCTCTCTTTCTGGACTCTAAGCACACATATATTAGACCACTTGATATTTTTCCACAGGTATCTGATTCTCTATTTCCCATTTTTTCTTTTTTAATTTTGAATAGTTTCTATAGCTATGTCTTTGTGTTCACAGATCTTTTCTTCTGCCCTCTAATCTGCTGTTAAACAGTTCATTTTTTTATTTCATATGTTTTGTTTTTCCTCTCTATAAGTTCCACTTAGGTCTTATTTACTTATTTTGGCTGTGGTGTGCAGTGGCTTGATGTGGGATCTCAGTTCCCAGATTAGGGATTGAACCCTCAGCTGCAGCAGTGAAAACACCAAATTCTAACCACTAGGCTACCACACTTTCATCATGTTCCTATTTTCCTTTTCATCTTCGAATATATTTATAATGCTTATAAAAGCTATCTTTGTTTGCTTCTTTCCTCATCTCTATTGGGTCTTTTTCTGCTGATTTTTCTCCTGGATATAGGTCACATTTTCTTGCTTCTTTGTATATCTAATAAAACTTTTTTTTTTTTTTGGTCTTTAGGGCCACACCCACAGCGTATGGACGTTCCCAGGTTAGGGGTCGAATCAGAGCTGTAACTGCCAGCCTATGCCACAGCCACAGCGATGCCAGATCTAAGCCTCATCTGCGACCACCAAAGTTCACCGGCAATGCCAGATCCTTAACCCAATGAGTGAGGTCAGGGATCGAACCTGGGTCCTCATGGATGCTAGGTGGGTTCATCAACCGCTGAGCCACGATCGGAACTCCTATCTAGTAAACTTTTATTGGATACTTAGTATTTTTAATTTTACACAAGTAAGAGTTGGGTTTTTTTAATCTTCGTTTAAAGAGTGTTGGGCATTGTCTGGAAGGTCGTTAAGTTACATTTGGATGTTTGATCATTTTAAGATTTGTTTTTAAGCTTTTTTAGGGCAGATCTAGAGAGCCTTTATTCTAGAACTAAATTCATTCTACTTCTGACGTGCGGTCCTTTGGGTTCCCTACTGAATCAACCAGGTCTCTCCACTCTGGCTGGAGGAAATGTAAATTATTTCCGTCCCATTGTGAGCCTAGGAAGGGTTCGTCTAGGCCCCTAGTTATTAAGCTTTATTAATTTTTCATGGGAAGTTATACTTGCCTGGCTTCATGGGGTTTCACGGTATGTGTGCCCAGATTATTATTCAGCTAAAGACTTATGGGGATCCTATGCAGACTTCTGGAGTTCTTTGCTTTTGATCCCATAGCTCTGTTCTCCCTTGGCCTCCCTGAGCCCTGGTCTCTGGCTTCTTAACTCAGTGGGATCCTCAGACCCTTCATTTCCTACAGCCTCCTTACTGCTGCCTCTAGGCAGTATCTCAGTCTGGCAGGGCCTGTGGTCCAGTGTTTGAAAACAGTGCTCATCTATTTTGTCCAGGTTTTTAGTTGCTGATAGTAGAATATTCTGGATATTTTCTTCCTGCAAAGTCAAAAACTCACATATCCACTGAGGTTGTATGTGCTTAAACTGATGAGGCTGTGCTGACTGGCCTCGCTTATAGCCACAGCTGCCTGTACTTCCACCAGGAACCTGGGCTGTCCCATGGGGCTGTGCACGTATTGATCTGAACTCAAGGCAGACACCCCCCTCTCACTGACTGCCCCTTTTCTCTTGCCTTTTGCAGAAAAAGTGTGAGCGTTACTGGGCCCAAGAACAGGAGCCACTGCAGATTGGGCTTTTCTGCATCACTCTGGTGAGCGGGGGCAGAGGTGGGAACAGACGTTGCGGGAGGTTTCACAGAAGATTCTGAATGGAAAGGATGGACCTGAAAGGAAGAACCATTTTCCCTGTAGTCCCCCTCACACTGAAGGAAGCTCTATAAGCATGCAAATAGTCAGAACTAATTATGCACTGCTTTTGCATTTTAACCACTATCATGGTTATCTCTGTAGTTATACACATGCCTGGTTAGGTTCTTAAAATTCTTATTTACCTTACCATTTCAAAAGAACTCAGGGAAATCTTTCACCTCAAGTCATACATTAACAGCTGGTACTGAATAAATACAATGACACTGTTGTTATAGAACAAAAGACATTTCTTTCTTTCCCAGTAAATGAGCTTGTTGGATATCTAATCATAGTTCCTCTTTCTCCCCTCTTTCACAAAAGCCATGGGGGATATTTGGGTTAAATGATTTTTTTTTTCTTTTTAGGGACATACCCGAGGTATATGGACGTTCCCAGGCTAGGGGTCAAATCGGAGCTACAACTGCCAGCCTATGCCACAGCCACAGCAACGCTGGCTCTGAGCTGTGTCTGCAATCTACACCACAACTCATGGCAACGCCAGATCCTTAACCCACTAAGTAAGGCCAGGGATCGAACTCGCATCCTCGTGGATCCTGGTTCATTAACTGCTGAGCCACAAAGGGAACTCCCTAAATGAATTTTTAAACTATGTTGTTTATATTTGATTTTTAAATCAGAAATGCTTTGTTTTCTGTAAATGTGTCTTTTGGCACCTGTGATCTCTGTTTTCCACCCTTTTCCCCTACGCCCCACATCCGCAGATAAGGGAGACGTGGCTGAATGCAGACATCACCCTCAGGACCCTCCAGGTCACCTTCCAGAAGGTATTGAAAGGGCAGGAGGAGACTCCCACGTGAGGAAAGCTATTTTCTGTCTCTGTGTTCTCATCTGTAAAATGGGCGTTAACAACAGTACTCACCTCTTCAGTTATTATCTGTTGCATTGAAATGGAAGATTTGGAGAACTGGTGCTGACAATAGGTGCTCAATAAATGCTTTTTTTCTTTCATTTTTCATTATTTGTCCCTCTTTTCCTATGTTTCAGGAAACCCGCTCTGTGTACCAGCTGCAGTATATGTCCTGGCCAGACAGAGGGGTCCCCAGCAATCCCGACCATGTGCTCATCATGGTGGAGGAAGCCCGGCGCCTCCAGGGATCTGGCCCCAGCCCCCTCTGTGTCCACTGCAGGTCTAGGAAATGGGCTTTTGGGGATCTGGTGGGACAGAGGAGATAGTGGGGGGGGGGGAGGCAGGGGAGGACAGTGCAGGGCTTGGAGCCAGTCTTGCAGTTTGAATGCTGATATCAAGGAAACCTGAGGCCACAGTTGCTCAAGTTGCACTGAAATTGTTAGCATATATACTGAGCACAATCTGCTGGGGAGTCAGCATGCAGTTGGTGCTCAACAAATACAAACAATTAAAAAGTTTTTCCTTTCAAATCATAACCTTGGATTCTGGGAATCAAAAGGTGTGACCCCACCCCCAGTTAAGGCCCTCACCCTAACCCCAAAGGCCCTCTCTAAAAGGGGTTGTGCACAGGCCCTCACTAAGCTCAATCTGCTTCTTACTTGTCAGTGCGGGCTGTGGGCGAACAGGTGTCCTGTGCATCGTGGATTATGTGAGGCAGTTGCTCCTGACCCAGGTATGGAGAGGGCACATGGTGTGGGTCTTACGCCCACGAGGTCCTGCTCATGTGCCCCTCTCTCTGCCCTAGATGATCCCACCTAACTTCAGCCTCTTCAGTGTGGTCCTCGACATTCGGAGGCAGCGGCCAGCTGCCGTGCAGACAGAGGTGTGAGCTGGGCCTCCCCATTCCCAGTACATATCCTTCTCCCTCTTGTCTTCCTTTCTCTGAGACCCCTCTTCCCCCGGCCCCCAGGAGCAGTACAGGTTCCTGTACCACACAGTGGCTCAGATGTTCCTCGCAGCACTTCAAAATGCCAGCCCTCACTACCAGAACCTCAAGGAGGTACCAAGGCCCCCTTCCAACCCTGGGAGACTGGAACCCAAAACAGAGGTCTACGGCCGCCACCTTGGCAGCATCAAGCCCCCGAACTCCTGGGAGCAGAGGCTGACTCACTATGAAATCCAAGAGTCCTCCTCCTGGCTCCCAGTCTGATAAGACTGTCCCCTCTTAAGCTTCGCCCACAGAGCCCACAGTGACCTCTACCAGGAGCCTGGACAGTCTCCTCCAAAGTCTCATACCCTTGCCTTCCTGTCTTTTCACCAGAACTGTGCCCCGCTCTACGATGACGCCCTCTCCCTCCGGACTTCCCAGACCCTTCCTGCCATGGCCCGCCCTTCTGGTGGGGTCCTCAGGTACCCAGCTCCATCCCCTCAGTCTTCCAGTTTCTCTTGCTTGGAGGCCAACCCTTTCCTCACCCTTGAAGCATCAGCCGCTTCCTTGCCCCTCAGTTCACTGAATATTCACTGGCTCTTTCTTGAATTGAGCTCTAGAACCGTCCACCCCGCCCCACCAGGATGACTCTTAAATCCCAGAGATCCCGCTGCCTCTGTGGCTAAGGCGAACCCTACATTCCCGGTGTTAGCCCCTTACTCACTCCGCAGGCATTAATTCAGCAGATATTTTTTGACGCCGCCCACCATGTCAGGCCTCAGGTCGGGTGTCAGAGACTTCAGCTCTTAGCCCTTGAGACCAGCTCTCCATTTTGGGGCTCTCCTCTCCTTCCCTTTACATGTCATTTACTCATTCATTTATTCAATAAACAACTATACAGAAATGACCTCTCCTCAATACCAATATCCTGCCCCATTCACCTGCCAGGCTGGCCTCTTCCCTCCTCCATCCATGCCGGGGCGCTAGGGACATAGAAACAAGACTTTCCCCAGAGACTCAACCTCCTCCATCTCCGCCTCAGCTGCGCGCTCGCCACGGGCGGGAAGGAAGCGGGTGGTTTGCGCGCTCGGCGCGCTGCCCCTTCCTTCCCCCGCCTCGGCGCTGCGCTGCCGTTTCACTTCCTCCCCGCCCTCCCCACCCGCAGGAGCATCTCGGTGCCCGGGCCCCCGGCCCTCGCTATGGCCGACACGTACGCCGTGGTGCAGAAGCGCACGACCCCCGCGGGGGCCGGGGCCGGAGCGGGCGCGCGGGGCGTGGAGGAGACGCCGCTGTACAGCCAGGTGACGCCACGCGCCCGGCGGCTCCAGGCGCACGCGGAGGAAACGCGCGGGGCGCTACCGGGCCGCGGTGAGTCGAAGCGGCCGGGGCGCGGGGCGCGAGGCTGGGGACGGCCGACCCTCACCTGCTCCTTTCCCCGACCCCGGGTGGCTGGGGTCCGGGGTACCCTGGCGGCCAGGAGGACCCCCGCCCCCGAGTTCGGCCCGGTCACGCCCCGGAGGCTGAAGTCCAGGCTTCCCCGGTCACGCCTTAGGGACTGTTGCCAGGAGTCTGGCCATGTCCGGAAGCGTCCTGGGCCAAACCGCGATCTCTGGCCAGGCCGCTTAGTCTGGACGGAGGTCTTTGTCTTGACCACGCCCGTAGCCACGCCCCCTCCTCTGGGGCCCTGCCCTCTGCCCCCAGCCTTCCTTCCCTGGGTAGGGAGGGCGTGTCTCTGCCTCGCGGTGAGTTCCCGGAACTCGCCGGGCGGCCTGAGTTGAGTTGATCTGTTGCGGGTTTTCTGCCCGTAGTTACTGCTGACCAAAATCCTGCTGGGCCCGGTGCCTATGAGGACGTCGGGAGTGGAGCTCAGACCACTGGATTAGGTAAGTCAGACAGCTTTGGTCTCTGGTACTCTCTACCAGCCGTTTGGGGTTTAGCGATGATGGCAAGGGACTCACGCCCTCAGGGTCTTGTGGATGTGGCTGCAGTAAACCAGGCGGGCCTGGAGGCTTGGGGATGACTTTCCACGGCTTGCCTACCTCTCCGTACCTGCGCTGCTCCATGAGCCCTACGGTTCCTTCCTCTTCCAGGCTTCAACCTGCGCATTGGAAGGCCTAAAGGACCCCGGGATCCCCCTGCCGAGTGGACCCGGGTGTGAGCGCTGCACCCCCGCCTGCCTGTTGCTCCATAGAGGTGCCTGGACTGCTGAGGGCTGTGCTCTACTCTTTGAAGTGTTGGGAATGGAAATGCTGGGCTGGATTAAAATAAAAGTTTCTCCCTGTTGGAAATGTGGGGGCTTTGCCCCAGTGATTATAGCATTCGAGGCACGAAGCTTGGGGTGATGATGACTGATGAGGTTACACTAAGCATATTCAAGAATAAAGCCAACCCCAAGGGTCTAGACAGGGCCTCCATTTGTGAAGGAGAGGATAGACTGTCTGGCAGCTGTCCCTATCACGGTATGAAGCACTGGTTCATCTCAGTATCTGAGCCTCCTTCACTCATTCAGCCGATGGATTGACCCCCCAACCCCCTACACCATTCAGACAGATGGAAGCCGGTACAACAACAGCCAAGCAGACTGATTTCAGACAGACAGGTGAAAAGATCCCCAGGTGGGCAGGCAGACAGATGGACCCCCGACCGGGACAGGCAGATAGCCATACCCCTAGGGAGCCAGACCTTCAAAGGGTGGACCATGGGAGGTCCATGGGTGGACCTCCAGCCAGAGAGACCCATCAACAGCCTAACCATCCCATGCAACAGAGACCACCAAAAAGACAGACATCCCCCCCTCCCCCCCGCCCCGAGCTGGGCAGACAGACAGACAACAACCAGATAGACCCTTGGCTGGACAGACTCCCAGGCAGATATAAACAGATCCGCAGCTGTACAGACACAGGAGTCCTCCCAGCTAGACAGAACTTCCAGGTACACAGACTCATCCCCGCACTGGCAGACAGTCTGACAGACCTAGCCTCAGAGACACCTGGCTAGCCGAATGGACTCCCATACAGGCGGACACCAACCACACAGACCCTTGAGTGCACAGACACCCCACCCTGTCCTGCAACTAAGCAGACAGGTGGACAAACCCCACCAAATCACCAGCTACACAGAACCCACATTTTGGCAGACAAATTGCTGTATCTTGCTAGGAACACAGCCAAGTGGATCCCCCAGGGGGCCAGCTGGTCAGATAGGCAGATGGACCCTCAGAAAGAAAAGCATCATGAGCCAGACGGATCCCCCACTACCCAGATCTATCTGCCAGTTGGACATACACTGGATCCTTCATGTACGTGGACTCCCTGCTAGCCAGATGGACTCCCAGTCCTCACATACCTAGGACCCCACTGTATGGCTGGACCCCTAGTCAGACAGATAGCTTCCCAGCCACAATGAGATACCAACCTCAGCCAGAGAAACAGCCAGGCCAACTGGCCATCTAGATCCCAAGCTGGACGGACCTGAAAACCAGACAAACAGATAGACCTCTATCTAGAAAGATGAATGGACCCAACGAGTCAGACCCTTAGCTGTTCACACAGGCCCCTAGTCAGCCCTTGAGCTGGATAGCAGATGCACACAGACTGCCATTGAGGCAGATGGATCTGCAGCCAGCGAGACACCCCTCTAACTTCATAGTCACATGGACTAACCTCAGACTGATGGACTGGTGAACCTCTAGGTAGACCCAACTAGAAATGTGAACTCCAGACAGATCAGCTCCCAACATGATAAGAGCCTCAGCCAAACCCATGGCTGGATAGGCGTGCAAACCTGGAGCCGGAAAGACAGCAGCCAGTGAGACCACATCTAGACAGGCAGACACTCTTGAGCCATACAGATCTCCAGCTAGACAGACAGATGGGCCACCCAGCCAGATATGCCTTCAAACCAGACAGAACCCCAGGTGGACAAAAAGACACCTGCTGCTCCAAAACCCTGAGCCTGCTCTGTGAGCCTCCCTCCGGACGTGATCTTCCTTCTGACAGTGCCTGTCTGGCAGGTTTATCTAGGCCAACGCCCAGCCTTCCCCAGGCTGTCGGAAAGCTGTCCTGTGTCTGTGACAAGCATGGACCACCAAGGCCTCCATTTGCCACATGCCCAGCCAGGCCCACATCCCTCACATAGTTGCTGAGAGAACGCAATGAAAGAGGATATTAAGACTTAGTTCTGGGAGTTCCCGTTGTGGTGCAGTGGAAATGAATCTGACTAGTATCTATGAGGATGCGGATTCCATCCCTGGCCTCCCTCAGTGGGTCGGGATCTGGTGTTGCCGTGAGCTGTGGTGCGGGTCACAGACAGGGCTCGGATCCCGAGATGGTACGCTGTGGTGTAGGCCGGCAACTGTAGCTCGGACTGGACCCCTAGCCTGGGAACTTCCATATGCCGCATGTGTGGCCCTAAACAAAACAAAAAACAAAACCCAGCAGTTAAAGGAGGGCTGGACTTCCTGCTTCCACCTGCCCCTATCCTTGGGGACCAGAAGGGCCTTGGAGTAGAGTCCCTCGCCTGCCCCCTTCTGCCCAGGGGCCTTCAGCCCCTAAATGACAGCATATGTGTGTGCGTGGTGCGGCATTGTTTAATACCTATTGCCTCTTGCGCGGGAGCACTGAGGAGGGTATTTTTCACAGGTTCCCAAAACTATCCCAGGAGGATGGAGTTTCCATCGCCGGAAGTGGTGCAGGTATGAGATCACACCCTTTCTCTGAGCCTCCCAGATAAGCAGCCTGGATTCGAACCCTGTCTCAGTGTGCAAGTGGGGCCCCACTTGCTGCTCTGGCGCCACGCAACCATATTTCTCAGCTTCCTCAAAAGAGCTGACTCCCTTCCTTCTCCTCCCACGTGTCCTCCGTGTCGCTGCACCCCGGCCCGTCACCTTCATCAGTCAGCAGCATCCAGCTCTCTCCTGCTGGGAACACTGGGTTGGTGTGGGTGCTGGGATAGCACGCTTCCTCCTGGCAGCGCCTCCAGCACTCTGGCTGCCCGCTCACCATATCACCATATCCCAGACCGAAGGCTCCGCCCTCTTCTCCCTTCAAACCTGTCCCTTCCCGGGTCCATCCAGCTTCAGGCTGTGAATTCCTGCTCAACACCCACAACTCCAAACCTGAGATCTCTAGCTCCAGACATAGGCCGCAGAATGCCACATTTCAGCCACTCCACTTGAACATCCCAAAGGTAATATTTGCAAAACTCCAGTCCTGATCGTCCTACCGGACCTGACTCCACTGAGATGCGAAAGGAGTCCACGAGGGCCCATCTACCCTGGGTGTCTCTCCCCTTTTCTCTCCCATGAGTTCAGTTCTACCTTCCAAATACCTCCTTGGCTGCCAGGGGCTCCAGCCAGTCCGATTCTTGCCGGGGTTATGCGATGTCCTTCCCCAACTCGTCCCCTGCTCCCACCCTTGCTTCCCCCGAAGTCCGTTCTCACGCAGAAGCTGAACTGCTGCCTCTGTCACAAGGTCAGGTCACGAAGCTCTTCTGCTCAGAACCTCCCTGTGGTTCCCTCTTGCTCAGAATAAATATCGGGGTTCTGGTGGTGGTTTTCCCGCACAGAAGGGCCTTTGTCCCCTCTCCGACCTCATCCCTGTGAAGCCCCGACATCTCCCTCCCACTGTGGGGAGACAGTGGCCCTAACCCTCTCGTGTATAACACTGCATAATGTGCCTCGGCCTCAGGGCAGAGGGCAACTGGCTGACTTTCCAAGGACAATTGAACAGCAGCCTCAACAGAGTCTGTCCTGGAGGGAAAGTCCTCTTTTCTGGAGAGTAGCCTGTACGCCAGGGTAAGTTGTGCGCCTAGAGACCCTTTCCTCTCTTTCCCAAAGATGCTTACATGGCAGGACAGTGAGAGAGGTTCTCTCTGGGGGAAAGGATGTGCGGGTCAGCAGCAGCATACTCACCCCACATAATGAAATCTGAAAGCCTTCTGAGCTTGGGCTTTCTCTCGTTTTTTTTTTTTTTTTTTTTTTTTTTGCCTTTTGTCATTTTAGGGCCGCACCCGCGGCATGTGGAGGTTCCCAGGCTAGGGGTCTAATCGGAGCTGTAGCTGCCGGCCTGCACCAGAGCCACAGCAACAAGGGATCCAAGCCATGTCTGCGACCTACACACCACAGCTCACAGCAACGCCGGATCGTTAACCCACTGAGCAAGGCCAGGGATCGAACCCGCAACCTCGTGGTTCTTAGTTGGATTCGTTAACCACTGAGCCACGATGGGAACTCCCTTTTAAATTTTTTTTTTTGGGGGGGGCTTTCTCTCTTGTGACGCAACCCCCATGCATTAGAGGGGACACTGGCACCCCCCTGTGGGGAGCAGGCACATGACTCAAGATGCTTATTCCGGTGACGGTCTTTACTGGGAAGGATAAGCTGTTTTTCTGACTCAGACGTCTGATGTCACCTGCAGATGAAACTGGGGCAGCTAACCTGTTGGCTCCCAAGGAGGGGCCACCCTCAGGGTCTCCCCCGTTTCACCTTTAGCCTCCTTCCTCATCTGATCACAAGCCCACTCCTGACTCAGACTTTTCTCTTTGCCTGGGAAGCTTTTCTCTCTGATTCCACTTCTTCTTTTTTAGGGCCGCACTTGGCATAGGCTAGGCGTTGAATTGGAGCCACAGCTGCCGGCCTACACCATAGCCACAGCAACTCGGGTGGGATCTGAGCTGTGTCTGTAACCTGCACCATAGCCCACGGCCAGGTCCTTAACCCACTGAACGAGGACAGGGATTGAACCTGCATCTTTATGGACGCTAGTTGGACTTGTTTCCGCTGCGCCACAATGGGAACTCCTCCACTTCTAATATATTAGAAAATTTACCTCTTTATATTTTCTCCTATATGTCCTGACCAAAATGTAGGCTCCATGAGGGCAGGAATTTTTTTTAACAGCTATATTCCCACACCTAGAACAGTATCTGGGACTTAATAGATGTGCAAGTTAATCTATCTCCCACGATTTGTTCCCAGACTTCCTAATTTCCAGTAAAATGTGACATCTTGTCTCAGATGTGCCCTCTGCCTTTCCATGTGAGTGATTGCCAAAGCCTGACACATGGCTCTGCTTTGGTTAGGAAGGTACTCTGCATGGGAGAGCATCCTCTGTGGGCCTCTTCCTCTCCTGCACATCTTTGCTGTGTGTGAGTGGAATATTACTCTCCTACCCCCCCAAAAAATATATGTCTAAATCCTAACTCTGTGCACCTGTGAGAGTGACCTCATTTGGAAAAGTGTCTTGCAGGTGTAATTAAATTATGTGCCCTGAGATCGTCCTGGATTGTGGTGGGCCTTAACACTCAGAGACTGATGTCCTTATAAGATTGAATCGATTCATTCACAAGCCAAGCAACACCGAAAAAAAAAGCATCAGAAAGCTGTCAGGTTCCTCTGTTCTGCTCTCTCTGTCCTTGCCTACACATAAGGATTTAGAGGCGCAGGCTGAGAAGCGCTGTAGCATTGCCCCTCTGCCCATTTTTTTGTTTGTTTTTATCTTTTTGTCTTTTTAGGGCCACACCCGTGACATATGGAGGTCCCCAGGCTAGGAGTCCAATCGGAGCTGTAGCTGCCAGCCTACACCACAGCCACAGCAATGAGGGATCAGAGCCACGTCTGCAACCTACACCACAGCTCATGGCAACCCTGGATCCTTAACCCACTGAGTGAGGCCAGGGATCGAACCTGCAACCTGATGGTTCCTAGTCAGATTCATTTCTACTGTGCCATGACAGGAACTCCTGTATGGGGGTGCGTTTTGATCCTCTGATTGGTTCCGGGCAGGGACAACTTGTTTTCATGGGAAAAAGTTTATAGGGAGGTGCTCTGAAGAGCATTCATCTGGTACCTGTATGTGTCGTCCTTGTTTGATAGCAGGACTCCCGGTTTTGGTACTTGGTAAGTGGTCTGTTTTTGTTTTTTTTTAAATTTAATTTTATTTTAGTCTTTTTAGGGCTGCACCCACATATGGAAGTTCCCAGGCTAGGGGTCAAATTGGAGCTGTAGCTGCCGGCCTACACCACAGCTCACGGCAAGACCAGAGCCTTAACCCCAGAGCGAGACCAGGGATCGAACCTGCGTCCTCATGGATTCTAGTCGGGTTCATTACCACTGAGCCATGATGGGAACTCCTAAATGCCTGTTTTGAATCACCCGGGTCCGAGTCCCTATCCTAACAAAACCACCAGGAGCTGGCGGAGAGGTCAGGAACAGATTCTCCCATGGGACCTCCAGAGGAAACCAGCCCTGCTGAGACCTCCCATATAGGGCCTCTGGACCCCAGACCCATTGATTTAAACGACCGGCTTATGGTCCTGTCATGGCAGCCACCGGAGGCTCACGGACTGGGCGTGCCAAGAATACGAGGTGGACTTCTCTTTCCGGAGGCCGTTCTCAGAGCTGTGTTTGCAGCAGGGAATTTTCAGGGAGGCAAGGGCTCCCTCTGATCCCTGAGCTCAGTGTTCCTCGGCTGTGCTGCTGCCCGTTGTGTGAGCAGCCCCGGTCTCTCACACGCCCCGTGGGGGATGTGGGGTCAGGGGACGAAGCACAATGCATGCCCCTTGGTCTCTGGCCCGGTTGTCTCATGTCTTCCACCAGCACCCCTGAAACTGGGACAGGCTGTGGTCAGTGTCTAAGTGAGGGGGGTATCAGGTGACACCTCCTCCACACACCCCTCGCCGATTGCACCCTCCTTTCTGTGGGCAACATCTTCTGAGTCTGCATTTCATCTATAGTGGTGGTTTCTTATTTTAGATTGTGACATCTCTGAGAAAAAAATGAGGCCCTATCTGTGGCTACATGTGTTATTTTTAATCCCAGTGGTGCAGAGGTGTTTTACACAGTGATGAAAACTTTATTTTGGTTTCCCAGCTCTTATTTTTTTTTTACAATTTTTTTTTTTTTTTTTTTTTTTTTACTTTTTAGGGTTGCACCTGTGGCATATGGAGGTCCCCAGGCTAGGGGTCTAATTGGAGCTGTAGCCGCCGACCTACGCCACAGCCACAGCAATGCAGGATCCGAGCCGCGTCTGCAACCTACACTACAGCTCATGGCAATGCCAGATCCTTAATCCACTGAGCAAGGCCAGGGATCGAACCCACAACCTCATGGTTCCTAGTCGGATTCGGTTCTGCTGTGCCACGACTAGGAACCATGCTGTTTTTTTTTTTTGAGGCCCATTCTGCTTCAGCTGCTTTTCAGGTCAAATATTTACTGTGCCCAAATGTATTCAATTTACATCATTACTCCGTAAAATAATGAAACAAAGATGATTCTTGTGTACACACACACACACACTCACCCACATACACGCAAACAAAACAGTATGGCAACTTCCTGTGCTTAGATGTCTACTCATGGAAAGACTTTGCTGGAAATAAGGTTGCAAAGTATAAAATATGCATTGCGGCTGGTGCGTAGACACAGACCCAGGTTTGTGACCTGAGCCGTGGGAGCCACTGTGCCCTGGAAACCCAGCAAGGCTACCTACACCCAGATTCCTGACTCAGGGAAACTGAGAGAAGAGGTGTTATTGCTGAAGCTTCAATGTTGGGATAATTTGCTGTACGAAGTAGAGGGAAAATGCAAAATGTGTTACGTGTTGGGACATGGCCTGTTTGAAGCCCCTAAAAAGCAGACCCTTCAGATCAGGAGCCCTGCCAGGGAGCTGGATCTGTCTCCCACTGGGCCTGGGTGGCTTTTCTCCAAGATGCTCATCATCTGGCTCCAATTCCAGGCTCAGCCAGGTGTGTTCCAAGGCTGAGTTAGGTTTTTCTGGGACCAGACAGAAAGATCCTGAAGCTCACTGAGGTCTCTGCTCACTGGAGAATTCTGTTTCTCTTGGCATTGAAGAAACCGGGATTATGACAATACATAAGCCATTGGGTAATTCTTGAATTATGAACTTATCATCATTAGTCTTGAGAAGCCTCATCAATCTTGGGTGTCTGGGGAAGACATTCAGTTTCTGGGCCTGAGCAACTGGTCATGACACCTTGGGAAGCCCTGTCCAGGGACTGCGCCTGCCTCTCCCTAAGGACCTTCTGTGCCATCATCTCCCTTTAGCGTCACCATGAGTTACGGAGAAAAGATGAACTAGGAGTGGGTCCTTCCCCTCAAGAGTCCCTGCTCAAGAACTGTTTATGAAACAGATAAATGTTTTATTCCTTATCATTGATATGGTTATATAAATGTATCTATGTACACATAGATTGGTATGCGTTATTTTCTATTGAACATTATTCCTTTCCTTTCTTTTTTTGGCCCAACCTGTGGCATGTGGAAGTTCCAACCTGTGCCACAGCAGTGACCCGAGCCACTGCATTGTCCACACCGGGTCCTTACCAAGAGAACTCCTATTGACCATTGTCCTTGAAGTGTCTTCAGGCCATCTGTATTCTTTGTGGACATCCCTCTGCGGGCAGCACTGAGCTCCCCCTGCCGGTGGACAGGGGGACAGGCTGAGCCCTCCACCATCTGCCGCACACCTGGTCTGCCCAGCATGGCTTGTGGCATGGATTAGCTTCCCAGCATGTCTCTGCTGTGCCTGTGCTTAGGGGATAGTTTCTCTTTTAATACTCACTGCTGAGGGAGGTGTGTAGACATTTCCATGTGAGATGCCGGTTGGCCCCCTCTGGGCACACGGAGCACCGGGGAGACTGGGAGACACGAGGCTTGGCCAGGGTCGCCTCCCTGGTGAGGACGAGGAGCTGGGTCTGAACCTGCTGTGGCCTCAGAGCCGGGGCCCTGGCTGCACTCAGGCCTCCCCAGAGCTGTGGGCTGGGTGGTGTCGTTGTCACCTGGCTTAGACTGGGCACGGGGTCGGGGGTGTGAGCTGGAGCAGCCCAGAGGCGCCCTCGGGGAGCTGGAT
>PVHT020000521.1:31027502-31049466 GCA_004024745.2 Catagonus wagneri | reverse complement strand
GACTTGCTCTGCTGCGTCCCCATCTCCCGAGGCCGAGGCCGCAGGAGAGCGCGCAGCCGAGACAGGATCTGGGAAACTCCCAGAAGATGGATGAGAGCACAGGGCAGACGCCTACGGGCCTTTGCCCGCAGGGGCCCAGAGGTAACCCAGGGCCAGGGAGCTCCAGCCCAGCGCAGGCACCTCTCTGATCCCACACGGCGGCCCCGGTTCCCCTCCCTGGATGACTGTGTGCAGAGCGGGATTGGAGGGGGGTGGTCTGCCTCAAGCCAGAGCAGCTGATGCGGGTTGGATCCCTGCTGGGCGGGGCACGTCCACACCGCAGGACAAAGCTGGCTGCAGAGAAGGCGCGGCGTGGAGAGTCAGGGCTGAGCCCTGGGCACGAGCTGTACCCCCAGCTTTCCAGGGGGGGTCTCATTTCTCACGGGGTGGGGATGAGGGGGGTCTGAGCAGACAAGGCCTCCCCTGATCTGGGAGCAGAAGGTCAAGGGGGCAGAAGCAGCAGCGAGAAGAAAATGGCCCCGCACGGCTCTGACATCTCGGGGCCGGGCCCTCCGCCTCTCACTGTCATTGCAGAGCCACCTGCCTGAGACCTGCCAGGAGCCGGGCAAGGAAGGCAGACGGCCTCCGGTAGAAACTTCACCCAGTCTGCTCCCCAGGGTCCTTTCCCGAGCTCAGGGGGAGCTCAGAACCTCAGGCTCCGGCACAGAGGACAGAGACCACGTGGGCCTGAGTCCGCTGGGTGGCCTGGCCCCCCCGGAGGCCCAGCCTGAAGGTGAGAAGATGGGGATGGGGCCCTGGGAGTGTCGGGGGAGCTGAGCTCTGGGCCACACAGCAGGGAGTCCCCACAGGAGGGGGCTGGGCCAGAAGCAAAGACTGACTCCTACCACCCACCTGGTGGACCGCAGACCCAGATGTGGCTGGGCGGGCACTGGACTGGAAGGTTCTGGGAAGATGGCTCTCCTTGGAAGAGCACGTGGCAAGGCAGGCATGCATGGAAGCTATTCTTCTCTCAGCAGGAGACCCGGATCCAGAGGCCACAACACCTCCCCCGCAGGGAGCAACCTCTGCTGCTCTGGGAGCAGCCCCAGACTCTGATATGCCTTCACCTCCTCTGGAGGGAAACGCTGCCCCGGCCCCTTCCTCACACCAAGCACCAGAGGACAACCCAGCAGTCCCGGAGGGAGAGCCTGCACCGAGGGCTCCAGCCTCCCCTATTCTAGGTCCTGTGCTGGCTGTGGCAAGAGCCACGGGCCAGTTACCTAAACCATCTTCCCCAAGGTCCCCTCTGCCTTTGCAAGTGGCCTCCCCATCAGCTCCCCAAAAATCCTGTCCACCTGCTCCCCCTCCCGAAATGGACTCTCCTTGCCCTGTCCAGATTTGTATTTGGATGCTTGCCCAGTCCCTCTTCTTGTTCCACATTGCTTATGGTATCATTTACATTTTAAAAATAAAATTACTAAGTTGGACCGTGTCGTCTTTTACATCTGGCAGTCCTGGAGCATGAAGTCCATCCCCCGTGCTGTGCAACCACCAGCCCTGCCTCACCGCAGCCTCTTTCACCCCCACCCCAAGGAAACCTGGAATCCAGCGCGCAGACTCAGCGGGCTCCCCTCCCCCGCCTCTCCCAAGCCTCCATCCTCTTGGTCTCTCTGGTTCTTGACCTGTTCCCAATGTTTCCCCGCAAGGAAACCAGCCCAAAGGTGGCTTTGAATGTCTGACCACCGACGGCAAGAGAGGACAGGTGACCTGGTCTTTGGGGTTTTCCTAGAAACAGCACGTTTCTAGTCTGGACTCTCTCGCTCGCAGCTCCGTATCGCCCACCAGAGGCATCTCTGGTTTTTGCTGTTTCCAAGCTGATTGGGAAACAGGCCAAGAGCCCAGGAACGTGGAAACACCTGCCATCTACCTGGAGCCACCGCTCCTCTGTTGGCTGCTGTTCCCCACCCCACCACGCGCCCGCTCTTCTGGCCTGGACTCTGTGCCCACAAGCCCATGTGGGTGTGTGGGGGGCTCAGATTTACCTTAGGTCTGCTTTCCACGTGGGCCTCCCTCTCTGGTCAGTCAGCAGCTAGTGGCCCGGCAGCCCCCCAGAGGGGAGAGAGCTTCTCACCCACAGGCACAGGCTTCCCGGGACCTGTCACAGCTCCACCCTCGAACAGGTTCCCGAAACAAAAGAGATGAATCCTGTGGACTGGCCCCATCTAGGTGAGAGGCTCCCCTCTGCATTCGGGTGTTAGGCTTACCTTCCTCCAAGCCACGTGGACTAGGAAACGATGGAGGAGGGGGGCTTCCCAGGATACAAGAGGGACAATGGGCACAAGATGAGGGGACGGGGACAGGCAGGAAACGTCGTCCCAGATGTCCACTAGCCCACCCAGGCCGTGGAACATTCTAGAAACTGAAGGGATCTGTTCATCTACACTGAGTGGAAAACCCAACCTGGAACCCCTGAGAACCACACATCCATCAGGGAGGATGGAGCCCGGGCTGAGAGGCACATGGAGACGGGGCCTGAGGCCAGCAGACCAAAACAAGCACAGGCTTTCCTGCTGGGGCTGCTGGCCTGGGAGGCAGCGGGCAGGGCAGAGGCTCCGGTGCTCAGGTGCCCAGATGCTGACAGGAGAGAGCAGGCAGGATGGAGCCTCTGAGGGAATTTTCTGGGGAGCTTGTGAGCAAGGCAGCACCTCAGGCCCCAGTCCTGACCCCTGCAGCAGAATCTGCATGGTGTTCGGATCCCCAGGGCTTTCATGGGCACTGCTGGTCTCCGGACTCCTGGTCTCTCAGCCCTCACGTTCAGGGGTGGGGGCACTGCTCCAAGCTCTTCATTCAGACTTTCTGGAATGCACTGTGGCCACGTGTGTGAAGGGGCCTGAAACACACTCGTGCTCCCTCATGCAGCCAAGAGTTCTGCTTCGTAGTCATTCCCGAACGAAATTACCAGAGGTCGGGACAAACAATGGCATGCACAGAGAGGTCCACTGCCCTGGGATGGGTCATCAGAAATTCCTTTCTAGTCACAAACAGGAAAGTTCAGGGACATGAATTACATTCTTAACTGTTGTGCAAATATCATTACCATGCATTCCAAGGATTCCTTACATCCTGCAAATCGGTAACCCTACACTGGGCAACCCTACACTCCTTAAACAATAACCCCTCCCCTGCCCCCAGTTGCTGGCAATCGCAATCCTAGGTTCTGTCTCTCTGATTTTTTTTAAAAGTTTTATTTACTTATTTTTTTGTCCTTTTGCCTTATTTGGGCTGCACCCGCGGCATATGGAGGTTCCCAGGCTAGGGGTCTAACAGGAGCTGTAGCTGCCGGCCTTCGTCACAGCCACAGCAACGTGGGATCCGAGCCATGTCTGCAACCTACACCACAGCTCACGGCAACGCCTGATCCTTGACCCACTGAGCAAGGCCAGGGATCAAACCCGCAACCTCATGGTTCCTAGTCAGATTCGTTAACCGCTGAGCCATGAGGGGAACTCCCTGTCTCTCTGATTTTGACTGCTCTAGGTCCTCACGGAAGTAGAACCATACAGACGTTGTCTCTCTGTGTCCAGCTTACTTGAATTCGCACAGTGTTCTCAAGGTTCATCCATGTTGTACCTATGTTAGAATTTCCTTCCTTCTGAAGGCTGAGGAATGTTCCACTGTGTATAAGCACTATGTTTTGTTTATCCTTTCATTTTGGTGGACACGCGTTGCCACCACCTTTTGCCTATCGTCAATAATGCTGCTATGAACATGGGTGTACAAATCTCAGACCCTGCTTTCAATTCTTTTGGGTATATAGATAGAATTTCTGAAACAGAGTGTATTTCTCTTTTAAATTTTTTTTCTGAGGAACTGTGATAGTGTTTTCTACAGCATCTGTACCATTTTACATTCCCACCAACAAAGCATCAGGGTTCCAATTTCTCCACATCCTCTCCAACACTGGGCCTTTTATGTCGTTTTTCTGTTTGTTTGTTATAAATAGCCATCCTAAAAAAAAACAAAAAACAACTGGGGATATGAACCTGACTAGGAACTATGAGGTTACGAGTTCAATCCCTGGCCTCGCTCAGTGGGTTAAGGATCCGGCCTTGCTGTGGGCTGTGGTGTGGGTTGCAGACACGGCTCAGATCTGGCACTGTTGTGGCTGTGGTGTAGGCCTGTAGCTGTAACTCCGATTAGACCCCCAGCCTGGGAACCACAACATGCCGTAGCTGCGGCCCTAAAAAAGAAGAAAAAAAAAGGGAGCCATTCTAATGGCTGTAGGATTGCATCTTACAGTGGCTTTGTTTGATTTGCATGTCCCTAATGACTGGCGATGCTAAGCACCTATTCATGGTTTGTTGGGCGTTTCTATCTCTATATTCTAGTCCTCTGCCCATTTTATAGTTGAGTCATTTATCCTTTCGTTGTTGAGTTCTCTACATATCCTGGATATTAACCTCTTGTTAGATATATGATTTAAAGTACTTTCTGCCATTCTGCAGGTCGCCTTTCTACTTGGTTCATAGTGTCCTTTGATGCACAAAAGTTTTTAACGTTGGAATGTCATCTTTCCCTTAAATTCCTGTCCTTGATCCTAAGGATCATTTTCTTGCTGAACCTGAATGCAGGCCTTGTCTTATATTTCACTCAAAACAGGAGGCATATCTCCTGTTTTTATTTATGCTTTTTGCAGTTAAGCAGCCCTGCTCTGTTCCATGACATTCTGAAGGCTTTCTTGAGCGATTATTAACTTACGGTGATCTCCCAAATTCCCCTAGATTTCCTCTCTATTCTGCAACTACCTGTGTAACTATTCTAGTCCATCCCTGTCAGAGGGGCCGAGGGGAGTGTGGAGGCGAGGCAGAATACTAACTCAGGTAGTCAGTGTAGGAGCATGGGCTTCGATGCATTCTTTGATATGGCCTCTGATTAACATTTATGACTTAAGGGCTCCAGGCAGTAATTCTCCACAGACCTTGTTTTACTATAGAAAATGTGCCTTCCCCCAAACAGACCACAATCTCTAACCCACTCCTCAACTGATAGAAAAGGAATGAGAGGAATGGTGACCTAGTCCAAGGGAACAGAAGGACAAAGAAGTCATCAAAACTTATGGGGACATTTCCACCCCTAAGACCCTACTGGAGAAAAACTGACATGGGTAATTGAACAAGGCCAATGGGAGAAAACCACATCTTTCTGGACCCCACGTTGGTATCCCCCCCATCTTTAAGAAATAAAAACCCATATAGGACAATAGAGAAGGGGGCTCTTCTCCCTGCTTCCGGCAGCTGTGGGAGCTTTTTGCTTTCCTTTAATAACAACTTTTCTTGGAGTTCGCATCGTGGCTCAGTGGTTAATGAATCCGACTAGGAACCATGAGGTTGCGGGTTCGATCCCTGGCCTTGCTCAGTGGGTTAAGGATCCGGCGCTGCCATGAGCTGTGGTGTAGGCTGCAGACGTGGCTCGGATCCTGCGTTGCTGTGGCGAAGGCCGGCGGCTACAGCTCCTGTTAGACCCCTAGCCTGGGAACCTCCATAGCCGCAGGTGCAGCTCTAGGTAAAGGCAAAAAGACAAAAAAACAAAACAAACAAACAAACAAACAAACAACTTTGCTTGCTTGCTCCCTGCGTGTTTGCGGAGTTCATTCTTCGACCGCCGTGAACAAGAACCTGGATTCCAGTATCATCTTTCCGGTATCAAAGGGACACTGTGAAGTCCGCCCGGAGACACCTGGAGGATTGCCCCACCACAAGGAGCCCAGCTTACTCAGTCTCACTGTGAAGCATAAAGCCGGGATGGAGGGCGGCTCTCTGGGGAGGAGATGTCTGCAAACAGGAAGAAAATCCTCACAGTCGGGACGGCCTGACAGCCGGGCTGCTGCTCCTGGAAGAATAAGCCACCCCAGCCAAGGAAGCTGCAGAAGCTAAGGGGCCATCATGTCAGCATGTAGCAGAGGGGGCCAGCTGGACTCTGAGGTCCTTCCCACCTGTGCAACACTGGTCTGGCAACACTTCTCAGTTCAGTTCATTTGGGACGTAACTAAAAACTTACACCCTGGAGGCCTGAAGAAACTCAGGTGTAACACTGAGAAAGAGGGAAGTGCTTTCGAAAGTCTCCTGGTATTTCTCTTTGAAATGCTGAGGTAGGATGTAAGCATCTGGGTTTTGGAACTCACTGCTATTCAATTCCTTCCTCAGGTGATGAAAAAGCACCAGGCTGGGGGCCAAGATGTGTGAAAATAGATTAGGCTGTGCGTGAAAACACTTCCTATCTGCCCCCATTTGATGGTTTTTTTTTTTTTTTTTTTTTTTTGAAATGCCAATGCCAGTCCTACAAAGCTGTTACCTAGGAATTCACACCTATTCGGTCCTACATCCAGGTAAATAAACATCCCCTGTGAGCACAGAAGTGTGAAGCCAGACTGCAGCAAACTCTGCAAATCCTGGACCTAATCCATCCTGAGGAGGAAGGAAAATAAAATGGTCTTCCTTCTTCATCCAGGATCATTTATATGTGAAATATTTGAGCTCGAAGGGCTATAGGAGAAATAACTAACTAGCATCAATTGAATACCTACAAGTCAGGGACCTGTCAGGGTATTTAAATATAAATACC
This sequence comes from Catagonus wagneri, assembly GCA_004024745.2. Taxonomy (NCBI): domain Eukaryota; kingdom Metazoa; phylum Chordata; class Mammalia; order Artiodactyla; family Tayassuidae; genus Catagonus; species Catagonus wagneri. Next base: position 31,042,866 of record PVHT020000521.1, on the reverse strand, counting down.
CCCAGCCCTATATTTTCAGTTGTATTAGGCTTGCAAAAACTTAAACAGAAACCTCAGTTAACTGGAGTCAGGAGACCAGAGGGGGACTTTTGCACCATGTGACAATAGCAGAGCCCAACAGAGGGGAAAAAGATTCCCCATCTTTCCTGGTGAGGACGCTGCCCATGAGAAGCCAAGGCCTCCTGGCTTGCTACAGCTTCCTGACTTCCTTTTCCTCCATAAAATCACCTTCCTTTCCGCGCTGTGGGGATTTGCATGTAGCTCTCTGTGGCTGCAGACCCTGAATTGTAATTCTCTGCTATTCTCTAATAAACCCATTACTGATTTGTTGTTGTTGTTTAGAGTGGCACCCTCAGCATATGGAGGTGCCCAGGCTAGGGGTCGAATTGGAACTACAGCTGCCAGCCTACACCACAGCCACAGCAACTTGCCACACCTGCAACCTACACCACAGTTCATGGCAATGCCGGATCCGTAACCCGCTAAGAAAGGCTGGGGATAGAACCCACATCCTCATGGATCCTAGTCTGGCTCGTTAATCATTGAGTCATGAAGGGAACTCCCTCATTGTTGATTTAAAAAAATGCACATGGTGAGAGCTGTGAGTTAAGTTTTATTTGGGACAAAATGAGGACTGTAGCCCAGGAGGTAGCATTTGGTAGCATCAGTAGCTCTGAGAAACCGATCCAAAGGGGCAGGGGGAAGGTGAGTATATATGGGATTTTGGTGAAGGACGGGGTCCATGCAAACAAGCACACATTTTATAAAAGGTTGCTGCTAGTCTCCTGAAGGTTACTGCTAGTCACAAGGAGCAGATGTCACCATAAAGGATGTTAGTGCTTTTCCAGATACAAGAAGATGCAAGAATTGGGCTCATAAAAATCTTCTCCTGAGGAGTTCCTGTCGTGGCTCAGTGGTTAACCAATTCGACTAGGAGCCATGAGGTTGCAGATTTGATCCTTGGCCTTGCTCAGTGGGTTAAGGATCAGGCGTTGCCGTGAGCTGTGGTGTAGGTCGCAGACGCGGCTTGGATCCCGTGTTGCTGTGACTGTGGCAAAGGCCCGCGGCTACAGCTCCTGTTAGACCCCTAGCCTGGAAACCTCCATATGCCGCGGGTGCGACCCTAGATAAGGTAAAAAGACAAACAAAACAAAACAAAACGCTTAACAAGTTGGGTATTGAAGAAACATACCCAAATTCAATAAAGGCCGCATAAGACAAGCCTACAGATAACACCATACTCAAAGGTGAGACACTGAAAGTTTTTCCTCTAAGATCAGAAACAAGACAAGGGTGCCCATTCATCGCTTTTATTCAGCGTGGCACTGGAAATCCTAGCCAGGGAAATCTGGCAGGAAGAAATAAAAAGTGTCTAAATCAGAGAGAAAGAAGGAAAATTGTTTTTACTTGCTGAGGATATAATCTTTTTTTTTTTGTCATTTTAGGGCCGCACCTGCAGCATATGGAGGTTCCCAGGCTAGGGGTCTAACAGGAGCTGTAGCCACCGGCCTACGCCACAGCCACAGCAGCACGGGCTCCGAGCTGTGTCTGCCACCTACACCACGGCTCACGGCAACACCGAATCCTTACCCACTGAGCGAGGCCAGGGATTGAACCTACAACCTCATGGTTCCTAGTCGGATTCGTTTCTGCTGAGCCACGACGGGAATTCTGCTGAGGATATAATCTTATACATAGAAAATCCTAAGTTTCCACCAAAAAATCTTTTAGAATTAATCAATGAATTCAATAAAATTGCAGGATACACAATTAACATAAGAAATCTGTTTTGGAGCTCCTGTTGTGGTTCAGCAGGTTAAGAACCTAGTATCCATGAGGATGTGGGTTTGATCTGTGGCAGCAGTCAGTGAGTTAAGGATCTGGCATTGCCACAAGCTGTGGCTCGGATCCAGTGTTACTGTGACTGTGGTGCAGGCTTCAGTTGTAGCTCTTATTTAACCCCTTGCCTGAGAATTTCCATATGCTGCAGGTGTAGCCATAAAAAGAAAAAATATGTTCCATTTTTATACATTAACATTATATCTGGAAAAGAAATGAAAAAAATCCCGTTCACTTTGCATCAAAAATAATAAAATACTTAGGAATAAATTTAGCCAAGGAGGTGAAAGATCTGTACATTGAATACTATAGTACTTTTATGAAAGGGATTGGAGAAGACACAAACAAATGGAAAGAGATCTCATGTTTATAAATTGGAGGAATTGATATTGCTGAAATGTACATACTACTCAAAGTCATCTATAGAATCAATGCCAATGACATTTTTTTTCACAATTGTTATATTGGATTTATTTGCACAACAAACTTTTAAAACCACTTTTTTTCTCAATTGCCTGTAATTTTTTTTTTTTGTCCTTTTGCCTTTTATGTAGAGCTGCACCCGCGGCATATGGAGGTTCCCAGGCTAGGGGTCTAACAGGAGCTGTAGCTGCCGGCCTTCACCACAGCCACAGCAACGCGGGATCCGAGCCGCGTCTGCAACCTACACCACAGCTCACGGCAATGCCGGATCCTTAACCCACTGAGCAAGGCCAGGGATCAAACCTGCAACCTCATGGTTCTTAGCTGGATTTGTTAACCACTGAGCCACGAGGGAACTCCCTGAAATCTTTTTTTTGAATTACTTAATGAATTTTTTTTTTTACATTTGTAGGTGTAGAACAATCATCACAACAAAATTTTATAGTATTTCCATCCCAAACTAATGACATTTTCCATAGAAATAGAACACACTGTCCTAAAGTTTATATGGAACCTGGAATAGCCAAAGCAATCCTGAGAAAAAACAAAGCTGGAGGCATCACACTTCCTGGTTTGAAACTATACTACAAAGCTCTAGTCATCAAAACACTGTGATACTGGAGTTCCTGATGTGGTTCAGCATGTTAAGAACCCAACTAGTATCCATGAGGATGCAGGTTTGATCCCTGGCCTTGCTCAGTGGGTTAAGAATCAGGTGTTGCTACAAGCTGCAGTGTGTGTTGCAGATGTGGCCTAGATCTGGTTTTGCTTTGGTTGTGTCATAGGCTGGCGGCTGCAGTTCCAATTCCACCCCTAGTCTGGGAAATTCCATATATTGCAGGTGTGGCTCTAAAAAGAAAAAAAACAAAAGCAAAACACCCCCCCCCCCCGGTATGGTACTGGCATGAAAACAGATACCTGTACTAATGGAACAGATTGACAGCCCAAAAATAAACCCTTGTGTATATGGTCAACTATTATTTGACAAGGGAGCCAAGGGTACTCGATGGGAAAATGACAGTCTCTTTAATAAATGGTGTTGGGAAAACTGGACAACCACATGCAGAAGAATGAAACTGGGCCCCAATTCTACACTACTCACAAAAAATAGCTTGAAATAGATTAAAGACTTAAACATAACACTGGAAACTGTGAAACTCCTAGAAGAAAACATAGGATAAAACTTCCTTGACGTTGGTCTTAGCAATGAGCTTTTTTTTGGACTTGACACCAAAAGCAAAGGCAACAAATCAAAAATAAACAAGTGGGACTACATGAAACTAAAAGGCTTCTGTTTTGCAGAGTGAAAGAAACCATCAACAAAATGAAAAGGCAACCTATGGAACGGGAGACAATATTTACAAATCATATACATCTAACAAAGGGTTAATACCCAAAATGTATAAAGAACTTATTCAAAAGGAAAAAAAATCCCAGGAGTTCCTGCTGTGGCACAGTGGTTTAATGATCCAGCTTGTCTCTGGACGTGCCAGTTCGATCCCCAGCCTGAGGCAGTGGATTAAGGATTTGTATTGCTGCAGCTGTGGCATGGGTCACAGCTCTGGCTTGGATTGATCCCTGGCCTGGGAACTTCCATATGCGGGCGGCCAAAAAAGAAAAAGAAAAAAAGGAAAAAAACCTCAAACAATTCAATTTAAAAAATTCACTTTAAAAACAGGCATGGGATCTGATTAGACATTTTTTAAAGAAGATATACATATGGCCAATAGGTGCATGAAAAGATGTTCAACATTACTAACCTTCAGGGAAATACAAATCAGGGTAATGAGATATACTCACCCCTGTTAGAATGGGTATTGTCAAAAAGGGAATAACTGCTGGTAAGAATGTGGGGAAAAAAGGAACCCTTATGCACTTTTAGTAGAAGTGTGAATTTGTGTGGCTACTGTGGAACACAGAATGGAGGCTCCCAAAAAATGAAAAGTAGAACTACCCTATAATCCAGCAATCCCGCTTCTGGTTATGCTTCCAAAGGAAGTGAAAACAGGCTCTTGAAGACGTACCTGCTCTGCAGGTTCATTGCAGCACTGTTCAATAGCCAAGACAAGGGAATGGCTTAAGGGTCTGTCAGCGGATGAACGGATAATGAGATATTATTCACCCACTAGAAAGGAGGAGATCCTGCTCTTTGCAACAACATGGATGGATCATGAAGGCTTTCTGCTAAGTGAAATGTCACAGAGAGGAAGACAAATACTTTATCACTTATATGTGGAATCTAAAAAAGCCACAGGGAGTTCCCTTTGTGGTTCAGTGGGTTATGAACCCGACTAGCATCCATGAGGATGTGAGTTCAATCCCTGACCTGGTTCAGTGGGTTAAGGATCCAGCATTGCTGTGAGCTGTGGTGTAGGTCCCAGATGCAGCTAGGATCCTGAGTTGCCGTGGCTGAGGTGTAGGTCGGCAGCTGTAGCTCTGATTCGACCGCTAGCGTGGGAACCTCCATATGCCATAGGCACGACACTAAAAAGTAAATAAGCCACAGTCACAGATACAGAGTAGAATGATGATTGCCGGGGGGTGGGGGAGGGAGAAACTGGGAGATCTGGGTCAAAGTTCTAGTTATAAGGTGAATTAGGCCTGGAGATCTAATTTACAGCATGGTGATTATAGTTCGCGATATTGTGTTACATACCTGAAACTAAGAGACTGGCTCTTAAACGTTCTCACCACAGAAAAAGGAGTTATGTGACTTGATGAAGAGGAAGGCTATGGTGGGAACCAATTTGCAACATATAAGTGTATCGAACCAACAGTGGTTCTCCTTAATCGGATATGTTATATGTCAATTTTATCTGGAAAGCTGGAAAAAAATATTTTTGGATGCATGAATCGCAGTTATTTAAAAATTTAATTTGGATAACTCTGATATCTGGGTCTTGGGGAGTTCTGGTTCTCTTGGTCCTGGGTGTGCCTGTTAATATTTATTTGAATACTGGATACTGTAAATGAAACGCGGCACTGGCTCTGGACGGTATAATTTTCCTCTCGAAGATACTCACTCTCGCCTTCAGCAGGAATGTGGAGTAGGAACAGCCCTCGTCAGTGCCCTGGGGTATTTATCAAAGCTCATCTTTCAGGGTCGGTAATGAACTCCAGCTTTTATTTCCCTAGCACACAGACCTCTGACAAATGGCATTGCAGATACTCTCTGCTTGATTTGTCTTTAGGCCTGTGCTGCTTTAAAATAGGCAGGCACCTTGGAGGAGGGCAGTGGTCTGTTTTTACCTTTCTGCACTTTCCCGTTTCCAGGACTGGGACCTCCCACATTCTGCGTGGGCGAGAGAGACTCTAGCTTCTGAAGCCTCCGGCCGTGATTGCCAAGCTCTGGGCTTCCCCAAGCCCGGTGGTCACCCTGGGCCAGCCCCTTGTGCCTCTCAGCCTGAGCCGCTGAGCCGCCGAGACCCAGGAAGCGCCTTGCGGGACCGGCCCGGGGGCTCTGGCCAGTTATTCGGTCATTTGGGGTGGCTGCGAGGGTGTCCTCACCCTGTGCTTCCCCCAGACTCCCTACATCTGCAGGCTCCCCCCAGCCGGGTGGGTTTGCGGAGCTGGGCGGAAGGGCCCTCAGCTCCATGTGTGTGTCCGGCTCAACTCTGATCCATAGCTGTGTCACTGCGCTGGGACGCAGCCTGCCTGCTGTCCCAGGAGTCCTGGGTGGGTTCTTTCTTGGGCTTCTTTGGACCCATCCAAGCGTGAGAGCCTCCTTGGGCCTCGCTCTCAGCAGCTTCTCCCTGCAGCCATAACATATTTCTTGGAGTCTCCTGACCCTATTCAGGTCCACCCCTCTTCTCTGCAAGGCAGAGACCTCAAAGAAAACACTCCTCCCCCCTGGGCCTCTTACAGTTGAGGACACCACCTCGGGGAGGCCCTCCTGGATCTCTGGCGGGTGAGCTGGCAGTGCCTGCAGCTGGGCACCCATGGCTGTGGTGTTCTCTGCCCCGGCTGCTGTTTATACTCTGTGTCTTTCCTCGGTCTCTTGCAGTAGCCTTGCCCCTGCCCAGGGAGCGGCCCTTACTGCCAGACGGTGATGCCACCAGCTCGGAGGAGGGAGTGCCAGCGGGGCTGAGTGAGCCAGCAGGACCTTAGTGGACTGCACGAAGGAAAGTTCACCAGGCTGGGAACCTGGACCTACAGCGTGAGCAAATATGAACCCTGTGGGTACCCCAGCCCGGCCAACGTCTAGCACTGCCCATTCTGTGCTCAGAGGGGAGACAGACGCAGAGAGGGGGGTGCAGGACTCAGTGTCAGAGCCGGGGTCCGGGCTGCTCGTCCCAGCTCTGGCCACAGACCTGCCTCCTTTCAGCCCCCAGAGCTGACCCGCAGACCCTGGATCTGGAGGCCCCAGTCAGTCTTGGGAAGAGCCTGGGCCAAAGCTGATGGAGCGGGGGCACCAGCAAGGAGGGACAAGGGCAGAGTCATGCCTGGGGACACAGGGGCCCATGTAACCTGGCAGCCTTGGAGGGATGGAGCCGGACAAGTGGTACGTTTCTCTGTTAGCAGCACCCCTGACCCACCGGCAACTTAGGAGCCCCCGGCAGAACTCCCGGCCAGGATTCAGGGTGTGGGTGACGCCTGCTACCACTGTGACTGGGGGCTGCTTTCTGCTTTCCTTCTGCCAGTCCCCAATCTTGCCAGGGCCTCTGACTGGCTGTTCACCACCTCTGTTCCACACCAGACACGGGCCCTCACCTCTGGTGCTGGAATTCGGAGAGGCTCCTGCGGTCCTGGGGCGCTGCCACTGCTGGGACCGGGGATGATGCTCTTGAAGAGGGTGAGGACATGGGGCGGTCCCGGGCCGCGTGGGGCATCGCAGAGCGGCTGCGTCTGTTCGGGATCAGCAGGAAGTGGATGGCACCGCCCATGGGGGTATGAGGAGGTGTTTTTTTCTTTTTTTGTCTTTTTGCCTTATCTAGGGCCGTACCTGCGGCATATGGAGGTTCCCAGGCTAGGGGTCCAATCAGAGCTACAGCTGCCGGCCTTCGCCTCCGCCACAGCCATAGCAACGCGGGATCCTAGCTGCATCTGCAACCTACACCACAGCTCACGGCAACGCCGGATCCTTAACCCACTGAGCAAGGCCAGGGATTGAACCTGCAACCTCATGGTTCCTAGTCGGATGCGTTAACTACTGAGCCACGACGGGAACTCCATGAGGAGGTGCTTTAATGAAGGACATTTACAAGGCGTGGTGTAGGGAAACCCCAGGACTTGAAAGCAGTCACCACCCTAGGTCGGACGGGGTGAGAGAGGAGTTACCAGAGCCCAGAGATCAGAGAGTGTCTTGGTGGCACCTTGGGACCTGCGCTCAGTTGAAGGTGACAAGCAGCCTGCTGGGTCCCTGCTGAGAGAGGAGAAGCAGGCCTGCTTCTGCCTCTGAACTCCTGCTGCTGGGCCCAACCAGGAGCAGAGGGCTAGGGCCACATTGCGGTGCCAGCGGTCAGGAGGGGGGTGGCCGAGGGCGGGGGCTCTGCTGGGGGTGGGTGGGGTGATGACAGCTACGGGCAGAGGGCGCCTGGAGGGTCAGGTGGGGTCTTGGGGCTTTGCTGCCACTGTGGTGGGGACGCCGGACCCTGGGTGTGTCTACTGCCTGTGGGGGCTGATGGTGGCCCCTGGGTGTGTCCGCTGCCAGTGGGGACTGACAGTGGGCCTTGGGTGTGTCCACTGCCTGTGGGGGCTGGTGGAGGCCCCTGGGTGTGCCTGATGCCCATGGGGGCTGACGGCGGTGCTCCTGAGACCCAGACCTCGACCCCACACTGCTCTGGAGCCAGAGGAGCCAGACTGGGGGCCTCTGGCCTTGCTCCCCCCAGGTTGGCCCCGCTTCCCCACCTTGGGGGTCCTGGATTCCCCAGGACCTTTTCTGCCTCCTCCTCCTCCTTCTTCTTCTTCTTCTTCTTGAGCCAGAAAATGTAACATCTGGGCCAGGAAACAGGTGGAGAGGGTTCAGCCTAGGGGTTGGCATGTCTCCCCCGGGACCCTGGGCTTGGGGATGGCACTCACCCACCTCCGGCAAGGGCTGCCAGGGGCAGAGCCAGGGCCAGGCTCACTGCCCACACGAAGATCCTCCTGGTCCCTGCTGGGGGTGGGGGGAGGGGAGCCAGTTAGTGACTTGTTGGCAGCAATACTGATCTCCCACTGTGTGCCTGCATGCAGCTAGAGGCAGTGGGGCAGGTCCCCTGGGGAAGCAGGAGGAAGAGGGATCTGGGGGCGGGGTGGGGGGGGCGATGGCCAGGAGTGGGAGCTGCTCAGGAAAAGCTTCTTGGGAAACAGGACTTCTGAGCTGGGTTTTATTTATTTTTTTTAATTTTTTTAATTTTTATTTTTGAGTTTTCTAGGGCCTCACCCGCGGCATATGGAAGTTCCCAGGCTAGGGGTCTAACAGGAGCTGTAGCCACCGGCCTATGCCACAGCCACAGCAACGTGGGATCCGAGCCACGTCTGCAACCTACCCCACAGCTCATTGCAACGCCAGATCATTACCCCACTAAGCAAGGCCAGGGATTGAACCCACAACCTCATGGTTCCTAGTTGGATTCGTTAGCCAATGAGCCACAACGGAAACTCCCTGAGCTGGATTTTTTTTTAAAAGACAAGGAGGCACTCAGGTCGGATGATCCAGGGGCCAAGGACCAGCAGCTCCGTGTGTTGCGGAGGCAGGGCCAGGAGTGAGCAGGGCGCCCTGAGGAGGGGAACATTAACTGGGGGCAATTGGGAGCCACTGAAAGTTCTAACAGGGAGGGTCTCAGGTAGACTAGCTCTTTGAGAAAACGTTATTTGACTGCTGAGTAAGACGTGTCCGGAGGACAGGAAGGCCAGGCGGGAGATGTTGCCACAACCCAGGTGACAGTGAGGCTGCTCAGATGTGGTGGACGTTGGAGGAAAAGATGGCGGCACAGTGAACGGGCCCTCAGCGAGCGCTGACTGAGTCTGAGTGGGGGGGGGTGGTCTTAGTTCAGGGGCCAGGGCTGGGCACACACTGAGGATCGTCAGCAAGAACTGTGACTGCGTCTGAGTGAGGGAGGGTCCTGGCTCAGTGGTCGGGGCTGGGAAGGAGATTTAGGGGGTGGAGATGGGTTTGGACGCATCTCCAGGAAGACCAGCTTCAAAGACCTGCCAGATGTCCAGGCTGGATGTCCTAGAGGTAGGTGGCTGTGTGGCCCTGAAGCTGGACATGTGGAATGGAGAAATCCTCTGTGCAGACAGAGAGCAAGAAGGCCCAGGGCTGGGTGGCAGAGGGAGGCAGTGTAGACAGATAGCGGTGCAGCTTGAGGTGGGGGGGACGCTGGGCCCCCTGGTGGCTGGCACTGACCTGGGCAGAGCGTGGGGTCCTGGCAGGTGAGGAAGTGCGTCTTGCAGTTGGCACAGTTGATGACCTCCAGTGTGGAGCTAACGTCTGGGAGAGAGGATGCAGAGCTTAGGGAGGCCTGGAGCCCTCGCCCTCACCCAGGCCTGGTCCCCAAGGACACTCACCACAGGACTCATTGCAGGCTGTCCAGGAGGGTGAGATGGTGAGAGACTGAGGTGCTGGGGAGTCGATACAGCTGGCGGGGTGGGGATGTGAGCAGGCGCGGGGTTGGGGGCGGGGCTCCTGGGGAGGGACCAGGGGGGTCCTGGAGGGTTCCTGGTGGGACCTGGGGAGGGTCCTGGGGGGCTTGGGGAGTATCCTGGGGGGCTATGGAGGGGACTCTGCCTTCTGGGTCTGGAAGCATGAAGAGCTGGCAGACGGGCAGGGCTAGCCCCCTGCCCCCCTCACCCTTCTCCTTCAGTTCCTCAGATTTCTTCTCTAGCTGCTGGGAAAACTGCTGCTTCAGGACACGGACCTCTTCCAGGAGCCCTGGTTTGTCTGTGGAGCAGGAGGGAGGGTCTTTGCAGCCACATTTCATAGGTGGAATCACTAAGGTCACTTTCTCAAGGTTGGGAATTCAAACCAGATTTTTCTTTTTTTTTTCTTTTTTCTTTTGCTTTTGAGGCATATGGAAGTTCCTAGGCTAGGGGTTCAATCAGAGCTACAGTTGCCAGTCTACACCACAGCCACAACAATGCAGGATCCAAGCTGTGTCTGCGATCTACACCACAGCTCATGGCAATGCCAGATCCTTAACCTACTGAGTGAGGCCAGGGATCGAATCCACATCCTCATGGCTACCAGCTGAATTCATTTCCACTTCTCCACAACGGAACTCCACACCAGGAATTTCAAATAAAAACTATAGCGAGCACACAGGCGATGCCATGTGACCCCACCCTTCACAGGCTGCCCTAGGCCAGTGGTTTTTGGAGAAAGCCTTACAGGGCCAGCTTTTGCCTACCCCAGCCCTAGGGCCCTCAGACACTAGGCTTCCTCACCATCTCGAAACTTCTTAATGGCTTGATCTATGTGAGTGAATAACTTTCCTGCTGCTTCCTCCATATGGTCTTGACCTGAGAACGAGACGCGAGACAAAGGCAGGCGGGGTACTGAGACCCCAGGCCTAGTAGAGGTGTCAGGGCTGATCCCTGGTCTCCTGGCTGCACCTCACCAAGATACCAGGAATCGGGGGAGGCGTGCGTGTCCAGAAACAGGGAGTGGAGGCTCTGGGACAGCTCTGCGGGGGGCCCCGGGGGGCCCCAAAGGATCTGCAGGTCATAGTCAATCAGCGGGGGCAGCTCTGGCCAGCAGTGCAGGCAGCTCTTCCCGCTGGCGGGGGGCAGGATGCAGCTGAGCACGAGAAGCAGCATCTTCTGTGGTCTCACCGCGAGGCCCTCACCACCCTGCCTGGCGGTTCCATGTGGAACGCCGGCGCCCGGTCCCCCTGGGAACCACATTCTCTTTGCAGGACAAAAGTAAATTCCACAGGGGAGGTGAAGGCCAGCCTTAGCACCAGCCCCGGCTTTGGCATCAGACCCAAGTGAGTGCCTCCACTTCCCCCTCAGAAGACGGGGCTGGTTCTCACGAGGATCAGAGCGAGGGCTGTGCTGCCCTGTGGCTGGTCCTCCGCTCTCAGGATGGAGGCAGAGATTAGGAAGGTCAGGAGAACGCAGCATAGAGAGAGGGCTGGTTGTGTAAAGAGCCTGAATCACGTTTCCACATAGAAGAGACCAGCCACGGGAGGCTTATCTTTTCATGGTGCCTTATGCCTGGTCAAGCCAGGGCGTCCTCAGCCAGTACATGGAAGTTCAGAGAGAAGCCGTCTCTGGAGCAGCAGTTTTTTTGTTTGTTTGTTTGTTTGTTTTGTTTTGCCTTTTGTCCTTTTAGGGCCGCACCCGCGGCATATGGAGGTTCCAGAGCCCCTTGGTGTGAATATCAGTTAGTTGGAGGCATAGCAGCAATGCTACCCTGACACTAGCTCCTGGAGTCAGTGCACCGGCCACAGGTTAGGGCACCGTCCTTCACGGTGCTGGGGGCTGCCAGGCCACCTTCACTCCTGACCAACTAGCTACAAATATGGGGGTATGGGCTGCCTCCTCAGCTTTGATCACTGACTGGAAAGGCTCATGTACCTCAGAAAAGAACTATACTTATGATTACAGTTTAGTTATTGAGGTTATAAAACAGGAGACACACAGGGAAAAGTCTGGGAGATTCCAAACTCGAAGATTTCCTGTCCTCAGGTGGGTCATTCATTGGTACGTGGACCTGTACCAGTGATCAGGAAGCTCACTTGAGCCTGAGGGGCTAGGGCTTTTATTAGGGCTTCATTACACAGGCACGATTGATGGGGTCGTTGGCCATGTGATTGAGCTCCATCCCCATCCCCATCTCCTCCCTCCCTGAAGTCTCGGCTCATGTCACATGGCCTCTAATCACACGGCTGGTCTTTTCTCCCTTATCTCATTGGCATCAAGCCAGCAATACGTTCACTCCAAATAGCAAAGACACCCCCATCACTCAGAATTCCAAGGATCTAGAGGTTACCTCCCGGGAACCAAGGTCAAAGGGCCAGCCAGACTCTTCACTGTCTAACAAGAGCCCACAAAGACACTATTACTCATTAAGGTTTTGGCTTGAAGGTACCTGGATCCAGGCTTTGTGCAGAGCTTCTGGGGTCTCTTGGAATCTTCTGAGAGCTTCTCAAAATCCCTGATGCAAACTTTGGATTCCCAGGTGCTGAGTTGTGGGGATATCAGGGTAGTAGCATTGAGAGATCTGGGAGCAAGTAGACCATTATGAAGGCATCTGTTTCCACAAAGTACATGACGAGTCAACTCACTTGGTTGGCCAAACTGTCTTGGAGATCATTGACCTATAAATCCTGTTGAGTTGTTGCAAGGAAACTTGGTTGAAAGAGTGTTTGATATAGCCAAAAGGTTGGTAACTGCTTGGTCAATGCCTTTACAAGAGGTTGGATTTAGTTGTTTGATTTAACGAAAAAATTAGAAAAAAAATCCTTGCCAGATGACCCATCATAAATGAAATATTCATTTCATTTTCGTTCTGGTTAAAACTCACGTCTTGAAATGCTTTGTTGTATCTACTTAGAATGATCAGTGGGGCTGCCTGGGGAGATTTCTCTTGCAGAATTTGTTGGTAGAGAACATTAAAATTGCATAAAGCCACTCATGTAATTTTAATGATCATCAAAAGAATTTTGACTGGAATTGGGAGGAATTTAAAGTGCAGTGCTTCTTCAGGGAAAGGCTGAAGCCACGTGCCTTTGGTATTCAAGGAGGCAAGGTCAAATCTCTCTAGGACACTACTTTACCTGCCCCTGCTGCCAGCAGAGACCTTCTCTCCAGAGACAGCGGCCGTGGCCCGAAAGTGTGAGAGACAAAGACTCCTGGTTATCTCCCTGCTCGACCTGGAGATGATAAACAGGACTCTGTGCAACCCATTTGTTCCTTCCAGGAGGAGAGAGATGAAAGCCAGAATGGGTTCCAGGCCAGTGACCACCACAACACACCTCACACCCCATCTCTGAGTTTTTCCGTTTTGTGGCCACTGATGTCGGTTCCTGCATCTATGAAGTCTCTTTGGGTTTCTCCATCCCACAGTGACTGCCACAGCCTCTGATCACTGTGATGGCCACATTTGTTTTCCTTAGGTTAATCATTGTATGCCAAATTGTGACATGTTTTCTGTGGTTGATTTTTTTCTTTTTCTTTTTTTGATTTTTTAGTGCTGCACCTGTAGCATATGGAGGTTCCCAGGCTCATACTGGAGCTGTAGCTGCTGACCTACACCACAGCCACAGCAACGCCAGAGCCAAGCCGCATCTGTGACCTATACCACAGCTCATGGCAATGCTGGATATTTAACCCACTGAGTGAGGCTGGGGACTGAACCCACGTCCTCATGGATACTAGTCAGGTTTGATACCACTGAGCCACAGTGGAACTCCTCTGTGATTGATTTTATTTTATTTTATTTTTTGCCTTTTGTCATTTTAGGGCCACACCCGTGGCATGTGGAGGTTCCCAGGCTAGGGGTCTAATCGGAGATGTAGGTGCCGGCCTACGCCGTAGCCACAGCAACACAGGATCCGAGCCGCATCTGTGTCCTACACCACAGCTCACGGCAACGCTGGATCCTTAACCCACTGAGCAAGGCCAGGGATCGAACTCACAACATCATGGTTCCTAGTCGGATTCGTTAACAGCTGCGCCACGACGGGAACTCCCTCTGTGATTGATTTTAAATGTCATTAAACTCCGGCGTAAACTGCTTCCCCTAGAGTTTACCAACCTGCTTTGAAATACAGGGCACAATCATAAAATCATTTTTCAGATCATCTCCTTTTTACAAGGTCTTGGCTCTCTGGGCAGTTCTGCTGGCAGAGGTCCAGGTGGTCCCTGGGCAGGTCCCCACGCTGCTGTGAGCATGGTTCATACAGATGACGGGAGGGTGGAGGGCTCTGCTCCCTGAGATGGAGGTGACACCTCACTGCCGCTCCCCACATGCAGGGTCTCAGGTGCTTCTTCCTTCTTCCTGAATGCTCTGATGAGGTCCTGGACCCCACGCATCGCTTTGCAGAGGAAGGGAGATGGCTGCTCTCAGTCTCCAGTTTAGCGCAGACAGTGCTGAAGCTCTGGGTGATTCTGAAATCGCTTGCTCCCTCTGGTGGAATAGCCTTGAACGAGCTTGCCCATCGCCCTGTTGGCTCCTTGCACTACGTTTCTTCTCAGGATGTTCCGGCACAGAAGCAGGAAGACTGCTCTGAGCTCTGAGGTGGATGTGACAGATGGAGGGAATTTATGCTGGTCAAAGGTGGTCTTGATGAAACAAAGCTCCAGCTCCTGAAAGGGGAGTTTGTTTTCTTGGGAAAAGTAGGAAAAGAGAGAGAGGGTCCTCAGGCATGGATGCGTCCACCTGTCCTGGGATGTCCCTCAGCTTAGTGTTTGCTTGTGGCAGACCAGTGCCCTTGGCTATGCTTGGGACTAGAGAATCTGTTCTCTGGCGAGCTGGCAATGGGACTGTCATGGTTTCCCCTGAAGTCAGGAGCACATGCCACTGCTGGGGACATTGAACATCTCTGAAGGACCAAAGGGGCTCCCTGCACAGATGGCTGGCACCCTTCTCTGCCAGAATTTCTTCAGTCCTTGAATCTTACTCATCACACTTCCTCTTTTCCAGGGTGTTTTTCCGAAGAACACAGGGTCCAACCTCAAGAGGATGCTCGGCAGGACAGGCTGTTTTGTGAAGGCTGGACTGCTGGCTCAGCAGCCAGGCAAGGGGCACACCCGGGGCTGGACGGCTCACCCTTCTTGCTGGATGTGGGGCAGTGTTGTTGGACACCAACCCGGTGTTATCCTTTCCATGCTTGCAGTTCAGCTCTCCCTTCTCCCTCTTCACCTTCCTCTCTGCAGCCGCAACCATCCGGGGATTCTGCAGAGCTCAGGGATGGGGGCCCCCCGTGGTGTGCACTGCGACAGGCTACGTGCCCTCTGCCTCTTCTCACCCTCCCCACTCTGCCCTAAAGCTGGGGTTCTTCTGCTGGGCAATTCCCACTTCCCTGCGTGGAAGGAAGGGCCTCGGCCTTTGAACTGTAATCTTCAAGAAGACACAGCTATCGTTTCAGAATCTGCTGTGAGCCGGATGCTTTAGGCGGGTGATCCCATTTCATCTTTACAGTAGTTATATGAGTCCAGGTAGGGCGAGGTCCAGCCC
>PVHT020000521.1:31000310-31026502 GCA_004024745.2 Catagonus wagneri | reverse complement strand
CTGCCCTAAAGCTGGGGTTCTTCTGCTGGGCAATTCCCACTTCCCTGCGTGGAAGGAAGGGCCTCGGCCTTTGAACTGTAATCTTCAAGAAGACACAGCTATCGTTTCAGAATCTGCTGTGAGCCGGATGCTTTAGGCGGGTGATCCCATTTCATCTTTACAGTAGTTATATGAGTCCAGGTAGGGCGAGGTCCAGCCCTGGTCCCTTACCCCCACCTCTCAGTGGCCTTAAAAAACCCCAAGAGTTATTTGTCCTTTATGTTTCGTATCTATGTGTCTGGCTGGTCTCTGCTCATCAGAGCCGCCCAGAGGTCTGGGCAGATGGCACTGCTTCTTGGACCTTGCGGCCTTGGAGCCAAAGGGAGGGCAGAGTGTGGGAGGGTCTTGCATGGGTGTTAAAGGCTCAGCTGGGAAGCAGGAAACACCACCTCCATTCACAGGTGTCTAGTCATACAGCCCCTCCCAGCTTCACAGCTGTGGTCACCTTACAGAGACGTCACTTATTTATTTATTTTATCTTTTTGCCTTATCTGGGGCTGCACCCGCGGCATGTGGAGGTTCCCAGGCTAGGGGTCGAATTGGAGCTATAACTGCCGGCCTTCGCCACAGCCACAGCAACGCGGGATCCGAGCCGCGTCTGCAACCTACACCACAGCTCACGGCAATGCCGGATCCTTAGCCCACTGAGCGAGGCCAGGGATTGAACCCGCAACCTCATGGTTCCTAGTCGGATTCGTTAACCACTGAGCCACGACGGGAACTCGCTTACAGAGACATCACTTATAAGGTGGTCGGAAAGTGCTCCTGCCGAGGACACTTCAGGAGAGGGGCCTGATGGGACCAGTGGGGACGGTCACCGCAGCACAGAGATGAGCATGGGTTTCCCAACGTGATGCACTGGCTCCTCGTCACTGAGTCACCCCTGCAGCGGAGCAATGCAACAGCGGGTAAAAACCCAGAGCGCTCTGACTCCAAGGTCCCTGCTCTGGGCTAAGAGTTGTATTTTTCCATCTCATTAATGTTTTTACTTTTTATTTTTGTGGCTGCACCCGGGGCATATGGAAGTTCTTGGGCCAGGGATTGAATCTGAACTGTAGTTGTGGGAACACCAGACCTTTTAACCTGCTGTCCAGGCCAAGGATCAAACCCACCCCTCAGCAGAGACCCGAGCCCGCTGCAGTCAGATTTTTTTTTTGTAATCTTTTTAGGGCCACACCTGTGGCACATGGAAGTTCCCAGGCTAGGGGTCTAACAGGAGCTGCAGCTGCCGGCCTTGGCCAGAGCCACAGCAACGCGGGATCTGAGCTGCATCTGTGACTGACACCACAACTCACAGCAACGCCAGATCCTTAACCCACTGAGCGAAGCCAGGGATTGAACCCGTGTCCTCATGGATACTAATCGGATTTGCTACTGCTGAGCCACAGTGAGAACTCCTGCAGTCTGATTCTTAATCCGCTGCACCACAGCAACTCCTCCGTTTTGTTAATCCCGATTATCCAAAGTCATTTATGGGATTCAAAGAGGATTTTAAACCCACACAAAGCTCCAGACTAGAAATTTGTCCTGTCTTCAGTGTTGCCGGAACTTGGCCTCTGCTCACTGGTGCCAAATAGAAAATCAGAGACAGAATTTGGGGCCAAGGAGAAAAAAATAGCTTATTGATTTGCCAGGCAAAGCAGGGTCACAGCAGGCTAACTCCTTAAAGACTGTGTCCGTAATGCGTTCCCCCCCGCCCACTGCCTTAGGATCAGGATAGAGGCAACTTGCAATTTTTTCAGAGTTGGTGTTCAGTGGTCTGTCTGGTGGTCCTTCTTTCCGGAATAAAGAAAGATTCATTAACACCTTCCATTTGCTGGTGTGTATAACAGCATCTTTGAGTTCTTCTACAGAACTAAACACTTATCCCTTGAGAAACCAGGACCCACCCCAAGCCTGCACTATTGTCTCTTGACTGCTCCTCCCTGGTCTCTGCCTCCCCCCCTCCTTCCCTGAATAGCAACTGTTTGAACCTGCCCTTTGGAACTCAGAGAAGATCCTGGAGGCTGAAGTTAATTCCCCAAAAATAAGACATGAGGGACACAGCAAGGCTTGTGTGCCCAGGAGCCCCACAGAGCCCTTCAGGGTTTCATTAGGAGCAGTCAATGGCCTTGGTCACTGTCCCATCCCCAGTTGTCTGTCCTGATGGGCTCTGGCTCAGGTTGGGGGGCAGCTGTGACAGGAGGAAGGGGGTGCTCCTTCAATGGAGCCCGTGGTACTGGTGAGCTTGTGCCAGGGCTGTCACTCTGCTAGTTTCCTGTGTGCAGAAGGCAGGGCTCAGAGAGGGTAAGGCACTGGTCGGAGCCACATAGTGAGCATCCGTGAGGCCAGGCCATCTGGCCCCATCCTGGGCCCCACACAGTCCTTTGAGGGACCCTTTGCTCAGCTTGCAGGCTGAGCAGGAGACTTTGGCTGGGAAATCTGAGGGTGTTTACGGCCCTAGGAGGCACTCAGTGCCCCGTGAAGACAGCTGGCTGTGTCTGGAAGCTTCTAATCCATGTGAATGTGCAAGTTCAGCTGCCCTGCAGCCTGGTGTGTCCTGGGGCCCTGGGGAAGCGTGGCCAGGACCAAGAGGAAGGTGCTTGGGTCACCAGGGAGGGGTATGAGGGGTCACGGGAGCCTGGTTCCTCCCCGTGGGCTGTGCGGAACCCCTGGAGCTGGGGGCTCCGACCTCCAGACCCCATGCAGTACAGAGCGCCGTCCTGGGAGCCTCCTTCAGCAGCTGGGGGGGCCCATCGTCCAATCACCCTCCAAGGATGAAACATCAGCATCTTAAACTTTTCTTCCTTCCAGTTTCCTCATCCCCCGACCGTTCATCATCTCCAGCCCCAAGTGAGTTTTGTAGGGAAAAGAGCCAGATTCCGTGGAGCGTGGCCGCTTTCCCACGCACTGCCCACTCCCACCCCGGCCTCAGCCCCTCACACACCTGGCAGGGGAGGGGGAGGATGGCAGTGGCCCTCCAGCTTCCTGGTAGGCACGCATGGCACGTGCTTTTATGTCCATTACAATTTTTTTTTTATTTATTTGCCTTTTAGGGCCTTAACCCACTGAGCGAGGCCAGGGATCAAACCCACATCCTCATGGATGCTAGTCAGATTTGTTACCACTGAGCCACAATGGAACTCCAGTTTTATGTCTATTTTTAACAATGAACAAACTGAGGCTTAGGGAGATTAGAATGGCTGGCCCGAGGGAGTTCCCGTCGTGGCTCAGCGGTTAATGAATCCGACTAGGAACCGTGAGGTTGCCGGTTCAATCCCTGGCCTTGTTCAGTGAGTTAAGGATCCGGCGTTGCCGTGAGCTGTGGTGTAGGTTGCAGACGCGGCTCGGATCCCGCGTTGCTGTGGCTGTGGCGTCGGCCGGCGGCTGTAGCTCCGTTTGGATCCCTAGCCTGGGAACCGCCACATGCCGCGGGTGCGGCCCTAGAAAAGACAAAAAAAAAAAAAAAAGTAAAAAAGAATGGCTGGTCCAAGTTTGCCCTCGGTAATGGGCAGAGCAAGGCACTGACCCAGGTCTCTGACCTCAGCGTCAGAGCTGCCTGCCCTGCTATGAGGAAAGGCCTGGAGGAAAGGGGTGCCCGGGGGTGTCGGGCGGCACACTTCCTGGTTCTGCAGGGCCTTCCTGCTGTGCAGTTGAGGAGCAAGTCCCAGCGAGGAACCTGGGCCTTCTCTAGAAGGGGAGGAAAAGCTGTGAATCTGTCTTTGGGAGAAAATGGGGCTCAGTCCGTGGTGGGGTGTGGGTTCCCAAAGTGGACAGGATGGGGCGGGCTGCTGCCGGGAGGAGGGGGACCCCCGGCTGGAAGAGAACGAGGCTCTCTGGTGGGTTTCACATTACTCCCAGCTCTGGATGGGCTCCCGGATCAGAGTCAGGGAGAAGCTTGTCTCTTCCTAGCCACGTGGGAGCCACTTACCCTCTGGGGATAGTAATAAGGCCTAGCTCCTGGTGTTGCAGTGGAAATTATTTAAAATTATTTTTAACCACTTACGTGCCTGGCACATGGTGAGCACTGTATACAACAACGACTGCAGCAGTAATAATGATGCCGGCTGCTAGCAGTGTTAATATCACTGCCCTGAGTTCCCCGGCAGCACCACTCATCCAGGCCCGGAGGGCGGGTACCCGGCCGGGTGCTGTACCAGAGACAGCACTGGAGGAAGAAAGAACCTTTATCTGGAGTTCCCGTTGTGGCTCAGTGGTTAACAAATCTGACTAGGAACCAGAGGTCGCAGGTTCGATTCCTGGCCTCGCTCAGTGGGTTAAGGATCTGGTGTTGCCGTGAGCTGTGGTGTAGGTTGCAGACGCGGCTCGGATCTGGTGTGCTGTGGCTGTGGCGAAGGCCGGTGGCTACAGCTCCTGTTAGACCCCTAGCCTGGGAACCTCCATATGCCGTGGGTGCGGCCCTAGAAAAGGCAAAAAGACAAAAAAAAAAGAAACTTTATCTGATGAGACTCTGTTTTTGATGGGTTGGGTGACCCTGGACCCTGGACCTCTTGGAACCTCATTTCTTCTTCTATAAGCTCTCCTCTCTTACCAAACAGATAGGATGACATCCGACCCAACAAAAGCCATGTCAGTGACAAAGCACCAAGTCAGAGGGAGAATGAAAGTCGGCTACTGCAAAGGGAAGCGGTGAGGAAGGCTTCCAGGGCTGTAGTCTTTCAGGCTTCACACTCAGGCCCCTCCGCCTGCTTCAGTGCAAGTGTGGGGCATTCGGCTTGAGAACCTGTCTCTGAGCATCCCCTCAATAGCCTGGTGCTCAGGGAAGCAAAGGGCACAAGCTCCCTGTAATGCCTGGCAATGCTGCTGGAGGTGGCCTGTAGGACGGTTAGAGCCGCCCTTTCTAATTACACTGAAATCACGCTCCACTTTTCTGTAGGAGGAAGTCTCCTCTCTTCCCTCCGCCCCCAGCCGTGGGCGACCACTAATCTACTGACTGTCATACATTTTTCTGTTCTAAAGTTGTCTTATAAATGAAATCACACAGTATGTGTTTTTTTGTTTGCTTTTCAGGGCTGCGCCCGAGGCATTTGGAGGTTCCCAGGCTAGGGACTGAATCGGAGCTACAGCCGCCGGCCTACACCACAGCCACAGCAACTTGGGTCACGTCTGTGACCTACACTGCCGCTCATGGCAATGCTGGATCCCTGACCTACTGAGTGAGGCCGGGGATCGAACTCGAGATCCTCATGGGTATTAGTTGGATTCGTTTCTGCTGCACCACCATGGGAACTCCACACAGTATGTGTTTTTTGGTGACTGGCTTTTTCATCATGTTTTCAAGGTTCATGCATGTGGTAGCACTACTCCTTTTTATTGCCAAATAATATTCCATTATATGGATGTGCCCCAGTTTACTTATCTGTTCAGCAGCTGACAGACACTTGAGTTGTTTCTAATTTTTGGCTGTTA
This sequence comes from Catagonus wagneri, assembly GCA_004024745.2. Lineage (NCBI taxonomy): Eukaryota > Metazoa > Chordata > Mammalia > Artiodactyla > Tayassuidae > Catagonus > Catagonus wagneri. The sequence goes on along the minus strand of PVHT020000521.1, from coordinate 31,021,054 downwards.
TGAACATGTACGTAAAATTTTCTGTGTGGTGTAAGTTTTTATTTCTCTTACATAAGAGTGAAAACTCCCTGTTTAACTGAGGAACTGCCAAATCCTTTTCCAAAGAAACTCTACCATTTTATATTCTCACCAGCAATGTACTTGGATTTCAGTTTCTCCATATCCTCACTGACACTTGGTACTGTCTGTCTTTTTGCAAACCACCATCCCAGTGGATATGAACTGATAGCTCACTGTGGTTTGGGTTTGCATTTCCCTAATGCTGAAGGATGTTGAACATTTATCACATAAATTTCATAGTTACATGACTTTGGGCCATTTTGTAGATCTTCTTTGAAGAAAGATCTTCAGATCTTTTGTCTGTATTTAAATCAGGTTTTATTTTTATTCTTCAGCTGTTAGAATTCTTTGTTCTGGATACTAGACCCGTATCAGTTTTATTTATTTATTTATTTATTTATTTATGTATTTATGTATTTATTTATTGTCTTTTTAGGACCGCACCTGCAGCATATGAAGATTCCCAGGCTAGGGGTCTCTGGCCTATACCACAGCGCACGGCAATGCTGGATCCTTAGCCCACTGAGTGAGGCCAGGGATTGAACCTGCATCCTCATGGACGCTAGTCAGATTCGTTTCCGCTGAGCCACATCGCGAACTCCCTGTTATCAGGTATATTTAATTTGCAAATATTTTTTCCCATCCTGTGTGTTTTTTCTTGATAGCATCATTTTCAGCACAAAACTTAATTCTGATGCAGTCCAATTTATCTATTTATGCTTTTGTTGCTTGTGTTTTCCTGAGCCATATCTTAAAAAACCATTACTTAATCCAAGATTATGAAGACTTACACCAACGTTTTTAAAAAAGATCTTATAACTCCAACTTTTACACTTTGGTTTATGATAGATTTTAATTTAATTTTGGTGTATTATGAAAGGAAGGTCTAAGTTTATTCTTTTGCATGTGGAAATCCAGTTATAGGACCCTCTTTTTTTTTTTTTTGCTTTTTATTATTTTCCCCAAAGCATATGGAGGTTCCCAGGCTAGGGGTCTGATTGGAGCTACAGCTGCTGGCCTACACCACAGCCACAGAAATGCCAGATCTGAGCCGTGTCTGCAATCTACACCACAGCTCATGGCAACGCTGGATCCTTAACCCACTGACCAAGGCCGGGGATTGAACCCACAACCTCATGGTTCCTAGTTGGATTTGTTTCCACTGCACCATGATGGGAACTCCTGCTTTTTTGCTTTTTAGGGCCACATGTGCAGTATATGGAAATTCGCAAGCTAGGGGTCAAATAGGAGCTGCAGCTGCCAGCCTACATCATAGCTCACAGCAACCAGATCCTTAACCTACTGAGCGAGGGTAGGGATCGAACCCACATCTTCTTGGATACTAGTTGGGTTCGTTTTCATTGAGCCATAATGGGAACTCCCACTTGTTTGTTGAAAAGACTATACTTTCCCAATTGAACAGTCTTGGCACCTTTGCTGAAAATCATTTCACCATCAGTGGAGGTTTATTGATGGGCTCTGGACCCTATTATCCTTATGCCACACTGTCTTGATTATTGTAGCTCTGTAATAAATTCTGAAACCAGGAAGTGTGACTCTTTCAGCTTTGTTGTTTCTCAAAATTGTTTTAGCTATTCTGGATCCTTTACAGTTTCATATAAATATTGTTATGAACCAACCCCCCCTCCCATTCATGTGCTAAAGCCCTAACCCCCATTTGACTACATTTGGAGACAGAACGTTTAGAGAAGTAATTAAGGTTAAATGAGGTCCTAAGGGTGGGGCCCTGATCCAATAGCATCAGTGTCATTATAAGAACAGAGATGCAAAGATTTCTCTCCCTCCGTGCATGTGCTTGTGCGTGCGTGCGTGCGTGCATGTGTGTGTGTACACAGAGGAAAGGCCACGTGAGAACACAGTGAGAAGACAGCTGTCTGCAAGCCAGGAGGAGGACCCTCCCCAGAAACTGCATTTCCCAGTACTTTGATCATGGACTTCGAACCTCCAAACCATGAATAAAAGTTGTTTAAATCAGGCAGCTGTGGAATCTTATGGCAGCTCTAGGAGACTAACATGCCGTCTTTTGATTAGAGCATTTAATTAATGCAGACGTGAGCTATTATCAGGCTGGCTGGATTTGCATCTGCTGTTTTACTTTTGTATTCTCTACATCTCACGGCCTTGGTCCAGAGCTGGTAGGCTGCATGACAATGTCTCTCTGATGTCTTCTCTTTCTGGTCTAACATCTTCAGCTTGTAGCTTCCAGCACACAGTCAAGGTGACTGGTCCAGCTCTGTCCCCAGGTCACGTTCTGGCCAGTGGGAGAGGGGAGGACACAGTCGTCTTTCGAAGACATGACCTGAAAAATGCTTGGCTAGACCTTGGTTACATGGCCACGCTGACTGCAAGAAGAGAAAGGCAGCAGCTAAAATCCAGGGTCCTATTATTAAAAGGAGAAGATAGTTATGTATATCGATTCACTGGCGCCACATTCAGTATGTGCCACGCTTTGTGCGGCTTATGGGGGCATTGAACAGAACCAGATGGGCCCTTTCCTGGGGCACCAAGGAGAAATCACCCCACGAACTGCATGTCCCTGTATGGGCGCTGGTCAGAGCCTGCTTCCTACCTGGTGCCCAAGGTTGACCTTCACAAGGCACAGCTGTGGAAGGTCATCTCCTTCGCTGTTGCCTCTGCCGGATCAGAAGCGGATGCCCAGGCCCAAGCCCATGAGACGACTTTGCTCTTGTTTCGGGGAATGGAGAGAAAGAGTGAGCTTGCTGAGTGCCTTCTCTGCGCCGGGCCCCAGGCCATCTGTTCTAGGTCCCTGCCTCTTCCTCCACATACAAACAAGCACGCACACACACGCACACACACACACACACACATCCACCACCCTGCATGCATATGCACCCTCCCTCCCCACACAGCTGACAAGTGGCTGCCATTGTCCTTATTTCACTGATGAAAAGAGGTTCAAAGGTGACCCATGTGAGCAGAGGTGAGGCAGGAATGCACTGAAGACGCTGCTTGCTGTGCCCTCGCTGCCCCATAGGCCCACGCTGCCCAGAGCTGTTTGCGCAGACAGGCGTGCGAGCCCGTGGGCAATGTGTGACTGCAGCTGTGTCTGATGTGTGTGTGGGGCTGGGGGCATGGGAGCAGTTGGCCTTTGCTGTGAGCTCGCTGTCAGCCTCTCTGATGCGTTGAATAAATAGCGTGCTAATTAAATTCAGAAAGAATATTAAGTTGGGAGGGAGCACAAACACCAGCAAGAAAAACGGAAAGAATCAGGTGGCATCTCAAAGGTTATGAAAATGGGCTGAAAACAATAAAGTGAAATTCAAGCTTAAAAACAAATTAGATGAGGGACTTGCCAGGCGCCAGGGTTGTAGACAGGGTGGGGATGTGGGTGGGAATATTCCCCAGGCCTTGATGTGTGCCCAAAAGCCAGCCAGGCTAGTTATGACCTTGTGGCAGGGGCAGACACCATCGCAGCCCTGGACATGCTCTGTGGCAGGAAGGAGGGGAGTCTCATCATTGCTCAGGGGCTTTGTGGAGAAACGGAGCAGAGGGTCTCGGGTGGAGGAAGGCTGGGGCTCTAAGGCCCTCTAGGACATGCAGCGCTGGGTGGGCCTCGGGAGGCTTGGTGGCTCTTTGAGGCTTCTTTATGCTTTTATTTTTTTTTTTTTAAATATATCATTGTTAACATTTTATCTAATTATTTAGAAATCCACTTTATTATTATTTTTAATTAAAAAGACTTTTTTGACCACAACTAAGGCGGGTGGAAGTTCCCAGGCCAGGGATCAGACGCTAGCCATGGCAGTGACTGGAGCCACTGCAGTGACTATGCCGGAGTCTTAACCCGCTGCCCCACCAGGGAGCTCCTGAGGCTTCTAAAGAAGCGAGAACTTTGTGTGGGACCTGAAGACAGACTGTGAAGGCACCTCTCAGTTTGGCAGCGCTTTCATCAGCAGATTTCTTTCCCTGTCTGTCACCATGTTCAGTCCTGAACTCTCAGACCCCCTTTCTGCCCCTTAATGGCATCTTGTGCGGGCCTTTTAGATTTCCGGTCAATTCTGCGATTTATAATCAGTGCGAGCAGTTTAAAACTCCAGTCTGAGCCTGATTCAGGCCCCTCCTCTGCCGTCCTGGCAGCGGCCAGGCCTGTGTGCCAGCGGTGCGTTGTGATCAGTGGCTTCTCTTTTCCCTCCATCACTGCACAGGGGGGCGGCTGACTCTGCAGTGACGCCTCCCCTCAGGAGCACCGTTGCGTTGGGGAGCAGAAAACTGTCAGCAATTGCGAAGGGTGTGCGGTTTTTGCCCTAATCGCAAGCGAATGTGTCAGTTGCCTGGATCTCGGTACAAGAACTCCTGGGTCAGAGATGAAGGACAGTTTATTGCGACAATGGCCGTAGCCAGAGCACCAGCACTTTTGTGCCCGCTCCCAGAGCCCCATTGTCTCAGGACACCAGAAGGGCGACCAGAGGGCACCTGTGTATTCAGTGGCTTGCGTCTCAGGAGAGGAAACCCCACCAGCGCCCATCTTTCGGAACGGGCAGTGAGCGTGTGTGGCCTGCCTCTTGCTCCTGAGTGAGACGTGCTCCGTTTCACTGCACAACAGGCTGATGCCTGCCTTTGCTATGGAGGGCCTCACCTTTGCCTTTCAGAGCTGTTCTCTATCCAAGCATCTCTGAAAAGACAGCCTGGGCCAAGAGGGCCAGCTGTCACCTCGCTTTCCAGACAGGCTGAAACGCGCCCCTCCCGTGTTGCAGCAGAGGGATGGCCAGAGCGCTGTCACAGGGTGGGCCGCCTGGCCCTGGCCAGGTCAGGTGTCACCTGCTGCTGTAGTCGGCACGGCGGTAGCGGGGCTTCCTGGGGACAGTGTCTGCCTGCCCAGGTCCTGTCCACCTCAGGGCTCCCTGAGAGAGGACAGCCAGCCGTCCCTCCTTCTGGCCGGTGTCCACACCCCACCCGGGGGCAGCAAGTGAGTTTTCACCTGCCCCGGGAGGGCAGCCAGCTGGGTCTGCACAACTCAGTCTCCTCTCCTCTACCCCCGAGCTCCACCACACGACCTCTCAGAGCTTCGAGTCCCTTTTTCTGCCTCCCAGGGAGCACGGAGGGCTGGGAGGGGTTGTACCCGATGAGTTCTGATCTGATCACTTTAGCATCAGTACAAGCTTTAGGAGGTATGTTCCCTCCAGAAATCCCCAGGGCAAACGCCAGCACTGGCTTCCGTGTCCGCTTGCGGCCCCTGACTCTGGGCCGTCATCAAGCGCTTCAGGAGCTGTTTGCTAGGACCCCGATTTTTCAGGGCTGGCTCTAGAGGGGCCCCCAAGCTCCTGCCTCCCCCAGATCCTGGCTAGACCATCAGGTGCGTGACCCCAGTCTGTGAGGTCTTCTCTTGGGAACCCCTGTTCGCTCCTCCGTTTGGCTGGAGGGTGGGGGTGGGCACGTTGTCCCTCTGTGCCCTGTCTGTCTTGATTAGTCCAGGGATGCCTCTTCCTTCTTTTTGGCCTCCAGTCACCTCCCTGCAGAGCTGGTGGAGGGGCTGCCAGCTGCGGAAGGGCCAGCCCACCTAAGGGACCTATGGCTGATTGGGTGACCCGCCTCTGTATTCAACCAGGACAGGGCACTGGAGCGGCACCAAAGTCAGGGACCAGTAGCAGGTGTGCAAGTAAGTGTTCTGATAAACTCACAGGCGGGGAGGCACTGTCCCTACTGAAAAGCCCGGTTTTGGGCAGGGGGGGAGAGAAGTAGGTCAATGTGGCCCCTGAATGCCAGGCAGCCATCTTCCCCGGAAATTACCTGCCTTGAAAAGTGGGTCACACTTCACAGCTGGGGCCTGGGGGCTCCCCAGGCTCATCGCTCTCTCCTGTTCCCAGTGCCCCCCAGCAACAGAGAGAGTGTCCAAGCCTGGATTATTTTTAGCCTCATAAGCTAGTCACGTGCTGAGCAGAGGTCTGGGGTGGGCACTGCAGGGCGTTCCCAAGCCGCGGAGTTCTGGCCTGTCCCTGTCCCTCAGAGGCCCATGCCTTGGGGAGACGGTGGCCACACCGGACTGTGAATGGGGTCCAGAGGAAGCCTCCTGCGGCCCCGGGCATCTTCCAGTCTCAGGCCACCTGCCGTCCTGGCCCTCACTGGAAGCCTTCAGGAACCCCGGATCCCCAGTTGGCCGTGATTTGCTCAGAGACCTGGGTGCTGTCATGCACAGTGTTCTCCCCTCCACGTGCTCCACGCTGTGTCCTCTGCAGTCCATCCAAACACTCAGGGCTCCCCAGGCCTGCCAGGCAGCACCTGCACGTGGGGGTAAAGGCTTCCCTTCTGTGTCTGCCTGTCACATGCTCGTGTCTAAGCCCAACTCTGTCCAGACATCCTGTTTGCTGGCCAGTGTACCCATCAGAATCCGAGCATCACACATGGACAGCATTTGTTTAAATGCCAGCTTCCCCCCTCGGGCTGGGGCTCCCTGAGTCCTTAAATCCAAATGTGGCAGGGACTCCAAAGATATGTGTTGACTACTATATACAAAATCCAGAGGAATAGCGACCTGGTGTACAGCTTGGGGAAGTCTGCTCAATATCCTGTAATGGCCTATGTGGGGAAAGAATCTGAAAAAGAATTTGTGTTTGTGTGTGTATGTGCATGCGTGCGTATGTATATATATATAACAGATTCACTATATGTGTGTGTGTATAACTGATTCACTTTGCTGTACACCTGAAACTAACACAACATTGTAAATCAACTGTATTTCAATAAAATTAAAAAAAGGTGTCTTGGGCAGACTTTATATGGTCCCTGTGGAGTCAGCATTGTGTGGAAGGCCATGGGGAGCTTCCCGAAATACCTACCTTCTCTCACAGGGGAGGACCCCCCCGCCCCCCCCCCCGCCCCGGGGCACTGGTTTCCGGTCCCTGGCTGACAGCTTCTGCGAAGACAAGGTGGATGGGACAGCTGGCGCCCTTCCTGGGCTGGGGTTGGAGAAATTTCAGGGCTGGCCACAAGGTGGCAGTAGCACATGCAACCTGGATTTGGGAGACACTGAAAGGTTGGCATTCCAGGCTGTCCCTGCAGAATGAAGACCACCGCTCACTCGCCCCTCGCTGAAAGGCTGTAGTGTAGGATCACTACCCAGAAGAGGAGGAGGGCATGGGGGTTCCTGTGAGGGAGGTGGGGCAGGGAGTTACCTGTCTGGATGATGCTGGTCAGCAGTCAGGTGGACCAGCGCTCCAGAGGGCAGCAGGGTCTTGGGGCCTTACAGCTCCGGGCTTGATCTTATTTACAACCAGCAGATGGTAAATGCAGTTTCACAGTGTGCCAAGGAGGCGGGAGCTAAATGGCTAAAAATCTGCTTACTTGGACTGTTTTTTAAAATAACTAGGTGTATAAAAGTGTGAGTTTGGCTCTGATGGACCTTTAGCCAATGGGTCTCGAAGGGCCGTGAAGAGGCAGATAACACAGATGTCCAAGATGTAGGAGTCATCTTTGCTGGTGCAGATCACACCTGTGGCACAAAGGCTCAGCGGGTCTCATCATTATCTCTCTTCCTCCTGGTTATGCTGCAGACTCCCCTGGTATGGTCCAGGGAACCCCCCACTTATTTATTATGTATTTATTTTTAATTGAAATATAGCTGATATACAATGTTACTTTAGTTTCAGGTGTACCACATAGATTCAATATTTTTAGATATTATCCTCAACACTTGTTGGACTTCAGGACACGTAAACACATACTTATGAAGCTCCTACTGTGTGCCTGGCATGAAATACAACAGTGGTTAAGACACAATGTCACACCTCAAGGGGTTCATGCCAGGAATGGCAGATTACAGCGCTGCTGCATGAGGTCCACAAGGAGGGTGGAAGGGAGCTGTGCCTGGGCAGCAGAAGCTACCATGCCCAGGACCGCGTGAGGCTGGGTCATTTCAGAATTTAGGGTTTAGAGCCAATGGCTCGGGCACAGTGGTTTCAGCTCAGAGGAGACCGCTGACCGTGCTGGGTTCAGTGCTTAGTTTGTGTCCCAATCCCTCAGCATCTCACAATCGGGGGGGTGGGGGAGGGCACAGGACATGAAGCTTGTGGCTGCCTATTAATTGCTTCGCAGGTCTGCAGCTTTCTGTAGAGCGCTTTCCTTTTATGAGCGTCAGTGTCCGTTTCTGTAAAACTGGGGTAAGAATCTGTACTTCTTCTGTGTGACCTCTAAAGGCTGGCACACCCCAGGGCTTATCCTTGGCCGCTTCTCTATTTATGGTGTCTCCCAAGGTGAAGTCTGGTCTCAAAGTCCTAAATGTCACCTTCATGCTCATGGTCCTCAAATCTGTATCTTCAGCCCGGAGTCCCCAGCCTTTCCCTTGAGCTGTAGGCTTACCTTTCCGGGTACATTCAGGTTCATGCTTCCTTATCTTACACTTGGCACTGGGTGTGTGTTGGAATCCAGAATCTTTCAAGTGTAGAAAGGGAATGCCTCCAGTAAGACTGACTGCAGCGTCCTGTAATCAAACAGAATATTGAAATTTCTGCAGCGAAACATGGATATTCACCCTAAATGGCATAAAAAAATCTGTAAGTTGTCTCATCTCATATCACATCAGAACTTGCTGGTGAATGAATTATGAAACACCTTTTGAATTCTTGAGCATTTTGGATTTGGGAGTTACAGATAAAGCTGTGGGCCTGTACTTTCTCTCCATTTGTTGTTTGTTAGACCTTCCAAACTTAGCACTCTCAGAATGTAACTTCTGATTTTGTCCACCTCCCAACTCAAGGCTTTTCTATTTTCCATCTCAACATCCACACAATTTTTCAGTCAGAGGGGGGAGGGTTACCCCTTTCTCTCCATTTCACCTCCCATGTCTAATCTATACGCAGATCTATGAGATCCCCCTGCAAACCAGATCCCAAATTGTCTGCAGCTGGTCTTCTCACAGCATCCTTCTTAATTATCCTCATCCTCAGACTCATTTATACATCTTGAAATGGTCAGAGGGAACTTGGAAAACTATCAAGCTGTTGGTATCAGTGCCCTGCTGACTCCACCTTGAAAATCTGACAACCAAGTCCTACCAGGCCTTGAACATCTGGTCCTGCCGTCTCTGACATCAGCTTGTTTGATTCTATCCCCTGAGTTCCCACACATCAGCCCTGCTGCTTCCTGTTTCCCCAATGTGCTCAGTGTTCCTGCTTTGGAGATTTTGCACTGGGGGTTCCTAGAACTGAAATATCTTCCCCAGAAATATGTGTTCGTCCGGCTGCAGTAGCCTGGGCTAGGCTGCTCTGCTCCACTCATCACCCGTCTTAAAGCGTCCTTTCCTCTCTTTCCATCATTCACTCTGTCTCTGTCAGATTTTATTGTTCTCATAGTCCTAATGACTTGAGAGGCTGCACCATCTATTTGCTTACTTGCTTGTGGTTTCTCTAGACGTGAAACTTCCTATGGATGAAGCATTCCCGTGAGCGTGGCAGGTGGGCGGACATCACTAATGTCTGGTGCCCAGCATAGTGACCTGCACACTCGGGTTAAACAAGGGTTTGGGGGACAAAAGAATGAATCAGATAGTACTTCTATTCTAGTTTTAGCTTTTTAAGGAACCTCCATACTATTTTCCACAGTGGCTGCACCAATTTACCACTTCAGGCAACCCCAGGCCTGGGCATCTATCTGGAGAAAACGCTAATTAAAAAAGATACAAACACCCCAATGTTTACAGTGACACTATTCACAGTAGTCACAATAGCCATGGAAACAACCTAAATGCCCGTCAATGGATGAATGGATAAAGAAGTTGTGGTACATATATACAATGGAATATTACTCAACATAATAAAGAATAAAATAATGCCATTTGCAGCAACATAGATGGACCTGCATATTATCGTACTGTGTGAGGTATGTCAGACAGTGAAAAACAAACACGATGTGTTATCAACTATTGTATGTGGAATCCAAAAAAAAAAAAGGATACAAATGAACTTATTTGAAAACAAACTTATGGTTACCAAAGGTGGGAGGAGCGGTGGACTCGGAGTGTGTGATCAGCATATGCACACCGAGGTACATGGAATGACTGACTAACAGGGACCTGCTGCATAGCACAGGGAACTCTACCAAGTAGTCTGTGATAATCTATATGTGAAAAACTTCAATAAAACTTTAAAAAATGAAAAAAAATATTTCTTAGGTTGATTAATAACACTACACGATATTCTAGAATGATGCAGTTTTCCATGTCATGGGATCATCAGGAGCATGGCAAGATGACAGGAGACTAAAGTCTGTCTGTACTATAATCTAGAGGTGATCTCCGGAACACAGGGGGCAGGTGGAGAGGATGGGCACAGGTGCCGCGTATGCCTTCCTTCACCCATCCATCCATCCATCCATCCATCCATCCATTCATTGGTAAGCACTTATGGAGTTCCACTACTGATCAATCAGAGCGTTAACATTTACAGACACCAAGGAAGGAAGGAAGGAAGGAAGGAAGGAAAGAAGACCTTCCCTATAGAGGTTCACACTTCAGGTGGTGGTGAGCTGGATAGACAGACATTAGTGTTCTATTGTGATGAGCCCTATGGAATAGCCTTTGTAGAAGTGCCCAGTCAGCCCTGGGTGGGAGTCCTGAAAGGCTTCCAGGAAGAGACGATGCCTATACCAAGTCCTGTCTTAGTCGGTCTGGGCGCCCTAACAAGATGTGATAGATTGGGCGGCTTAAACAACAGAGATTTGTTTCTCACAGTCTGGAGGCTGGATCTGAGATCCAGGTGCCAGCAGATTCTCTGTCTTGTTTGCTCTATCCTCACGTATTGGAGAGACGACCTCTAGTTTCTTCCTGTTCTTACAAGGGCACTAATTCCATTATGGGGGCCCCACCCTCATGACCCCACCAAGATCTAATCACCCCCCAAAGCACCACTCCCCAGGGAATCAGTGTTTCAACACATGAACTGTGAGGGGACACAGACATGTGGTTTATAACAAGGCATTACCGGGCAAAGAAGATGGGGAAAGTAAATTCTACAAAGATGGAGCGGTACCTGCACAGCACAGAAGCAAGAGGGAGAAAGGAATTTGGGAGGCCATGCACAAATGTGAGTGGAGAGTGGGGGACATTTGAGACTGGAAGAGAGGGTGACTAAACTTGATCTTTATCATCATATTGTGATTTAAAAAAGTCAATGTCATAGACCATGATGGAAGATAATATGAGAAAGAGAATGTATATATATGTATGACTGGGTCACTATGCTGTACAACAGAAACTGACACAGCATTGTAAATCAACTGTACTTTAATTTAAAAAAATTAAAAAAAAATCATTGTAGACACAACAGAAACAAGTGGTGGGGCCAGTGGGGAAACAGGGGGCCCAGTGAGGAGGGTGCTGGAGGGGACTCTGGTCTGGGGCTGGAAGAGTGATGCATTTGAGGGACTCTGGGTAAGTACAGTTTAAGGACCACATGACAGGATGAGGACAAGGTGCATGAGGGCAAGATGGACCTCTGTGTGGGGCCTCAGGGGGTGTTAGGGCTGTTCTCTGAGTGCAGATCGGAGAAGGAAGAGGTTTAGGGAAAAGGAGTGTCATCATGTCGAGTTGGGGACAGAGGCCCAACCAGTCTGAGAAACCCAGAGAGCAGATAGGCTAAGGGCTGGACCTCAGAGGTGTAGATTCTGGAATTCACATCCTACAGAAGGAGTTTGGAGTGTCACATGGCCGGCCCTTGACCAAGCTCTTAGATTCAGTCAGCTCGAGAAAGTGGGGGACCCCATAAATCACCACATAGATAGAGGAACGATTTTTCAGGCCCTTATTCGCAGTGGCTTTCGTGCGCTACAATTCTAGGGAAATATATGTTCTTGTCACCCAGCGGCAAGGGAAGTAAATGAGCTTGAATCACATGAGTAAGTTTAAACGCTAGCCTGAAATTTAGTAAGCTACTTTGCACCTTTCTCATCGTCCTCTCTCTCATTAAAAGGGTGCCATGTTCCCTCTGTCTTGGGGTGTGGATTAAAATAAGCCTGGTTGTGAGCTCAAAAATGAGAGCGGGGTGCTCCTGCTGTGGCACAGTGGGTTAAAGATCCTGCGTTGCCGCAGCTGCCGTGTAGGTCACAGCTGAGGCTCGGATTTGATCTGTGGCCCAGGAACTTCCATATGCTGTGGGCGCGACCAAAAAATAAAAAGAAAAAAAAAGAGAGAGAGAGAGAGAGAGAGAGAGATTGAGAATGATACAGTCAGGGGAAAATGAAGCTCTTGCTATGAGGTCAAGCAGATCCTTCAGGAGCCTTGCTGAACAGCGGATTCTGAGGGAATCTGGAAGAAGCCAGGTGATGGAGACTTGGACCCCGCCCCCACCCCGGGGCTGGGCTCTGACCTTGGGGTGGCCAGGATTTTAGGGCTACACCACTGTAGGAGTCCCTGGTCCATAGGCTGCTCTGGGGCAGCATCCTATCTCTTGTTTACGCTGCGCTCCTGGGGCTGAGCGCCCTGCCTGGGGTATAACAGGCCCTCAGAGAGGTATGGGGTGAACGAGTAAATGAGTGAACCAGACAGCATCATCTAGTGATTAGGGATCTGCTTTGAGTCCTGACCTGTAAACAGCTGCGGTGATAGTTAAATGAAATAATACACGACCTGCTTAGTGCCATGCTTGGTGTATGGTAACACCTTAATCATTCAAGCTCTTGCCATTATTGTCACTGTTCCTGGTCTGTTCACTGTGGGTTCCTGCAATACACTGGTTGAACAATCAAGTGAGCTCTGAACACTTCAGCTTCTTCCGGGTGAAATGGCTGTAACTGCGGGCCTGCCTCCCTCTCGACCTGCTATTGATTGTAAGGTGACAGGTGGAGCCGAAAGGGGTCCCGCTGGCCTCACTTCCAATCCCATCCTCTCCTGCACCGTCTGCCTCAGTATAGGCTTGTCCTTGGTGTTTCCTGGGGCTCCTGAGAGGACAGGGATGTGAAGCTGAGTCACAGCTGCTGGGAGGGCAAGGCGAGGGGGTCGGGGGCAGGAGGCAGCAAACACTCGGTGTGTTCGGAATTGAAGAACTATTAGGTGTTTCGCCAGCTTGATTCTGGCCCCACCGAGCTCTTCTTTATCGTATTTCACACTCCATTTCCAAGGCACCCTCTTCTCCCCCCACCTTCAGTGGTTGATGGCGATATCTGCCGAGGTGAGCAGAAGCCCCATCTTCAGATCGAGGGGGGCAGAAAGCCGGCACAAGAGCCCTGTGCCTTCAGTGGCTGTGGGGAGTAGTGCAGGTGCATGAGGGTGTGGGTCCAAGAGCAAAGTGAGATAGAAAGAAAGAGAAGCCCATCCTGCGCTGCTATCCGCGTGGTGTTAACTTGGGTCCCAGGGAGGGGGGTGGGCTGCGCGGGCACAGGGGAGGTGGGCGGAGTCAGATGGAGTAATTGGCAGGCCCCAGGGTGATGGGCGGGGCCCAGAGGCGTGATGGGCGGGGCCCAGAGGAGTGATGGGCGGGGCCCAGAGGAGTGATGGGCAGAGCCCCCGGTCAGGTCTTCTGGAACCACTGGTCCTCAAAGGGGACAGAGAGCATCTTAACCCCGGACTTAGCCACTTCCCAGAGGCTCACCAGCTGTGCTGCCCCCAGCACTAGTGGGTGGATAGTGGATGCTTGCCATTCGGTGGAACTGAGTCCTTTTGGCTAACAGACTGCGGACTGTCTCTGCCCAGGGACGCAGATCCACCCACTTTCTCGTCCTAACGTGGACCATTCTCACGACTTGGAGCCTCTCCTTGAAAGATTTCCACCTCTCTTGTATTTTGGAAAATGCTTTTAGTTAAAAAACAAAATGAACAGTTCTATTATTATGCGATAAAACTTGCTGGGTCTACAATTCCTTGGGGATTGACTTGTCCTGGTCCCCTGTTCTGCAGCTTGTGTCTCCAAGTCTGCATTCTCCTCCCTGGGCTGTCCCTGCACCCTGAGGCATCCAGTGGCTCTTGGTAAAGCCTTCCTTCCTTTATGTGTCCAGCGAGGGGCTTTGCTGGCTCTAGGCAGAAATGACTGAGACACACAGTGTTTTTCACCTCTTCAAAACATTGCAATTTGTGGCCAAATCCTTTTCTACAGTCTTCAGAACTTTTCTCCTTCTGAAAAGTAAATTTCTTCTAAAGGCATCAGTGATTTAACTGAACAGACCAATGACAAGGGTCTTTAATAGAAGAGGTTCTATGTAATATTCTATTTAATAGAAGAGATTCTTACTAGAATACAGGGATCTTGGCGCTGACAGAGTGTGTCTCTTCTTCCACCTAGATGTGACCCTGAGTTGTCTCAAATTTTAATTCTTCAGGAGTTCCCTTCGTGGCTCAGTGGAAACGAATCTGACTAGCATCCATTGGGATGCAGGTTCGATCCCTGGCCTCACTAATGGGTTAGGGATCTGGCCTTGCTGTGACTGTGGTGTAGGCTGGCATCTGCAGCTCCCATTGGACCCCTAGCTTTGGAAGTTCCATATGCCGTGGGTGTGGCCCTAAAAAGACAAAATAAATATTTTAAAATTCTTCAGATGCTGCAAATGTGTTTTCCCTGGTGTGTGTATGTGTGTGTCTGTGTGTGTCTGTGACAGGAGGGGCAAGTGGCAGAGCCAACTGAATGGTCTCGGGTTTGCAGGAAACACCACTAGACTCCAGGAACCTCCCCTCCGGAAATGTGGGGTGTGGCCACGTGGGGGGGTCTTAGCCCTGGAGGCGATGATGTCACCTCCACGACTCGCACCCCAGACCTCCCATGCCCTTTCCCCTTCCTGGCCGGTGGACGGGAGGTGACCTGGAGGTGCCTCCTCAGGTCCGGTTCCCTGGAAGTGGGCTGAGGGGGAGACCTGTGCGTGGGACGTGTTCAGAGGACCGAGCTTGCAAAGCCCGCGGGGCTGCACAGAGGGGGGTTCGGCTGGGTTCAGTACCAGCAGAGGACTTGGTAGTGCCCCACTCCCCCCCCCCCCTGGGGTGGCTCTGAAGCTGGGCTGGCTCTTCAGAAACGCCCCAAGTGGAGGAAAGGGGGCCTTGGTTCCCTGACTCACTGGATGCGAAGTGGCCTTTCTCCAGGGGGATCACTCAGGGGAGGCAGAACCTTCTGGAAGCACCCTGAGAGAATCTGGCTGGAGCCCCCACGGAGAAGACGTTGGCAACACTCAGGCCTGAGGAGACCTGGGCGCACCTCCACACCCACTACCGTGACCGGGAAGCCCGACTGGGCAGAGCTATGTGGTCAGAGCGCCTGAGGGCTTGGTCTCCTTAACTCTCATGGGGGGGGGCACCTACCAGTCTAACCTTTAATTTTGTAAATATCCCGTGAAAAGATAAGTCTGTCATACAGAGGAGCAACTGCAGTGAACAGTTTGGGAACCCATCCAAGGAGGAAGCTGCAGGAAGAAAGCCTGCATGTGTCCAGGGCCTGCCATCTGCGGCTGTCCCCAATGGCTGGGCTTGGGGACCTACATACGGGTGTCTCTCCTTACTTGTTTTTCACAAGTTAGGTGCTCGGCAGTCTTAGCTCCTGTGTTTCTTGTGATGTGAACGTCCATAGCTCTAAAAACAGGCTTAACACCACAGTTCTCTGTTTATTTAGTATCTCTTTCTATTTCCTGCTGTGGAAGGTAAGTATTTAGTTCTCAAACATCGGGCCCTGCCCCCCCACCATCTCGAGAAAGTTAAATCATAATTTTTTGGTTAAGTCCGTATTCCCTTCTTTACTACTACAATTATGTAAATATTGTTCAGAGCTGATGAAACTTATGTTCTATAATTACATTCCATTTCCTATGCGGTGTTTAACTTTTCTAGGAGTTAATTATTGACTTAGCAATTGATTAGTCTTCTATGTGTTTGTGACTAATTCTTGCATACCTTGAGCTGCCTGTAGCCTCTGTCAATCTGGTCTGGCGATGAGACGCTCTGTTCGCTCCTGGCAGCCTCTCTCTCGGAGCCCTCCAGCCCCAAACATCCATCTGGACGGGTCACCGCAGGCCACCTACACAGCTGTCTCCTAGGGACTTCGTTCTCTTTCCTTATCTGAGCTTTACACAAGCCTGAGAAAATGTTTGAGATGTGAGCAAAAAATTATTGGCTCCAAAAGTAAAATTTCAAATTAAAAATAAACAAACATTTAATTAAATTGCATGCTATCCTGTCAACTAGTCAATTGCAGCTCAACTCAGCGCTCTGACTCCGATCCAGCTGCGCACGTGGCTGGGTCTGGAGAGGTCCCTGCAGATATCCACAGTGCAGTTCTCCAGCTTCTTCACTAGGCGGAGCTGCTGTAGAAGAAGGAAAGACTGCAAATGTTTGCTGCCTCTTCAAAGCTATCCTCACAGAGAAGGGAAGCCCAGATTTTTGGAGTTAACTTCTGGTTATTCCCATATCTCACTCCTTGCTTCGTTTTCCAACCTGCCACTGTAACCAGCCTCACGTCTCTGGTATGATCCATCGTGCAGTTTCTTTCTTTCTTCCTCTCTCTCTTTCTCCCTCCCTCCCTTCCTTCTTCCCTTCCTTCCTTCCTTCCTTCCTTCCTTCCTTCCTTCCTCTCTTCTCTTTTCCTTTTCTCTTTTCCTTCCTTCCTTCCTCCCTCCCTCCCTCCCCCCCTCCCTTCTTTCCTTCCCTCCTTTTCTTTCTTTTTTTCTTTTTTGCTTTTTAGGGCCGCACCTGCAGCATATGGAAGTTCCCAGGCTAGGGGTCAAATTGGAGGTACAGCTGCTGGCCTACACCACAGCCATAGTAACACAGGATCCAAGTCTTGTCTGCAGCCTACATGACAGCTCATGGCAACACCAGATCCTTAACTCACTGAGCGAGGCCAGGGATTGAACCTACATCCTCATGGATACTAGTCAGATTTGATTCTGCTGTGCCACAACAGGAACTCCTATTGTGCATTTTCTAAAATTGTGCCCATTTCCCAGCTCCTTTCTTTTTCTTTCCTCCTTGGACAAGGGACACTACAAATGATCCTGTGAGTGTCAACTTTGTTGACCAAAGTGGCTACCAGCTCCTCCCGCCTCCTGGCTCCATTCCTCTTGGGCCTTCAGGTGACGCTGAATGGAGAGAGCCCTCTTTCCAGTGAGTAAGGGGCTTCATCACATGTGATTCTGGATGTCTTCCTTTGCTCTCAGATGCATCTCTCCCCTTCTCCATCATGCTTTCATTCCTAGGAAGCTTTCGTTCACAGTGAGTGACCTCATCTGGCCCCTCCTACCCTCTGCTTCCATTGGATTTGGCCAGCGGGCACTCAGCAGGAGACCCACAGGCAGGGTCAGAGTGAGAGTAGGGGCACTCCCAACAGTTGAGCCCAAATAACTCCACTCCCTCTCCTTACCAGCTGGCCATGTATCTGTTTCTAATGTGATAAAAAGTCACAGACATGAGACTTTCTTGTAGATGATTATATGGCTGCTTAACCTCAGGAAAAAAAGAAATGCCACATTCTTCCTGTTAACTTAAAATTTTCATTTTGTGTCTCCCTTTGGCTGAGGATATATATGTGACTTCAGTCAAATTGGTCTTCCTTCATTGGTCAACCCACTTAGCTTGGGTTTGAATCTAATTTGGGGGTGTGTGTGGGGGTTATAAGCTTGAGAGTTAAAACATCACAGTGTTATCTGCCCATAGCAGCCCTACGGAGACACCTCTGGCTCTACCTAGTCCTCATGGTCAGTCGACTGACCATTCCTGACAAGTGACCCAGTGCTGAGTCACTCCTTGTGGTTTCTGGGATATTTCAGACCTCCTCTGTGACCTTCTTCTCTGCGACCTTGACCTCACCCTGGGTCTATGCTTCGAAGGGAGCAGAATAACTGCCAAGCTCTTGATCATCTTAAACTTAGCTGAGGATTTAAATTTTCACCTAGGAGAGAGAAGGCTTTCTCCCTTAGGGACTTCAAAAATGCCAGCTGTCAGCCCTTCCCCTACTGCAGGAAGCTCCTCACTAGTCCGAGGAGCAGGGGATGGAAAACCCTGATCTACGCCTTCCTGGATACTCCTAGACCTATTGTGTGTGTCACAAGGGCTTTCTCTCCTGGGCCTGCAGATTCTGGAAACTCAAAGCCCAGAAATAGACTGAATTCTCCAGGAGGAAAAAGGGAGGGGTTGGGGAGACAGAGAAGCACACTAGAGGGGAAAATAAATTATTCTTTAAAACTTCCCTCCTGCTCTACTCCACCCCTGACCCTGTACTCCTGGGTGATGTGAGGGAGAAGCGGCGGGTGGTTGAACACTCTGCAGTCTGGAGGAGGAGCAGCTGAGGGTGGAGATGCTGGGGGAGGTCCCTTGGGACATGCAGGGCTGGTGTCCTGGAGCTCAGCTCTATGGAGGGACTGTAAGAGTCCTGGACCAGGAAACACCCACCAGGCATGAGGTGCTTGGTCCGGATTGGAAAAGACTGAGATCTGCTTGGAGAGGCCAGGAACAGGCAGAGCACAGAACAGTGACACCTGCACCAGAAAGAGCAGCTTGTTACCAAGTTTGAAGATTGACAAGCCCCTTCAAAGTAGCAGTGTTGTCGCACTAACTTTCCTGGGGACTTATGACAGGCTAGGTACTAAGCATTGCTCATTTAGTCCTCACAAGCCCAATGAGTTACTGTGCATAATTATCATCACTTTTTGGATGAGAAAACTGAGAATGGGGATCTTAGTGGCCTACGATACAGAGTTAGTAAGTGAAAAAAGCAGTATTTGACTGTAGTTCTACCTGCTTCTAAAGTTGGGTCTCAACTACCCTGCCTTTGTATTACCTGCTCTGATTATTGTAGTGGAGGAATGGGGTGGCTGGGTCAGTCAGTGATGGCTTCAGGAGTGAGGTGACAACAACAGTGATAAAAAAGGGTGATGATGAAATATACTAAAGACTAACATCAGAAGATATTGCCTGTGTGCCAGGAACCCCCTGGGGCTTCTGCACATCCTCACTTTCCTCCACACTTTTGGAAGCAAGACCGAGTCATGCAGTTAGAAGGGTGTCTGGCACAAAGCAAATTAAACAATTCCCACTGCTCCTACTGCCTTCAATTTTAATTCAGTTAAAGTACTGATTCTTTGGTACTTGCTTGCTCTTAGATGTAACAAGACTTTATTCAAAAGTCACTCTAGAGTTGATCTGCAAAAGATTTCTGTTGAGCTCATATAGCTCACTATCTAAAACAGTTCAATAAAAAATGTGTAGAAGATCTAAATAGACATTTCTCCAAAGTAGACATACAGATGACCAACAGGCACATGGAAAGATGCTCGTCATTGTTAATTATTAGAGAAAAAATAAAAACTACGAGATACCACATCACGCTAGTCAGAATGGCTATCATTAATAAGGCTACAAATAACAAATGTTGGAGAGGGTGTGGAGAAAAGCGAACCCTCTTCTCCCTTGTAAATGTATATTGGTGCAATCACTATGGAGAACAGTATGGAGATTCCTTAAAAAACTAAAAATAGAACTACCATATGACCTAGCAATCCCATTCCTGGGCACATATACAGAAAAGACAAAAACTCTAATTTGAAAAAAAGTACACACACCCCAGTATACATAGCAACACTATTTACAATAGCCACAACATAGAAGCAACCCAAATTTCCAAGGACAGATGACTAAATAAAGAAGTGTGGCATGCGCGCACACACACACACAAAATGGAATGTTAGCCATAAAAAAGAATGAAATAATGCCATTTGCAGCAACACAGATGGATCTAAAGATTACTATACTAAGTGAAGTAAGTCAGACAAAGATGAATACCATATGACATCACTTATAAATCTAAAAAAAATTACTCAAATGAGCTTATTTACAGAATAGAAATAGACTCACAGACATAGAAAACAAATTCAAGGGTACCAAAGGGGAAAGGGGGGAGGGATAAAGTAGGAGTTTGGGATTAACAGATAATCATATATAAAATAGATAAGCAACCAGGACTTACTGTGATAGTCTATTGAACTATATTCAATATCATGTAAAAATGTATAATGGAAAAGAATCTGAAAAAGGATATCTATCTACTACCTACCTCACCTGGCTGTACACCAGAAACCAACACAACGTTGTAAATCAACTATACCACAATAAAAGAATTCTGTTGAATTGGACATCAGAAAAATGATGCAATAGGCAGCCCCAAGCTCTTGTTCCCCCATATAAACATTGAAAAACAAGTAAAAACCTAAAGAACCAACTTTACTGGAATTCTGAAAAAAATAATTAACTGCTTACTGCAACTAAGTAAAAGCTAAATCAAGAAAAAGGCAACAAAAATATTCCTGGTACTCAAGAAAATATCTATCGAAACACTAGCTGGCCACAAATTAAGAAACAGATATTGATGGTCGGCGGCAAGATGGCGGAGGAGTAAGAGGTCGCGCTCACCCTCTCCCACAAATACATCAAAAAACGCATCTAAATATAAAACAAGTTGGACAAATCATCATCTGAATGCTGATCAATTTAAACCTCCAAAAACTGCAAGAAACCCTTGAAATAACTGGGTAGAACAAGTGAAGAAAAAAAAAGAAAAGGTGAGAGAGAAAGGCAATTAGGACCGTAACCAGCACTCCAGGGAGGGAGCTGTGAAAAAGAAAAGTTTCCTGGGAAGAAACCTAAACAACGATCAGCAGATCAACGACCATCGGAACTAGAGGGACATCAAAGCCTGAGAAAAACGCAGCAGCTGGATTGAGACAGGAAAATCGGAGTTAGAGACCTGAATACC
>PVHT020000521.1:30926686-30999310 GCA_004024745.2 Catagonus wagneri | reverse complement strand
AAAAATAAAAAAAAAAAAAGAGAGAGAGAAACAGATACTTCATTGACCATATGGGACAGATAATACAATCTATGAAAAGATTGTTTGGAAAAGTCCCTAAAGAGACTATAACAATCAAGAAAATCCAGAAAACTCTGAAGTGAAGAGAGAATTTCATTACCACAGTTACTGTAGTATAACTCTCAAATGTTTAGTATTCAACAAAAAATTTATAAGGCATTCAAAAAAAAAAGACAGGAACAATGACCCATCAAAGGAATAAAATAGTATAAAGAAACCATCCCTGAGGAAGGCTAGACCTTGAACTTACTAGACAAAGACTTTAGAACAATTGTCTTAAATATGCTCAAAGATTAAAAGAAAAATATGGACAGAGAACTAAGGAAATCAAGAAGTGAAATAAGAAAAATGAAAACATTAGTAATATGATACAAACTATTAAAAAACAAACAGAAATTCTAGAGGAGAAAAGTACAATGATGAAAAAAAAAACAAACTAAAAGGGTTCAACCACAGATTTCACAGGCAGAAGAAAGGATCAGTGAATTTGAAGATAGGACAATTGAAATCATCAAATATGGGGAGCAAAAAGAAAAAGAACGAAGAAATGTGAACAGAACCCAGGGGATATGTGGGACACCACCAGGGAGAATTTATGTATTACGGAAGTCCCAGAAGGAAAAGGCAAAGAGAAAGGAAGAAAATGAATATTTAAAAAAATAACATTTTGTCCATCAAGGGATATTATCAAGAACAGGAAATGACAAATTACAGAATGGTGGACAGTATTTGAGAATCTGACAAGGGTTTAGCTGTCTAGAATTTGTCCACACAGGAAAAATAACACCAGTTGTTTGTAAAAACAGTTGGGAAAAATGAGTAAATGATTTGCATAGATCTACTTTTCTTTCCTTTCTTTCTTTCTTCCTCCCTCCCTCCCTTCTTTCTCTCTTTCTTTCTTTCTTTCTTTCTTTCTTTCTTTCTTTCTTTCTTTCTTTCTTTCTTTCTTTCTTTCTTTCTTTCTTTCTTTCTTTCTTTCTTTCTTTCTTTCTTTCTTTCGTGCTTTTTAGGGCCGCGCCTGCGGCATATGGAGGTTGCCAGGCTAGGGGTCGAATCCGAGCTACAGCTATTCCTGCCCAGTCTCGGTCAGCAATCTAATGCTCCCGAGTCCATCCAGAACGCAGGACTAGACAAAAAGAAAGTGTTGTCAAATCTCCATGGTCCTGCCCCCTTGCCCGTGATTGGCTGAGGAAGGCAGGTTTGACCAATCAGCACATGGAATTCCTTAAGGACTGTTATGGGTGAATCAGGAGTGGTTAAGAGCCCAAATGGCCCGATCTCACCGAAGGGAAGAATGTGTATTCCATTGTGAGAGGTTCATTTTCTCTCTCCTTTCCTCAGTGAACATTGAGTGGAGTGTATTTTCTAGCTAAATGCTTCCTTATGGAGATATGTGTGTGGGGTGGGGTGAGAGTAGTTCTTTGAAGAGTGAAGAATCCTTTCCATTCTATGCCTCCACACCTCACAGTGGAATCGAGGTCATCCCCTGCTGCTGTAGAAGGTGAGCTCACTTCTGTCTGGATCCTTTGGGGATACTCTCCCACATAGCTGAAAGGCAGGGTCCCTGCAGAATAAGTCACAGGCGCTTTCTGACTTTGGAGAAATCATCTGCTTATTTGTCATGACATTGAAGAATAAAATTCAGGAGAGAGAACACAGAGGAATACAGGCTTTGTTGTTCTGACAACCTCATATCCTAAATACTACAGTACAAGCCTCAGTTGAGCTTCCTGCTGTGTGATTGATTCTACCTGACTAGTTCCCCAGTGGGTCCCTTCCATCGGATTCACACTGGCAGGGGTCTGTCTGGGCATTCTCATCCGGATGGGAATATGTTTGTTCCTTTCTTTGCTGTATCTTCTCCGTGGGGGAAATGGCAAGGGGGCTCACATCTTCACTGTCTATCCCAGCTCCTCTTACTCCATTGACGTTGCCAGTCAACAATGGAGCTGCCACCCACAGCTCTGCCTTTGACGTCAGTCAGCTTCTCCGAGGAAAAGAAGTGTGATTGAATAAATAATGTGGGAACTGGATAGCCACGTGGGAAAAAACAAAGCTGGAACCATAATCTCACTTTACCACCAAATAAATTCCAGATGGGTAAGCGTTTTAGAAAGGAAAAAATAAAAACATGAAATTACAAGGAGAAACTTTGCTAATAAAGTTGAACATTCTGACAAAATGGACACACAAAAATTTACAAAATGCTGTAATTGAGGGAAGAAGAAACAGAAAACTCTAACATTCCAATAGACACTAAATAAATAGAAGGGATAATTAAATATTCCCTTCTCTCCAAAAGACACAAAGCCAGATAATTTGTGAGTTCTCCCAAGCTATTAATGTCAGTGTGTTTCTTATCTTGTTCCATTTATTCCAGACAGTAGAAAACGAGATCAAGGAGTTCCTGTTGTGGTGCAGCAGAAACATATCCAACTAGTATTTATGAGGATGTGGGTTCAGTCCCTGGCTTCACTCAGTGGGTTAAGGATCTGGCATTGCTGTGAGCTGTGGTGTAGGCTGCAGATGTGGTTTGGATCCTGTATTGCTGAGGCTGTGGCATTGTAGCTTTGATTTGACGCCTAGCCTGGGAACTTCCTTATGCCACGGGTGCAGCATGAAAAAGAAAAAAAAAAAGGAATGATCTCTCTTGCTGCTGCCCAATTTTACTTGGTATTGAAGGTTCTGAAAAATACCATCAGGTAAGAAAAGGACTAAAAGTTGTAAGTGTTAGGTGGTATCTATAAACTGGAGGGAGAACACCAAAGGGAGGATATAAAACAGCCGTACCCTCAAGATCACACTTAGGATCCAGACACGATTTCAGCTGACCAAACAAACAGGAAAAACAGACTCCAGCATGGATGAAGGCCTCAGGACCAAGATAATTTCAGGAGCTGTTAAACCTCAGAATAAACAGAGCCAAAAAGGCTGTTAAAATTCACACTTAATGACCTAAATCGTCCTTCCCTGTTTCCCAAGCCCCCTCTCCTTTCTCCTTGAGACTATGTGACCTATCACAAGAAGCCCTAACTATAAAAAACCCTTTCCCTAATAGTGGGGAACCTGAGCTTTTTTTTGCTCAGTGCTCCTGGCCACTCTGTTGGTCCATAAACCTGCTTGCAATCTCACTGCTCCAGCCTCTGTTTCTCTTGACTCTGCTGCCCTAACAATTAGAATGGGAAACGTGGGATGAAACTCCTTATAAATGATTTTCTCCTTAGAAAACACCACAGAATCAACAGAAAATAATTAAATTTAATTTGAACAGTCATCGAGGTTGCTAGATACCAGGTCAATTTATAAAACTCAATAGCATTTACCTTCAACATCAGTAACCATCCAAAATAAAAGAAGATATTAACAATAGTTAAAAATACTATAAATTATCTCAGAATTGACAGAAACTACACAAATAGCAATAGAGAATAATGTAAAAATTAAAGGACATAAAGCATCCAAATAAATACTCATGATTGAATAAATTAAGTTCATAAAGGCGTTAATATTCTATTAGTCTGTCAGTTCAATACAATTCCAGCAAAAATTCTAGCTTGATATTCTTTTTTTTTTTTTTTAATTTGCCTTATCTAGGGCCGCACCCGCGGCATATGGAGATTCCCAGGCTAGGGGTCTAACAGGAGCTGTAGCTACCGGCCTTCGCCACAGCCACAACAACGCGGGATCTGAGCCGCGTCTACAACCTACACCACAGCTCACGGCAACGCTGGATCCTTAACCCACTGAGCAAGGCCAGGGATCGAACCTGCAACCTCACGGTTCTTAGTCGGATTCGTTAACCACTGAGCCACGACGGGAACTCCTAGCTTGATATTCTGAGGGCTTCAGCAGAATTATTCTTAAATTTATAGAGAAGAATACACATTCTTAAATAATTAGATTTGGGGAGAGACGAGCAAGGAGGGGAATTTATCCTACTATTTAGGAAGAGGATTGCAATGTCACCATCATGAAAACAGCGTGAGGGGTTCCTGTATGGCTCTGTGGGTTAAGGAGCCGGTGTTATCACTGGTGTGGTGCAGGTTTGATCGCTGACCCAGGAACTTCCACATGCCTCGGGCATAGCCAAGATAAAACCCAACAGTGTGACAGTTGTGTAAAAAAGGCAACTAGATCTATGAGACAGAGCAGAGTTGACTGAGGGACAAACTCATGCACACATGGTATTCCATGAAAAATGCTTATACGGCAGCAAATAGAAAGTATGGGGGAAGCTGGCTACTTACCTTAACTCATATAAATAGGGACTCCAGCTACATTAAAGCCCAAATGTGACAAGTAAAACTATTAATCTAAAGGTAGAAATATCGAATTTCACATATCACTTATATGTGGAATCTAAAAAAAGGGGATAAAAATGAACTTATTTGCAGAACAGAAACAGACTCAGTGACTTTGAAAAACTTACTGGGAGTTCCCGCTGTGGCTTAGTAGTTAACGAATCTGACCAGGAACCACGAGGTTGCAGGTTCAATCCCTGGCCTTGCTCAGTGGGTTAAGGATCTGGCGTTGCCATGAGCTGTGGTGTAGGTTGCAGACGCGTCTCAGATCCTGCATTGCTGTGGCTGTGGCATAAGCCAGTGGCTACAGCTCGGATTAGACACCTAACCTGGGAACTTCCATATGCCGTGAATGCGGCCATAGAAAAGGCAGAAAGACAAAAAAGAAAAGAAAAGAAAAGAAAAACCTACGGTAACCAAAAGGGGACAGTTTAGGGGGAGGGAGGGGTGGACTGGGTGTTTGGGATGGAAATGTTCTAAAATTATGTTCTGATGATGGTTGTACAACTATAAATATAATAAAATCCATGGAATTATTTAAAAAAAGAAATAAAAGGAGAATAAGTATGATGAAGTGGGTCACACCTCTTATAAAAACACCAGGAAGGAAATACAGATGCAGAAAAAGAAATACAAATGCCCTTTAAACAGAGAAAAAAGACCTTCAACTTCACTCAAATTGAAAGATTAATTTCAAGCTATAACGAATACAATAGTTTTTCACTTATCACATTGGCAAAGGTTCCGAAGTTCAGTACGGGTTAAGTTGCAGACAACAGAATCCACTTCACTGGTTTAAGCAGAAAAGGTTTTTATCCAGGGAATTAGGTGCTTACAAGATAGTCAGATCTGTAGGAGGAGAATCTAGGTCAGTTTCGCAGGAAATACTGCCAGTCCCCACAATCGCTTGGCCGAGGTGGAGCAGGCTGTGGGCTGCTCCTTCAGGAAAGCTCAGGAACCTGCTACTGTCACTGCAGAAGTCGCCTAATTAGGAAACCACTTGGTGAAGGAAGAAGTGACCGCTGCAGCTGCTGGCTCTGCTGTCGCAGCAAAGATGCTGCACACTTTACCCCAGGGGTCCCATGTTTAATCCAATCTTAGAGTACTGTGTCTGCTTGGTGGAACCTGAGCCAAGTTTGGAGCCACAGCTGCTAGGGTGCCTGAGGGCTGCCATTTTAGTCCCCATCCTGGTGGACCAGAGGGACAGGAGAGGAGGCGGAAGGCCAGTTGGCAGGTCCACCACCGCTTCTCTCTGGCATTACTGGAGGAGGCTGGTTTTGCTGGTCTCCATGGAACCCAACCCTGGGCCTGGATGCTTGTGAAGCGGTGAGTATGTCTCTTCTGATTGCGCTGTCACAAAGACTGATCTTTGCCTCTCTCTGAACCTGAATGTTGTGTTTATGGGAATCTGCCCAAGGAACATCTCTCTGCCAGGGACTTTGCTTGCTTGTTCCCGAGCCTGGGGAGTATGAGAGGTTAGAACGATAGAATTACAGAAACAGCCAAGCAGTTCCTTTGCAGAGATGCACACTCCTACAGCTTCTGTTCCTCATGGGAAAAACAGAGGCGGAAGAGCCCTAGATTGAGACAGGAGTCCTGGGTTCTAGCCCAGGTTTGGATGTATTGCCCCAGGGCAGGGAGCAATTTTTCCTTCCGGGCCTTGGCGAGTTGAAAGGCCAGGACTGGTGTCTCTCTTCATTTCAAAAATTAAAAAAATTTTTTTTTGTTTTTGGCCACATCCACAGCATGGGGAAGTTCCCAGGCCAGGGGTTGAACCTGCACCACAAGCAGTGACTGGGGCCGATGTGTTGACAATGCCGGATTCTTAACCTGCTGTGCCACAAGGGAACTCCCTCGCTCCATTCTATTAGAGCCACACGGTTTTGTGGTGAATGGACTCACAGGAAACTGTATTAAATGAAACGTAAAAGCAGAATTTTGCCGGTCAAATTGAGGGGAGCCCAGGGTGCAGAGGGGACCTGACTTCCCACCCCTCTCAGGCTGTGCAGTGGGCTTGAGAGAGCTCTGAAACAGGCCTGGTGACTGGCCCCTTTCTGGCCCCAGGTATTGCCCATGTCTCTCTTGCAGTGAGAATTCCAAAGGCCATTTCCATCAGAGGCAGTAGCAGAAAACAACAACCAACTCATGCACTAAGTGGCGTGGTGTCCAGTTCCATGCATGTGGCCGTGAGGAATTTTTGCTAGGTCCTCGTGGACAGGAACCATCTTTTGTTGTTGTTGCTGTTTGGCTTGTTTGTTTTTTAAGGGCTGCACCTGCGGCATAGGGAAGTTCCCAAGCTAGGGGTCAAATTGGAGTTGCAGCCGCCGGCCTACGCCACAGCCACAGCAACACTGGATCTGAGCCGCATCCACCTACACCACAGCTCACGGCAGTGCCAGGTCCTTAACCCACTGTTTGAGGGCAGGAATGGAACCCGAATTCTCATGGATACTAGTCAGGTTCTTAACCCACTGAGCCACAACAGGAATTCCTTTTGTTTTAAATGCACAAATTACTTGTGTGCTTCTGCAGTAGACTGAAGTGAAATCAATCACACTATCAATGCAAAAACAGGAAACGGAACTAAATTGTATTCAGTCAGGCTCCTGGAGATGAGTGCCTCAGTCATTACCAGTTCCCTGTTCCTGTCTGGGAACTAGGAGCATCCCAGCTGCTCAGGGCCAGAGAAGCCAGCTCTCCTCAGCTGCGTCCACGATTGGCACACTCTGCTGCTCCACCGTCCAGGGGTCCAGGCGCAGAGATGCCCAGCATGGGCCTCTGGTCCTTGAGCAGTCTGGCACTGCGTGAAAGGCTGCGCTTCTGAGCCCTCGTTCTGGGTGCACTGCGGCCAGGTGGGGTGTGGGTCTCTGCCCTCACAGAAGCTCCAGAATCCTGGGGGAGGCAAACCCAGGCCTTCCTCCTTAGCACTGCCTCCATATCCCTAACCCCTATCTGTCCCCACCCCAATTTAACCCCTGGGTGCGATGGCTCTCGATTCCCCAAATAAAGCAGGCTCGAGGTTGAATTCCAGGTGCCTGAACTTCAGGGTGGCATTCTTCACTGTAGAGCCTTCCGTGACCCAAACCTGGGGGCGTCAGCATCTGCTGCGTGTGGGCGCGGGGCGGAGGGGGTGGTGCTGTGGTGCAGGGCAAGGCCCAGGCTTTACACTTTCCTTCTTCAAAGCATCCTAGGAGAGAAAGTCAGATGAAAATATACTGCTACCTGTGCTGCCAAAAAATATTTGCAAAACGAAGCCAAGGTTCAAGAATAAAATTAAAATCCTTTGTGATTCCATCCCTGGAAACAACCTACTTGGTAACAGTTTGGTGTATTTCCTTCTAATTTTCTTCTCTAAGCATATTCTTCCAACACTAAGATCGTAATTGATATGCACTTTTGCAACTTTTCTCTGTATTTTAAAAACACTGTATGCAGATTTACAAGTTAAAATTCCTCTTCGTCATTTAACAGACATTCACTGGGTTCTTACAGTGTAGACGCTGCGGCTCTGTGGAGACCAGTCACCCCCACTGTCCTCTTGGTGGCTTCAAGTTAGAATCCAGAGGTTGGGAACTGGGTGGAGGGCAGGGAGCCTACAGGCGGGGAGGGGGTGGGGTGGTTCCTCCTGATGAAAATGCAAAATGATGGCTCAGAGAGAGGGTGGGGAGACAAGCCAGCCTGGAATAGGCGTGGGGGTGGGGGTGGGGGCGGGGGAGGTGAGGAAAGGCGGCAGAGTGGGCCACGCTGAAAACGCCGGAGTGTCACCGGGCCTCAGGCTGCCTCCAGCAAGGAAAGGGTGTCAAGGCCATGAAGGAATGAGAGAGTTCCAAGAAAATCGGAACTAAATAAAGGACTGAAACGTGCTTGGATCACCTGGACTGCTGCTTGTGCAAAGAGCGAATTTCTCTCTGAGCCTCGGGCCTCTTCCCAGGCACCAGTATCTGTCAGGGGACGAATAATCCAGTTTCTCACTGGATGGAAGTCACAACTTCCACCTCAGAACACACATCAGCAGTGTCCCACCAGAACCTGTGGTTTCATAGCAGGTGCCTGTCAATGGGAATGTATTTTTTCTCACAATAATTTTGTGACTTTTCCAAACAGCTGTGTGTGAACTGCATTTTAAGCTAGGAAGCTTATCCCGGACAATCAGACCCAGCGTCCTTTCCAGTCCCCGGTGTTCCATGTAGTGCTCTCGGTGAGCATGTAGACGACTGAGGTGGCAGTTCATTTTTCTTTTCAATTTTTGACACTTGTAGGTCACCTTTGATCAGCCAGGGCCTAGAACTGAACCCCAGTCATTCCGAGGGACCTGATGCCGTTCTTTGAACATGTTGATGAATGCCAAGATTTAAAATGGGCCTTGGAAAAAGATGCACAATAAATACTTAAGTCAAGCTGGAATGCGGACATCCAATGTATTTACTCGGGCAGTGAAATATTTAAATGCCATGTTTCTAAGCCGCTGGTGAGCGTGCATGACATACTCATTTATGTCCATAAAAAAAAAAGACCCCAAGCACTTCAAATCGATTGTTTACCTGAGCCTGCAAGAGTGAAGACAGTTGAGCACAACTTCTGTGAGTGTGTGGCATTGTCTCTGCAGAAGCATTAAACGTGATGCAGCTCTTAAGGTCTTTTCACAGAGTGCACCTGCTTGGGGGTGATGAGCGGACTGACGAAGAGGAAATTTCTGCATGATGAGGAGGTCTCAGAGGCAGTCAAGTGGTTCACATCATTAGTGCTGGAGCTTTGAACCGGTTCAAGATTAGCCTTAATTATTAACCTTCTTTAATATTTCAGAGTATCTATAATAAAAGAAGCATGGTGCATTTAATTTATAGCTGTGCAGTCAGAGGTCGTCAGATCTGAAAAGGACTCTGATCATTTTGGACAGCTGGTGGCTCCCAAGCTTTTATCTGCCCTGGGGTATCAAAGAGATGTCACAATTTCTCATGGTAGCAGTGCTGTTGAAGGTGAAGGTTCTTGGGGTTGAAAGTGGGGTGAAGTGTGGTAAAGGGGTTGCCTAAGAGTAACAAAGTACCTCTTGTTGTGTTGCATTTGAAAAATGCCCCATTTGGGAGACTTCAAATAAAAAAGATTCATTCAGAATAAATCATCATATATTTGTCGTGGTCTGTGCATGTGCGTTGGAAAGAAGACTTTTCCAGATCCAGAGCAAAGTGAAGAAAAGTTTATTGAGGCAAGAGATGCTGTTAACATAGTGGGGTGACTTCCTGATGATCAGGGAGAGCCCAAGATGAGCGCATGGTCATGTCTGTTTTTACAGCCCAGGGAGAGGGGAGGTCTCGTGATACACCTGTTGACCTGCTGATTGTCTGGGGAAAGAGGGGTCTTAACTATACACTTGCTGGTTGGTTGGGGGCACATAAAGCCCCTATAGGGGTGTAGTGAGGAGTGGGCCACATACTTTTCCTAGTAGGGAGCAGGAAGGAGTAGGACAGGTGTGTGCGATGTGCTGGCGGGGGCATTACAGTGTGAGGGGTGGGCGATGATAAGGGTCTAGTAATTCTCGTCTTGGCTAAAGGCTTTGAGTTCAATCTCCTTAAAGGGGACTTGAGGTCCTACAGTGTTTCCTTTATTTCTGTTTCTCAGTACACAGACGCGCAGGGGACTAATGGCACCTGGGCTGGCGTCTTCAT
The DNA here is from genome assembly GCA_004024745.2 of Catagonus wagneri. Taxonomy (NCBI): domain Eukaryota; kingdom Metazoa; phylum Chordata; class Mammalia; order Artiodactyla; family Tayassuidae; genus Catagonus; species Catagonus wagneri. Next base: position 30,989,286 of record PVHT020000521.1, on the reverse strand, counting down.
CATTCACCCCTCCCCTGAATTCCAAATGCATAGCGTGTGTCTCAAATGACTTTGGTCGAAATGTGACTCTTCATTTATTCTCTCATCCATTCATTCAATCCATTCCTCCGTGAGTTTTCCCAGCCACAGAGAAGGGATACCAGTGTTTACTGGAGACTGGAAGAATGGTGGTCACCAGTTGCTACGTGCTGGTGAAATATTTGGTAATGGTACCATCTGTGCTCTCTCAAAAACAGACGGTCACCGCAGAATTAAACACTCCTGGTTTAAAAGAAACAGTTTGTAAGGCAGAATATTAATAATGTGTGTTGGCTGCTGTTGGCTGAAAATAAGAGAAGAGTCAGGAAATCTGGGGACTTGCATGGTTGGTTGGCTGAGGCAATAGATTTTCAGTTCCAAACAGTAAAAATTAACACTGAGAAATACTTGAGCAAAAGAGGCTATTAAAACTTAGGCTTGTAATGGAGTTCCTGTCGTGGCTCAGTGGTTAACGAATCCGACTAAGAACCATGAGTATGCGGGTTCGATCCCTGGTCTCGCTCAGTGGGTTAAGGATCTCGCGTTGCCGTGAGCTGTGGTGTAGGTTGCAGATGCAGCTCTGGACGCAGCCAATGAGAACGACAGGTGTGGAGCTTCCACCTGCACAAGGACAGAGCCAAGGGTCTCCCAAGCCCAGCATGTGGAGCGAAGTTAGGACTTAATCAAGGAGCATCCTTTCTGGGTAGGGCTTTTCTTGCGTCTACCCGGCAGGAGTTCAGAGCCCAGTGGACCAGACTGGTCGGCCACCTCCCCGTTCCTGACGGAGGCTAGAGTTCTGGTTGTTTCAATCCCTGTTCTCCACTGATGTGCAGTGGCCGAGGGAGGACGGCTTCTGTTTTGGGGTCGTGGATTCTGGGTCTAGAGGAGCCATGTCTGCACCTGCTGATGGCCCACGTTGTCACCTGGTGTATGGACCCCTGCAGGAGCCTGGGCTTTGCGTCTGCAGCTCCTACCTGAAAGGGCCCCTGGGATGTTTCTCGCAGCACGTGGCCTAAACACGGTCCCTGAATAAAGCAATGAAGGGCAAGGTGAGTTAATGACTGGGTTTCTTCCTGCTCTGTGTCCTGGGAAAAACAAAGATGAAAGAGGGCTCCAGGAGGGACTGATGTCAGAGGAGGTGGAGTGTGGGGGACACAGTCTCAGAACAGAGACCAGAGGAGCTGGTCCACTGTGACCACTCACTGACGAATGACCCAGTGCTGAGTGGCTTCCAGAATAATTCCAGGCCTCCTCGGCTACCCGACACATAACACATGGCCCTCTTCTCTGAGACCTTGACCTCACCTGGGGCTACGCCCCGGAAAAGGAGCAGATGAGCTTCTCAGCTCTCGATCATCTCAACCTTGCAAGGTGTGGCTAGTGGGTGCTTGTTCCCAGTGTTCAGAGGGGTCCACCCAGGGGTCCTCATGACAGAGGACCCCTACTTTTGGTCCCAGACTGGCTCAGAGGTCCACCACCTTTCCTTCCCCGCAGTCCCAGATTCTTCCAAAGGGCCAGGGGGCTGGGTCCCAGCGGGGGTAGGGCTGAGGGCTGCAGGGGAGGGTAGGACCTTTAATGACGCCCCTTGGGGCAAAGTTGTAACTTGGCCTGTGGTTTATGGACCCATTCCGCCGATCTGTGTGTCAAACCAATCTGTCCCATGGCATGATTCACTCCGGGGGTGGGGGTGGGGGTGGGGTATGTCACGCTGGGTGACACATAACAGTGACACACACCAGTGACTCACCCAGGATCTCTCAGGGAAGAAGTTGTCTGAGACCAATTTTGTTTTTGCTTGTTGTATTTTTATGTTTCCTTTTCCATGATGGTTTATCACAGGTATCAAATATAATTTCCCTGTGCTATACAGTAGGTCTTTTGTTGTTTATCCATCCTATATACATTAGTTTGCATCTGCTAACCCCAAACTCCTAATCCTTTTCTCCCCCAGCCTCTACCCTTTGGCAGCCGCAAGTTGGTTCTCTATGTCTGTGAGTCTGTTTCCGTTAAGTAGATAGGTTCATTTGTGTCATATTTTAGATTCCACATATAAGTCCTTCTCCTTCTGACTGACTTTACTTAGTATGATAATCTCTAGGTTGTTGCAAATGGCATTATTTCATTCTTTTTATGGCTGAGTAGTATTCTATTATATACATGTACCACATTTTCTGTTGATGGACACTTTGGCTGGACAGTTCTGGACCATCCACTTCTTTTTGTTTTGGTCCTGGCATTACTGGTCCTGCCTGGTAAGGAGCTTTGTGCTGAGCAACGTCTGGACCTGAAATATCTGCTTGAATTAAAACCCAGGGAAAAGGAGTTCCCGTCATGGCTCAGCAGTAGCAAACCCAACTAGTATCCATGAGGATGCGGGTTTGATCCCTGGCCTCGCTTAGTGGGTTAAGGATCTGGCGTTGCCATGAGCTATGGTGTAGATTGCAGATGCAGCTTGGATCCCACATTACTGTGGCTGGGGTGCAGGCTGGCAGCAGCAGCAGCTCTGATTCAACTCCTAGCCTGGGAACTTCTACATGCTGTAGGTGTGGCCCTAAAAAAAGAAAACCCAACCAACCAAACAGAAAAAACGCAGGCAAGGAAAGAAATGAAGGTTGGTGATCCTCAGCCTCGGGCCCCCCAGTCAGGCATGGGGTGTCCTGGGACATCCTGCGAGGCCTTGGGTAAGGGGTCCCATGAGGATTTTATGTGAGCACTCCAGCAGTGTATCTCATGGGAAGCTCAGAATGGGAGCTCCTGAAGGGGCGTCTGAGAAGCCCCTCACCCCAAGCCCTGGGTTCCTGCTCTGAATGCCTCATCCAGGAGCTGGAGGTCCCCCAAGGCAATGTTTGCCCCCCGACCCTCATTTCTTCACCTTCAATGACAAGGTTGTGGAAGGATCACACAGTGCCGGGGACAAAGCAGACACTCTGTAACTGGCCTTGGGGACAGGAGGGGCATTAGAAGCCTATTCTACGAATGTGAGGGGTGGTCCTTGAGGAGACCTTAAAAGTTCTAATCAGGAGGAAAAAAAAACCGTAACTGTGTGGTGATGGATGTTCACCGAACATACTCTGGTGGCCATTCCACAATGTACAAATGTTGAATTGTGCTGTTCCCCGAAACAAATATGTTATATGTCAGTTACACACAATTTAAAAATGGAATGTATTAGACCCTAAAACTGGAGGTGGAAACAGGAGGGCTGAGGCCTGCAAGTCCAGAGGTCCAGAGGGTGTCACCAGGGGGCTCTCCACATTGGTGACACAGAGGGTTTCCCCCCTCCCAGCACCCACCCCCTTCCCCTGTGGGCTCTGAGCGCCTGGGACTCTGCGCAGCCCGTTCATCCTCAGAGACCTGATTGGCCACAGGTTAGCTCCGCCCCCTTGGAGACCTGATTGGCCACAGGTCAGTCCTGCCCCACCTTCAACCACTCTGGCCATCTTGGTCACCTGTCTACTGCATAGGTGGGAAAAGCAGTGGGGATGAAGCTGTGTCCAGAGGCTTCGAGAGGAAGTGCTGTAGCAAATGGACAGGATGGGCTCTAGGCTCTGGGAAAGGAACCTCAAAGCCACAGTCATGTCCTCAGAAAAGGGAACAAGTGACTTGCAGACATTTCCTTATGTTTAGGACCTGCGATGCATATGACTAAAGGCAAACAGAGAGGTTTGATCAAGAAGTCTCTTTTCTATCCAGCTGTATGGTCAGAGAGCAAGGGACATACGATTTGGGGGTTGAAGAGAAGGACACCGGGATGAGGAACAGAAAACTGAGATTTTCTAAAAACATCCAGTAGTGGACTCTGCAAAAATACTCCACGCAGCCCTGAGAAATGTCCCCAGAGCCCAGCAATCCCAAAATCACAATTGAAAACTTGCTACCCTAGGACTGTGATTTCCAGCACTTAATGTTTAGGACCGAGTTTGCTTTTGCATTTTGCAGAGCATTTCCTCCCTTGTTTTGCTTTTCCACAGTGACTCAGGGAATTGCCCTCCTTATGTAGTATCTTACGGTGGCTGGTTTCCTTCCGTCTTTTAAAAATAATGCACTTCTACTTAGCTTGGACTGTCTTCTGGGATTAATTAGTGACTGCACAAGTTCTATGAGGCTTAGGTGGCTAGTGCCTCTTGACAGATGGCACTTGGAAAAAATGGGAAATGACTGCAGAGACAGCAGTTATAATTTTCTGTGTATGAGAAGATGATGACATACCTCCAGGGTTGAAGCTCCTATTTAAGTTCTTGGGGCTCCTGAGCCCGTGGCTGGGCAGAGGTCATTCACCCTCCTTCTGCACTCTGGTTGGAATTGGCCTTTCCTTTTCCACGGCAGGCCAGACAAAGAAAGAAAAAAAAGTAAAGAGAAAGAAATTTGATTCATACACACAACTTCTGCTCCATAATTATAGTCTAGAATTAATTGAATGCCCTGTAGCTTCTTGTACTGTATATGCTAATGATGACCAAAACCGGATTCTCTTGTATATTTCTTTATTAACTTATCTTAAAGTGACATGTTGTGAACAACAAGGCCCTGCTCTGCGGGATGAGGCAACTTTATAATTTGCAATTCAAGCTGTTTATTCTATTCAATTTGTTTAGGTAATTTATTTTTCTAGGAAGAAAAAAAAAAAAGACCTACATTATAGGAATTAACAGTCCCTGTTGCCAGAAAGGGCCAGGGCTTTGGAGTGAATAACTACTCCAGAAATGAGCCGACCGCAACCTTGCGTGGGGAGCTCAGTGAGCGGTCACGCTAGTTTTATTTTATGGACAATATTGGATTAATTTCATTATGGAATATCAGTGCTTTGCCTGGTAATTAGCATTGTGGAGACTTCTTCAAGCATGAGCTCCAGGGATGAGCAGAGCTGGGTGGGCGCCTTGCTGGGCTGGACACTGAGCCAGGCTAGCGGTCAGCCTCCGGGGTGACAGTTTGGGGGCTCTCCCTTTGTCACCGTTCCAGCCCCTCTTCCCTGAGAAGTCGACCCAGGGGTCAGGCCGAGGGAGGTCAATATAGCTTCTTATTTCTTGCCGTGTTATAATTTATCGTGGTCTTCCTGCGTCATCCAATTGTTAGTCTTCAGCTCTCGGAAAACTAAACTTCTGTGTTGGGCTCAGCGGGCATCTCAGCGCTTCGCCCCCAAATCAGATGGCGCCTCCCCATCCACAGCCGCCCTCCCCACGGAGCCCGGCCTTGCTAAAGGCAGGACAGGAAAGACCTTCTCTGCAGCCTCTGGTCACTTCCTTCTGTTGCCACGGTGACGTTTAAAGCCTTCTCCAGCTCGGCAGCACCACGGCCTTATTTACTCCCCTCATCCTAGCTCTTGGCTGACTTCTTCTTTGGCCGGGCAACGGGAAGACCCGAGGACTGGAATTCCTTGCCCCCCCCGCCAGCGGCCATGCCGACCTCATCTGCTTGGCTCTCCGGGAACCCCTCCCCCTCCCCCCCCCCCCCCCCCCCCCCCCCTCGGGGGGATGCCGCTCTGCTCAGGGCCAGCCCCTCCACCGTGTGCTGGGTTCTGGCGCTTCCCGCCTCCTTGGGGGCTGACTCAGACTTCACCTCTCCTCTGTCCTGTATCCTCACACTTCTTCGCGTCGCTTCCTTCCCAACGGCGTTAAAACCCACCAGGTCCACTGATATTCAGCAAATTCTCCTCCGAGCCATCTTCCTGGAGCTCCCGTCTCTGGCCTCGGTAGGCTGCTCTTCTCCCGCCTGTGCCTGCAGCCACTGCAGGTGGCAGCTGGCCTGGGGCCTCTGCTGAGTGGGGCAGGGCCACTCCTTGTCCCTTCCTGAGGCCCTGGCCTCCGCACCTGCAGAGGGAGGGCAGCACGGTGGGTGAGAGCCCGGGGCCCTAACCTCTCAGGCCCTCGGTTTTCCTCTGTGAAAGGAGGTGACGGTGGTGTACATGGAAGTGCTCAGGGCCGTCGCCGTCCCACCCGCCAGGGACGGACCCCTTCCTGGTTCTCACACTCAGTAGTGCTACTGACCAGCTGCCTAAATTCCATCCTTGTGCATCCGGCTGCCTGCTCCGCCCGTTTCCTTCCCCTCCCCTCTCCACCAGCCCACCCTCTCTCTGAGGATGGACACTCCCCAGTCCATACACCCCGCACACACTGCTCCTGGCTCGGGCCCGCCTTCTCCTTTGGCGCCCAGGGCCGATCAGAAACCAACTCCTTCTAGAAGTTTCTTTGTATTTGCGATTCTGTCTACTTTTCTTCATCACGGCCGGTCCCTGGGACCACACTACCCCCTGTCCCTTGTCTCTAGCCTCTTTGAATCTGTTTTCTGGAGCGGCTTTTCTGTGTCCTCGAGCTGCATGAACACTGCCCCTCAGCGGGGGGTGTGCAAGGTGCCCTGGGACCTGCCTTTGAGGCTCCCCCAGCCCAGACCTCTCGTCTGCCCTCAGCCTCTCTAGGGGTAGCCATCCTGAGCTGTCTTCAGTCGCCTGACTATATTTGCAGTTGGAAATATGACTCAGGCCAGGGGTGAGAATAATGCAGGCTCAGCTGAGAACCACGCAGAGAGAGCTGATCAGAGACGCACCACGCTGGCCCCTCAGAAGAAGCCTCCTGGGTGGCCCACGCTCTATTTCCACACACAGGCAGCTCCGTGACAGCTCACTTCCAGGAGCAGGGGATGCAAGGGGAAAAAAGGTAAGAAGACCCAGGTGAAATCAGCTATAATATTTTCGTTAACCCAATGTATCAAAAATATGTCAACCTACAATAAATATAAAGGATATTAATGAGGTATTTTCTAAGTATAATTTTTGCTTGAAGTGGTGTAGATCCAGTGTGTGCTTGACACTCACAGTGAATCTCAGCTCAGGATGACACATTCTGAGGTCACTGTCCGGGACTGAGGCACGGATGGCACGGTCTGCCTGGCCGACACCTGGGCTCCCACTAGGGAGACAGAGGCCTCCTGCTGTGCCTCTGTGCCTGGGCTCTGAACAGGGCGGCATGATGCTGCCCACGGGCTTGCCGGGGGCAGGGAAGCGGGCAGGTGTCCTGGGCTATCATTTACGATGTGGTTGTTGATACCCTGTTTGTCCTCCACTTGTGACGTGGGTGGTCCCAGGGCTGAGTAGAGACAGATATAGAGAATGCTCTCAGGTCCCCAGAGAGCCCAGGGGCCCCACCTGCCGGGTGCAGATGCCCAGGAGTCCAGTGTTATCTGCTGTTACCTTTTAATGCAGATGAGTTTTGTCTGCAGCCTTAAGCAAGGCAGGACTCGAGCAGCTGGGAGGGGCTGGGTGCAGTCCTGTTGTCCAAGTGTTCTCAGGCACTAGGGGTGCTGGGCCCCTGCCCCCACCTTGGGGGGGAGCTCCGCTGATGGAGGCGTACTGGCCGCGGCACAGAGGTCCCTAGAGGTGGGAGCTCCCTGGGGGTCAATCTCCATCCTTGCTGAGGACTCCCAGAAGAGGGAAGAAGCGAGGGAAGGAGGGAGAGCACAGGAGAATTAGAATGAGCCTTTTTTTTTCTCCTCCTTAAAGGGGCCACCACCCGAATAACACCTAAGCCAGATGAGGGCAGGCATGGAGGAAAACATTTCTGATGGTCATTCATCCTGAAATACGTGGGTCAGATGGGTGACCCTGAGGATGCTGCTGGAATTCATCTCAGAGACAGGCAAGTGCAGAAAATATCCCCGCTGGACAGGGCATTCAGCCCTGGGAACGTAAGCGATCCACAGGTCGGGTGCTATTTTGTGCAGGCTTCATGGCTGGCAGCCGGGATCAGGCCCGCCCCCCACCCTCCCAAGGCTCAGGCACCCCTGAGCCTCTCCTGTACCCGCAGGGTGGGGGTTGCGATCTCCATCGAAGGCTGGAGAACCCAAGGCTCAGGCAGGTGAAGGAGCACTTCCAGGGGCAGGTTTTGTTGGTAGGGCAGCGGAGGCTTCAGATGGTATTTTTCTATAAAGACCCTGCGTTTCCTGTGGCCTCACTCTGTCATCCACAAGTCCACAAAGTCAGACTGAGAGTCCTACCTGTGCCGTGCTGAGTCCTTTAGCGCAGAGTCTGTTTGACGAGGAGCGGAAGCTGTTTCCGTTCTCGAGGCTGAGCCAAGCCGGCAGAGCGGGCACAGGTCTGTGGTCCTTGCTCTGCTGTGTGGCCCGAATGCCGCAGCTTGTGGCCGCCTCACGGTGCTGGATACAGTGTAATCCGCCTGTGGGCATCAGGGAAGCTGGGCTGGGGTCCTCTGGGGTTCATAGGAGGCACTGTGGCTGCAGTGTCCCCACCTCCCTGGGCTGCTGGTGTCTGGGGAGCGTGAAGGGCTAATTTCACGGCTGATAAAACTCTCCGTAGTCGAGACTTGAGACAAATGGGAGCACCGTCCTTTCCTTTAACCAGGACATTTACTTTCTCCTTTCTTTGAGAGAGGGATGTGTTCCAGCCTTTTTCTATCCCAGCTGCTGCAGCCGTGCGAGGGGACCAGGGCTCTTGGGGTGAAAGTGTGACACCAGAGGGTGACGTATTGGCTCTCTGGTGCCCAGCCATGTAGGAGCAGAGCCAGATCTTTCTCCCGCCGGGAGCAGATGGGGCTGGGGCCAGGGTCCTGAGGTGGGGATGGGGTGGTGTCTGCCAGAGGCTCCGTGTCATCCTGAAGAGTTTGTCCGGCTGGACAGAGAATTGATCTCACCAGCCTGTTTCTTTGTGTGGCTGTCCAGATATACCCTGCATTAATGAACTCTCCAGAAGTCAGCTTATTCTAAGAGGCCATCTTGGTCATCCTGGCTCACAGCCATCTCTCTTCCCAGAGCTCCATCCAGGCCGATTCCCCTAACCTGCTGGCTCTGTCCCTTGGCCGCCTCTGCCACTGCAGGCTGCTCTGCCTGGGGCCCACGTCATTGCCTGCGGGAGAGAAAGGAGGAAGCTGAGGTTCGGCCCAGGGTGCAGCCCCCGGTGGGTAAGTGACGGAGCCTGATGAGTCCAGAGCACAGCCAGGCAGGTCCAGGCTGCGTCACGCGGCTTAACTTTTCACGGGACGTGCTTTACCTGATCATCTCTGTGAGTTTGGCTTTTCGCCCTAATTATGCAGGAAACTTCTTGGGAACAGGGCTGTATTTTATTTTCTCCTGTGCCATCTCTCAAGTGCGAGACACAGACACATAGGTACATAGAAGGCAGAATGTACACACACACACACACACACGCACACATACACAGTTACCCACACACAATACAAAGGGCCACTCACAGATCAACACACACACACACACCTTCCTAAACATGCCTGAATCCACACAGAATGCCAGGCGCACATGACGTCTGCCCACAGGACACACAGACATGGTCACACTCACATCCTGAGCACACAGGAGTCATGAGGAAAGACAGCTGTAAAAGGGGTTTTGGCAGAAGTACTAAGAGCTGCTGTGTGTGTATCTGGCCCAGCTGCCACCTCTGGGTCTGGCCTGAGCCCTGTGGGTGGACCCGGTGTACACAGCTCACAGATCACGGAGTTAATGTTATGTGCAGCCCGTCCAGCGGCAAGTGCACAGGTATTTTGTTAATTTCTACCTGTGAGGGTGTCTCTGGATGAGATTGGAATCTGTAGGCTGAGTAACGCAGATGGTCCTGTCCAGCCTGAGTGTCCAGCCGAGGCTCAGCAGGAGGCTCCCCAGCCTCCCCTGTCTTCTAGTCTCTGGCCTCGGATGGGAACTTACCCCACTGGCTTTCTCCCTTCAGACTGTAGATCTTGGGATTTCTCAGCCTCCACAGTCATGCCAGCCAATTCTTCTTCTTCCATTTTTTTTTTTTTTTAATGGCTGCAACCAAGGCATATGGAAGTTTCCTGGCTAGGGATTGAATCCCAGCTGCAGCTGTAGCAGCGCAGGACCCTTTAACCAACTGCGCTGGGCTGGGGACCAACACACAACTCCTCAGTGACCTGAGCGGCTGCAGTTAGATTCTTAACCCACTGCACCACAGCGGGAACTCCACGTGATCAGATTCTTTACAACAAATCCTTTGTGTGTGTATGTATGTATATCTGTTTATATCTACCTCTGTCTCTCTGTCTCTCTCTCTCTCTCATCTATCCGTCAATGTCTGTCTGTCTGTCTATTATCTATCTATCTGTCTGTCTGTCTGTCTGTCTGTCTATCTATCTATCTATCTATCTATCTACCTACCTATCTACCTACCTACCTATATTCTGTTGCTTCTGTTTCCCATGAAAACCCTGGGACAGGGAGGAAACTGTCTTTTTCAGGAAAACCGCCTGGGCAGCAGGGGAAAGACGGGCCGTGTGAATGAAGGCCGGTGGGCACCGAGGCCGTGAAGAGGGACCAGCTCAGGTCACGCGCGTCAGGAACCTGGGCTGTCAGAGCCTCAGCGTGCCGTGCGGCCTGGCTGTGTTACTTTTGCTCTAAGAGAGCCAGATGTAGTCCTTCCCCACCGTTTGTTTACGCTGTGAAAACAGACGTGCAGTATCAAGGAGTGGACATAACGGCAGGATCATTTCTGAGTGTGATGAACTCACTCCGCGGGTACCTGGGAATGGTCTGCTAGCCACGTCCGGGGACGCTGGGACGAGTTACTGGTGTACGCGGCCAGGAAACAGAGCCCGCGCGCTGAGTGTGGCCCAGACTGCGGGGTCAGCCCGCTCTTGCATCCCTGAGGTTGGCAGCGGGGGCTCTGCAGGATGTGACAGGCTCTGGAACGATCCCTGCTTTTCGGAGACGGCACAGATGTGGTCAAAGCCAAGAGTCCCCACCCGGATGTGGGGAGCGGAGCCGGGAGGAGGACGAGGGGCTGGGACCTCAGGCACCTGCCCTTCCTGCCCACGTCACTTGGCTGGGCAGACAAAGCAGAGAGGGAACCACGGTGGGTCCACCCCTGGTACCCACCCACCCATATGTCCGACCACTGTCTCAAGGCCACATACTCAATGGACTTTTCGCTCAGGGGCCACAGAATCACCCTCTCTTCCCAGAAAGCACGAGTTATCTTGCTCCTGGAGTGCCCCCCATCCCCCCTTCCTCCTCCTTTCCATACGGTCAAATCCAGCGTTTTAAGGGCTTCTGTCCCTGTCACATCCCTTGAGCCCCACGCTGCCCTCCGCACAGCCCTGAAGTCTTGCTTGTCTACAGCAGCTCTGGGCACTCTGGGCCACAGTCCCTGCTTTGGACTCTGTAAACCAGACTTGGTTCCTCCCTGGAGCTGTGGACTGCAGCACATACACAGGGGTGGGCACGCGGCCTCTCCCACACCGAGACCACACCCGAGCTGAGAGACCTGTGGTCAGAGCGGTCTTCTTGGAACCCGGCTTATGCCTGCAGACACTGAGACAACACCTTGGATTTCAGTGTTGAGTGGCACCTTCAAGAACAACTGGTGACACTAGTCAGAGGTTTTGAGAATGTTTGACATCAATGCCACAGTAAGAAATTAGTGTGACATTGTACAAAGGACAGGTGTGCACATGAAATTTCACCAGTCAGCTCTCACACTTACACTTCTAATTTTTATTCTTTTTCTTTCCTTATCAAAGAACTGGTCATGCTCCATTAAATCAATTTTAGAGCCACTAGTGGTGACCTGCATGAACTGGCAGACAAGCCCCTGCCCCTATACAGTGTCTGTGGATTGGCCTCCATGACTAATCCCTCCTCTCCAGAGTAATACAGCAGTGTATGTGTGTGTGTGTGTGTGTGTGTGTGCGCGCGCGCGCACGTGTGTGCATGCACATTCCTTTAAGTGTGCAGGAATTTGTGAATATAGGGGCATGTGAGTGTCTCAAGTGAGGGTGTGCTGGTGCACATGTGTGTTGGGGTATCAACTGACGAGTTGTTTGGCTTAGTGCTACTCTTAGAGTAAAACAAGACTGATGCCTTTTCATCCACCTGTCTATCCATCCATCCATCCATCCATCCATCCATCCATCCATCATCCATTCATCATCCATCCATCATCCATCTATCCATCCATCCATCATCCATGCATCCATCAATCCATCATCCATCCATCCTTCAGTCATCCATCATCCTTCCTTCCATCCATCCATCATCCATCTATCCATCCAGCCATCATCCATCCATCCATCCAATCATCTATCCTTCCATCCACTGACCCATCCATCTATCCACCCTTCCATCCATCCACCCATTATCCATATATACATCTGTCCATCCATCCATCATCCATCCATCTATCTATCCATCCATTCATCCATCCACCCATCCATCCATCATTAGCTGAGTCCTTCCTATGTGCCTGGGGCTGTGCTGGGTGCCAGGAAAAGTGGAGTGTACAAGACAGACACATTTTAACATTCTGTTTACCATCTGAGACTATTCTGATCTTAGTTTTTAAATGTGGTTGACCACATGGTGGGATTTCAGATTCTCTTCCTCATTACTTTGCAACCACACTGGACCCTTGGAGTCAGGATGACTACGAGGACCTCCCACAGCATGTTATCTGTGAGGAGGGGAGGGGCTGAGCACTAGGGCCTCATTCTGAAGACCCTCAGCCTGGAAGCCATGTGGCTCCCAAGTCACTCACCATCAGACCCAAGCTCATCCTTGGTGCCTCCTGTGGTTCACTAGTCCCTTCCTCTCCACTCACTGCCAGCCTCCCACACCTCTGTGCACTCATGGAGCTGCACCCACATTCCCTCTGCAGTCCAGGGGTGGAGTCTGGCCCCTCACAGGACACGGCCAGGCTCTGCTCACCTTCAGAACTAGCTTTAGCAGACCATTCCTGCGGGAAGCCTCGCCCCCGCTGCACACCTCCCCAGAGTGCCTTCTCCTAGTTAAGTCTGAGAGGTGCCTGCCTTGAGCTGCCCAGCTGTCACCCTCCTCTAGGGCCAGAGGCTGGAGTAGCCACGGCTCCCCTATGTCCTGCCCGGCACAGCAGGGGCTCATGCACATTTATCTAATTGGGTCAGCACCCATCAGAATTGTTGCTAGGACTGCAGGTGGCTCTCAGTAGCTTCAGGGGATTTGGTATCGGGCCCTCAGCAAACTGCTGATCACACCCTCGCTATCCTCAGGGACCTGCCTCCAACCCAAGCTAGCTGCCTGGCTTCAGGCAAGTTATTCACCATAGAAATGGACATAATGACTGTCCTCTGGGGGTGCCATGTGCAGGGCAGCCCTGTGTGTGAGGTCCTGCTCCCTGGCTCTTGGCTGTGCTCTGGCTGGTGGCCTGGCTCGTCGCTCCTCTGGGCCACTCTAGCCCCGGCTCACCCTCTCTCGTCACCACATCCATCTTCCCCACTCAGGCCTCCCACAGAAATCACCAGCTCCCTCTTGGATTTCTACATTCTTCGGCGGGAAAGGACGAAGCTGATTTAAACACGGGGAGTCTGCCAGTGGAGCAGAAGTGGGAAATGAGGGTGGAAATAATTACAAATTAAAACACGTCACTTCTGCTTTGTCTGCTGCCCATTCTTGTCCTGACTGAGGTCGGCGTCCTCCTGGGAGCTCTGAGTGGGGGTTGGGGTGCCTGCCTTTCAGGGTGGGTCCCCTCCTCTGTGAGACTCAGATCGTGGGGAGCACAGCCATGTGCCTGTGATATGCTGGGGCCTGGAGGTACCACAGCCAGAAAGACCCTGATTTAGCCCGACCTGGGACAGGGACAACTAGGCCTTTGCAGCACCCGGTTGTTAAAGCTCTGCTTGGACGGGGAGGGCAGTGCAGTCTGTGTGTGGAGAGCTGGAGCAGAGTGACAGCTGGCAGCTTGTGACAGGCCTGGGTGCAGGGGCTCGGGCGGGGCAGGGAGGGGCCCAGGGCACAGCTGGGATCTCAGGACGGATGCATCAGCCGCATGGGCCGGGAGGACTGCACGTTCCCAGGACGAGCCCTGGTGGAAGCAAAAGAGCTGAGCAGGACTCGGGGTGGGGGTGGGCAGTTCTCGGCTGTGCTGGGGTCTTACTTCATCTCTACCGACCTCTGGGAGTGGAGGGAAGGGTTCCACAATGGCGAGGTCTGTCCCTCCAGGACCCTGTCTGTCCTGGGTCCTGTGCTGGGGACATGCCAGATCTTACTCTGCCACCCTCACCCCCCTGCCTGGAGGCAGCTGAGAGGAGCGTTACTTGGCCTGAAAGCCCAGCAGGCCTGATGGGGTCAGTGTTGGGGCTGTCAACAGACCCCACCCCGGGCCGCCGAGTCCTTTCTGGAAGGGGGTCCGAAAGGCCTCTGTGTCTGCTGCAGAAAGAAGTGAGTTTTGCTGGTCAGAAAGAGGGAAAGCAGCCCTGCCCCCTACAGCCTGGTCCCAGGCCCCAGAAGCTTCTGAAGACAGGTGTACCTGGTGGAGGGAGGAACACAGCAGCCACGCAGCCCAGGCTGCCTAGAGGCAGGGGGACGGACTCAGAAGCTTCCGCCCACTGCGGGGCTTCAGCTGGAGGAGGCGACTGAAGCTCCCGGGCTGGGGCTGGAAAGCAGATGGTGACTCCCAGCCTCAGTGCCTGCTGCTGGGTGCTGGGCGGAGTGAGTAGACGGGGCGTCCCAAAGCTCCTATAGGGCTGGAGATGAGGGAACAGGCTTGTGGATGAGATTTTTGGGCTGGGAGAGATGCCACCGCGGAGTTTCCATTCATCACGTGTTAAAATAAAACAGTAGGGCAAGTGCTTGGTTCTTACTTTAGACAGGTGTGAGATAAAGGAGGTTTATCACCTGTCATAGCTCCTTAGAGCCAGTGACCTGGGGAGATGCTGGAACACGTGTGCTGACCATTTGAGGCGTTCAGACTGTGGATGGGGAACACTGCCCGTCACTCCAGTTCTGCAAGGATCAAGCTACCTGTGGCCGCCCTTCCAAAGATGCACTCTGAGGGGAATTCGAAATGGAGGAAAACAGGACACTGGCCCTAGAGTGCTGAGATGCATATCAAAGGAATGATTTCAGTGAGCCCAGGCTCTTGTATCTTCCATAGAGAGAAAAGCACTAAAATCATTAACTTGAGATATCTGTTTTGTGTGTGTGTGTGTTTGTGATGAGCAGAAATATTTGATGTTCGACTATATTCTGTCCTCCATCTCCCAACCCCGGCCAAAAGTCCTCTATATCCTGGCTCCTCCCTTCCTTCTTTGGAGCAGTTCCTCAGAGCTACTGAGAGGCTGTCTCCTGGGCTATAGTCCTCAGTAAGTTCCTGGAATAAAACTTCACCCAAAACATCGACGTTATGTATTTTCTTTCAGTTGGCGAGACCCGGGCACATTATGAGAAGACTGGCAACTGAGGGTGGGTGCAGTTCTCTTAACAGCCAGAGCGCAAAACTGTAAACTCTGGATACAGGATTTTTTTTTTCCTTTGTTGAATAGTGGAAGTATAGTTGATTTACAGTGTGTCAATTTCTGCTGTACAGCAAAGAGATTCAATGAAATATACACATACATTTTTTAATATTCTTTTCCATTATGGTTTATCACAGGATACTGAATATAGTTCCCTGTGCTGTACAGTAGGACTTTGTTGTTTATCCATTCTATATATAATAGTTTGCCTTTGCTAATCCCAGATTCCCAGTCCAATCACCCTTCACCCCACCAACAACAGCAAGTTTGTTCTCCATGTCTGTGAGTCTGTTTTTGTTCTGTAGCTAGGTTCATTTGTGCCATACTTTAGATTCCACATATGTTACATATATGGTATTTACCTTTCTCTTTCTGACTTATTCACTTAGTATAATAATCTCTAGGTCCATCCATGTTGCCATAAATGGCATTATTTTATTCCTTTTCATGGCTGAGTAGTATTCCATTCTGTATATGTACTACTTCTTCTTTATCCATTCATCTGTCAATGGCACTTAGGTTGCTTCTATGTCTTGGCCACTATGAACAGTGCTGCAATGAACACAGGGGTGCATGTGTCTTTTTGATTATAGTTTTGTCTGGATATATTGTGCACAGTATTGAAATGACTATGTGAAACCCTGGGAGAGTGAGTAAAAGTGTGTGGGCACTCCATTGGGAGGAGAGCCACCAGTTGGAGTTCCCAGCCGTGGCATGACCACTGGGTCATGAAAGCAGGGACAGAAAACCCAGAATCTCATGGCCTGCAGGACAAGGGGACAAGCTTGCGGCCACCACAGCTGTAGGAAAGTGCAAGGAGAAAACTTAGAGAGGAGAGAGCCTGGGACTGGGGGAGCCAATTCTGTGGGTAAACTGCACAGATCACCATGCAAGGAGTTCAGCTAAGGCTAAAAGAGACAGACAGAGATTTCTGTGGCTCCACCCCAGCCGAGATGGCTCTCAGTCTGAAGCCAGTTATGCTTCAAAAAAAAAAAAAAAAAAAAAATCAGTGTTGTGGGAGAAAGTGGATTCGAGGAGGAGTTTACACTGAAAAGTAAGGAGGGTCCTGGGGGTGCTGGGCTTGGGGATGAGCAGGGAGGGCCGGCATTTGTTCAGGAACCTGGGAATAGGCCTGTGTGACGGGAGCAGCATGTCCTGGGGGCCCGGGGGTGAGACGGGCTCTCTGAGTTGATATTATAAGCAGACAGTTCCCAGATCCATATAAAGAAACATTTGCTAAGAAAGCAAGATACAGGGACAGGTTAGGGGACGGTTGTAGGCAGCACAGTGATGGAGGAAAAGCAGACAAATATTCTGGAGGGGCTCTGAGGTCAGGTGGCCCTGGGTTTGAATCCTAACCCAGCCGTAGATACCTTCTCCACCTGGGACACGTGCACACACACACACACTCACACGCACACACATGCTCGTGACTGAACAGGGCAGCAGGACATTTGCAGAAGCAGTGTGCTGGTCCCAAGACACTTTGATGGTGGGACCCCAGTCTTGGCGCCCCCCCACCCCTCCAGGCATTGGTGAGGTCAGACCCCGCGTGCCTGACCCCAGGAGGGGACCCAGCTCTCCTACCTCCCAGCTAGGCTGCCTGCCTCACCCGCCCCGGGAGCTTCCCACCCGAGGCACCGCCACTCCTGGTTAAATGAAATTCCAAGCTTCCTCACATCCATCCTCCTGTGCACAAACTCAGAAGGGGCAAACTAACCGGAAAATTAAGGTGACCGGTGATGCTCACAGGACAGCAGAGAAGAAACAGACCTGACTGCACAGACAGGAAAGAGAAAATGAGCTCTGGGGCCTCTTTGCCCCCTTTGATCAGCGGAGATGCTGTGGGGGGTCACAGCCAGGAGCCCTTCTGGATTCAAACACTATTTTTATCCACTGGAGCCCCTTTAATTGGGCCACACTGAAAGCTGTCAGGCTCCCTGGAATCCGGGGAGACGGGAGTAGATTGTGGGGACTTGGGGAGGAAGGAGGTGCTGGAGGCTGAATGAAACTATCCTGCGTCTGCTCTGTGATGATCATCAGAGCTAATTAGCACAGCTCCTTGAACATCTCTGTCCCAGGTGAGGCTCAGACTGGAGGAGGTGGGGCCAGCAGGGGGAATGGGCTGGCATTTAGTAACCTACACCTCCCCCCGCTCCCCCCACCTCCAGGGTTGAAGCCGGCAACGCTGCTACCCAGGGGAACCCAGGCTGGACCCTCCTGGCTGGAATCCCTTGCCCTTGTCTCCTCCCCCACCCCCCTTGTCCTGGCACCAGAGGGCTGGTGTCAGTTCCAGGGCAGGTGGCAGGGTCCAGGAGACAGAGCTGGCTCCTGGGGTGCTTCTGTGCCAAGTCAGGTCACCAGCAAACTCTCCTCTCACCCTCATCTGTCCTGAGCATCTACTGTGGGCTGGCCATTCAGCAGACCCCGGGGGCGTGCCCAGAAGCTGTGTCCTCCTGGTCATAAGGAGAGACACTGAAGGTGACGAGGTAACCCAGATGAGAGGGGGCACCCCAGTAGGGAGCACGGGGAGGAGAATGAAGCAGTCGGACCCCTAGGGCTGGGGGAGGGCCAGGTACAGTTTCCAGAAGAGGAAAGCGCAGGTGCCGAAACGCTGAGCAGAGGAAACACTGGTGCGTGAGGCACAGTAGGCTGGGTGAGGGTGGCCGGGTCCAGCTGTGAGGACGCCATGTGGGCACTATAGCAGTCTGATTTTTCATTGGAAGTGAAATGTTTGAAAACAGCCACAAACAGGCCATTACCTGGCGTGGCCGCACCACTCACTTACTCCCGGCGTGCCTTCCTTCCGCCCTCCGTTCATTCTAATGTTCACCCTTCGTCATCATGCCTGATTATCTATTCCGTCTGAGGTCTGCTTATCCCATTAAGTCCCTACTGACTTTTCCTAGTCAGTTCTCAAAGGGGAGGCGGGCTTCCCTGCGAGGACAGCGCTGCGGCGGAAAGCGGGCACCAGAGGGCGCGCACGGCACGCGCATCCCCGCGGCCGCGCCCGGGCCTCACGGCGCCAGAAAAGAAAAACCCGGAGCGTACCGCCAGCAGGGCTCCTTTCCATCCGGGTCAGGGATGGAGACTGGCGGCACACAAGGGAGACTGAGGCCCAGAGAATGTGTGGCTTGTGCGATTACCTGGCGAGGGAGGGGCTGAGCAGGAGGTGGGGGTGCTTCTGCGCAGTGATGGGTGGCCTCAGGGGAGGGAGGGCGCGGCCAGGCGGCACCGGCTCAGCGGACGCGAGGCGCCCGCGATGGTGGCTGTTGCAGCTGGGTGGAGCACTCCAGGAAGGGATGACGATGGGGGGAGTCTCGGTGGCTCCGCACTGCCAACCACGCAGACGGTGGAGCTGGTGATGAGGGAGCCGGATATGGGGCAGTGGGGCCTGGGGTGGGGGGTGCTCGCCTCATCCCGACTCATTGCCTCCCACCCAGAGTGGCCCCAGGGCTCCCAACCACCCCGCTTCCTCTCCAGTAAAGAGTGCTATCTCCTCGTAACGAACCAGGCCCTAGAACCAGAGAGGAGCCCCAGAACCAGAAAGGTCGGGCAATTTGCCCGAGGCTGCACAGCGCGGAAGAAGTGGACAGCTGCACCTTCTCAGCCTCGCGGCCAACAAGGTAGAGGGAGGCTGTTCTCCACGCAGCTTTGGACAGCCCACCCCGCGCTCCTCACTTAGTGGGCGGGGGCTAATGCTCTGTTTTGAAGCCGTGGTCCTGGGATGGTTTCACTGGCAGCCGAGGGCCTGGTTTGGAACCTGAGGGCATCAGGGGCTGCAGCTATGTGGGATCTGGTCAGGAGGCGTTTGGGGGCTGGCACCAGGCGAGGGCAGGGGCAGAGGGGTGAGGGGCAGACCGCAGTGGTCCGAGGACACTAGTGGGGAGGGCCCTAGAGAGCTGACCGCTGTTTCCGGGAGCTGGAGGGAGGCGAGGCCTGTGATGGGGAAGGAGCCCTCGGCCCATCGGAAGCACAGCCCCAGTCTGGGCAGTGCGCGGACAGCGTCAGGGCCCAGCTTAGGGCTTGGTGCTGAGCTGGGTCAGGGCAACCGCTGAGAAGCTGGTTCTGTTTCCTACTGTCCCTCCCCCAGACCCAGAGATGGGGGAGGGGCGTCCAAGTGACCCTAACCTGTCACCTGAGTTGTAACTCAGTCTTCCCCCACAGGCGGAGCAAGGTAATCCCCTGGAACCTTCATCTCCACGCCTGACACCTTCTCCATCCCTGACCCGACCCTCAGAGAGAGTGTCTTAGGTGACAGGCCGCCTGAAGAATGGTGGCACCTGTAAAGTTCACAGGCTTTGGGACAGGCTGACCTGCCTCCTGGTCCTGCCTCCTATTTACTCTTCCAGGGACCTTGGCCAGCTCCTTTGTGCTCCCTGACCGCAGTGCTCAGAATAGCTGTGCAGGGGCGAAATGAGCATCCTGCCCTGTCACCTCTCTTCCTTACTGTGGGGCAGGGGACCTGCCACGGTTCAGCCGCGAGCTCCAACCCCCTCCTCCACGGAATCGACAGGGTCCACGGCCAAACTCTGAAATGGCTGCTGAGGAATTTTTCAAAGGAAATTTGTTTAATTCATCTTCTGGAGATATCTGGGTTCTCAAACATAGAATGGAATTGTTCCAGAAATAATCGTGCTTTTGGAATGTCACACCCTTGGCGGTGCTGTAGGATAAAGACCCCGAGGCTGAGGCTGAGCCAGGCTCTCATGGCCCAGGGAAGGCCTGAGGGCATGAAGGGGACAGACCTAGACATCCAGAGGGTCATTGTGAACGTGTCCCCAGCCTCTAGGTGCCAGGCTCAGGTGGGCGTTCGAAAGAAACGGGGCCTCCTCCTTCTCAGAATAGAAGGGCTGGGGGATGAGGAGGGGAGACCTGGGGGCTGGGTCCTGAGTGGTACTGTCCTGCCTCCTTGCATGTCCCTTGCTGGCCCTGTGAACAGGATGCGGTCAGACAGAGGCGATGCTTCACCAGGCTCGGGTCTCGGAGGAGGAGCCAGTGCTCTGTCCCTGAAGGCTGTGAGCTGCGACCCCGGGGAGGGGGTCAGGCTTCCAGGACTGGCCTCCCCCTGTGCATCTCTAGGCCGCCCCCGAGGAGGTGGCTTCTTTTCCAGGCACGAGCCCCCGCTATTTAGAGGGGAAAAGCGCTCACTGCTGAGACCCACAGAGGGAGGGGGAGAGACCATAGTGCAGGTGCAGTGGCTGCTGTGAAGGGACATGTTTTCATTTGATTTTTCCCAGATGCTCATTCTCCGAGCAGAGACGAGGCCAGGAGGGGCAGGTGGTCCCAACTGCTAGACCCGTGGCTGTGGAGGTGCTGGGTCCTGCTGTCTCTTAGTGTTGGGCGTGGAGCACAGCTGGCTGGCTCACACACCGTCTTGGTCTCCTGGTCCTGATGACTCCACCTGTGAGGAAGCTTCAGGTTCTCAGGTTCTGCTTCTAGGAGCTGTTTCTCTGGCTGCCCAGCCTCCTTAGGGAGTCCACTCGTGCTCGGGGCAGGGGCAGGGATAGCACCCAGCACCCGGACTTTCTCCAAAAAAACCCAGGGTTACAGGGAGCTGAGTTTTCTGATGGGGGGGGGTAGCTGAGGAAGGGAGGGGGGAAGGGGGGGTGTGTCATCGGAGGATGAGCCCTCACAGGTCCCAGGTGGGGAGGGTTTCCAGAAATCAGTGCGTATCCCTCTGCATGCCTACTCTTCTGCCTGCGGCTGGCCGCAGGCATGGGTGCTGTGTGAAGGTCTGGTGATATTTTGTCATGATAACCTGTGTAGCCCTCATTCTTGGTAATCCTTCTCCCAGCTCCACTGCTGTGAAATTTAAGACACTGCCCTCATCCTGGCCCAGACCTTGACGCTGTGAAGCATGTTGGCCCCACTCACTTCCTGGGGGAAAGGCAGAGAGTGTGCTTGGCTGCTGCTCCAGCCTCAGATGAATGTGGCATCCAGGGTCTGGGAGGCCATGGTCCTCACTCAGGGGGCATGGCCAGGAGGGACTGAGGGCCCCTCATCCCCCCCTTTCTACCAACTTGGCCATGAGACGGGTCTAGGCTGAGAGCGAATGTTCCAGAAGGGGGAGGAGGGCCCCAGAGGGGATACTCGCTGGAAGGAGAGAGGAGGGTGCTGGAGAGGGCTGCCTGGGGCCTGGTGGGAAAGTGCCTTCTCAGTGGGTGCCCAGTGAAGGTTGGTGAGCTCAGCAGCTGCCCTTGGCACTGAGGCCACACCCTGGGCCTGACAGGCTCAGCTGCCACCCTGTTAAGAAAGAGGAAGGACACTCGAAATGGACAGGAGATTGGAGGGTGGGGGAAGCCTCATACACATAAAAGGCATATGGTCACTTTTTCTAGATTTGGCAGGCTGGGGAGGCTTTTGGTAGAAATTATATTCGATTATAGAAAAGTTTAGAAAACATATACTCAACTGTAATTTTTAATAATTTTCAGTTACGCAAACATACACACTTTTTTTAGCTTCTTTCCCATTATAGATTATTATAAGATATTGAGTAGAGTCCCTGTACTATACAGCAGGTCCTTGTTGTTTATCTGTTTTATGTTCAGTAGTGCGTACATGTTAATCCCAACCTCCTAATTTATCCCTCCCCACCTCCCACAATCCTCTTTGGTGACAAGTTCTAGGAAACATATAAGTTTTTGCCCATTCAAATTTGTGACCATATCTGACCCCCTTCCCCCAGAAAGACATTCCACACGTTTGGAGCTACATCCCAGATGCCTGTGGGGTCTCCCTGACCCTTAGAGGTCAAGATAAACTGGGCTTCACCCTCTTCCCTCCCAGTTCCATAGCCTAAAGGCTCAGTGAGCTCAGCTTCACCAGGTCCTGTGTTGAAGATCTTTGAAAACAAACAGCATTTGCCCTTAGGAATCTGTGTAATATCTTTTCTACCTTGTCTTACATACCTGCATTCACACAGTGTAACGATACTTTTGTATGGAAATGCTGCTTAAGTGTATTGCATTCTTCCCCCTTCAGTGAACAAGCGTTGACCCTACTGGCCTGGCTCTTCCTGGACGCCATGCCCCTTGCCTCTGGTCCCTGATGCCGGTTCTCAGATGGCACGGCTTGGGGCTGTCAGCGGATCAGCTCCAAGGGCACAGGGCTTGGGAACCCAGGAGTGGCCTCTGAATGGTGAACTCCTCCAGGTCTGCAGCTGCTGCATCCTCCAGCTCCTCAGCCTCAGCCCTCTGCTGCCTGTCACCTTTCCCCTGAGCCTGGCATGCATCTGCAAGGCCAGCGTGATGGCTGTGTTGCCAAGGAGCACTAGACCAAGGGCAGCTGGTTTAATTACTGTTTATTGTTGTCCAGGAATAAACAAGGCTATGAGCAGAAACAAAGTAAATAAAATCCCTTTAGTTGTAATGAAGAGAGATTATGGAAAAAATGAAGACGCTGAAATAGTGTTCAGTTATATTCCTTCATGTTATACGGTGTCGATTGACTCCATGTTAAGAAAGATGAGAAAGTCAGTGTTATTTACATTTTCTCCTTGTATATCCTCTTGCATCTTTCTCTCGTTACTTGTTTTTATTCTATCTGGAATTATGATAGCCTTTTTCTGTAAGCAGAAAATTCCCATAGTTGTTGAGGGTTGGTTACAGACGTAAACAGATTCAATTTTTAAACCATCTTTTCATTTCTGAATTATTTTTCTTTATAATTATTATTATTTTAAAATTATTCTTTTGAAACTGATGTATAGTTTATATAAGTTACAGGTGTACAATCAGTGATTCACAGTTTAAGGTTATACTCCAAGTATTTCCTTGCTGTACAGTATATCCTTGTAGCCTGTTTTATACATAGTTTGTGTCTCTTAATCCTGCTCCTCCATCTTGCTCCTCAGCTCTTCCCCCTCCACTGGTAACTGATAGTTTTTTTCTCTGTATCTATGAGTCTGCTTCTTTTTTGTTAGTATTTTTTAGATTCTCCAAATGAGTGTTATCATACAATATTTGCCTTGTTCTTTCTGACTTATTTCACTAAGCATCATGATCCATGTTGTTGCAAATGACAAAGTTTCATTCTTTTTTAACGGCCGAGTAATATTCCATTGTGAATATGTACCACATCTTTACCCATCCATTCATCTGTTGATGGATATTTAGGTTGCTTCTGTGTCTTGGCTATTGTAAATAATACTGCTGTGAACACTGGGTCCAAATTCTTTAATTTCTCCCTTAATTGTTTATAAGGTTTTTTTTTTTTTTTTGTAAAATGGTGTTTGAGGAAAGACTTTTGGGTTTGGTAACCTTTGAGGTTTTTCATGTTTGCGTATGTCAACCTATTGCCTAAGTGATTTACACAGGCATCTTGGCTCTTACCCATTAGTATATCTTGACTGGATATCTAAATTTTCTATCTCAGGACTTGTAGGTGTGATTCTGTTGACATTGCTGTTGCTGTGGAGACATTTGATGCCAGATGGATAGTTTTTGCCTTTCAAGGCTATTTATTGTTTATTAGGATGCTTGAAGAATTCTTTTATCCTTTAGGTGTAATAATTAACCAGTATGTAAGGTATTTCAACCTTATGCACTTTGTTTATATTTCCTGGATTAAAATGTACTTTTAAAATCTAGATTATTTTCCTCCTGAATTTCAGAGACTTTTTGGGGTTATTATCTGGTCCATGTTTGGGGGCATGTTTTGATAATTTTTGGTCTGTTTTCTCTCACAATTATTTCTTCTGTTAGCTTTCTCTTTCATCTGTTTTCATTATCCAATCACTT
The DNA here is from genome assembly GCA_004024745.2 of Catagonus wagneri. Taxonomy (NCBI): domain Eukaryota; kingdom Metazoa; phylum Chordata; class Mammalia; order Artiodactyla; family Tayassuidae; genus Catagonus; species Catagonus wagneri. The sequence goes on along the minus strand of PVHT020000521.1, from coordinate 30,965,282 downwards.
AATCTCCCTCAGCCTCAGTTTCCTCATTATAAAGTCAGGACGACATGCCTATCTCACAGGGCAGTTTCCAGAATAAAAATATCAATGTAGGAGTTTCCATTGTGGCTTAGCAGGTTAAAAACCCGACTGGTATCCATGAGGATGCAGATTTGATCCCTGGCTTCACTCAGTGGGTTAAGGATCCAGCATTGCCACAAGCTCCACTGTAGGTCACAGATGCAGCTCAGATCTGGTGTTGCTGTGGCTGTGGGGCAGGCTGGCAGCTTTGGCTCTGATTCGACCCCTAGCCTGAGAAATTCCATATTCTACAGGTACAACCCGAAAAAGAAAACAAAAATCTTAATATATATAAAGCTCTGAAAACAGCATTCAGCTCAGAGCAAGGCATATACAGATGGCAGTGATTATTATTTTTTATAAAGCTTTTGTTTGTTATTATTATTGTTTGTCACAATGAAGTTGTTAATTTTGGAGCCAGACAGCCATGTCTTAGCTGTGTGACTCTGGACAAGATACTAAACCTCTCCGTGCCTTATTTTCCTCCTATGTTAAATGGAGATAATAATTATCCCCACCTACTATGATTATAATGAGGATAAGAGCTGATATTAGTAAAGTGCCTAGAACTTGGCACATAGGGCTGTATGTGTTGTTAAGTAAATATCTTCTCAGTATTTTCCTGCAGAGGAACAATTATTTTTTAGTGGTTTCTGTTTCTCAGTGTTGCTAATGTATCATCAGTTTTGTAATGATGTTGTTTTGTTATTAACTTGCCTTGTCTACATTTTCTTTTTTATTTCATCCTGGCTCTGAGCCCTCTTGCCCTGTGCTTTAGGCCCTTTTAAGTATTCTGTTAGTTGAAAGCAGTTGCAGAGCACTTATCGTCACTCGTTGAGTTGTGTTTTCTTCCAGGTTGGGTTCCTCTTCTTGCATGCTGTGGCCCTTTGCTACATTCATCACTGGTGTGCGTGTAAGGGGTAGTCCCATTTACCATGTTCTGGTGGAATGGACTCTTTTTCTTGGCTCCTGCTGGAGCTCCAGACCTTCTGCCTGACCTGCTCAAAACTGTGTTGACTCCTCTGTTCTGTGAGGCCTGCTTCCTCTCCCCTCAGAGCCCCTGCGTGTTCGTGGTTTTATCTTGTTTCTGTAGCTGGAGGTCATGACTGACAACGTGCTCTGGAATGTGGTCTCTCTGAGAGGATCTGGTCAGTGCTCACCTCTTACGGCCAAGGCGCTGACTCAAGGGTGAGTTATTACCTCCTACTGCTGAGGTGCTAATGTGGGAGGGAGCTCCTCACCTCCCATGGCTGGCACGGGACTGAGCTCCTCACCTTCCATGGCTGACACGGGACTGAGCTCCTCACCTCCCATGGCTGACACGGGACTGAGCTCCTCACCTCCCATGGCTGACACGGGACTGAGCTCCTCACCTCCCATGGCTGACACGGGACTGAGCTCCTCACCTCCCATGGCTGACACGGGACTGAGCTCCTCAGCTCCTATGGCTGACACGGGAGTGAGCTCCTCACCTCCTATGGCTGACTTGGGACTGAACTCCTCACCTCCTATGGCTGACATGGGACTGAGCTCCTCGCCTCCTATAGCTGACACAGGAGTGAGCTCCTCACCTCCTACGGCTGACACAGGCCTGAACTTTTCACCTCCCATGGCCACGGTGCTGACATAGGACTGAGCTCCTCACCTCTTATGGCTGACTTGGGACTGAGCGCCTCACCTCCTGACTGATATGGGACTGAGCTCCTCACCACTTATGGCTGACACAGGACTGAGCCTCTCATCTCCCATGGCCAAGGCGCTGACACAGGACCGAGATCCTCACCTCCTATGGCTGACTCAGGAGTGAGCGCCTCATCACTGTGAGGCATCTTCAGTCTTTCCTCCCAGCCGTCATCTCTGTTGTCCACGGGGAGAGTCCAGCTACACGGCATGTTCACCCACATATCCCCAGAGCCAGAGCCACTTCCACTTCTTCTCCATGAGAAAAGTTTGAGCCCCGCAAAAGTATGAGTACCACCTCCATCTGCTCCGGCCTGGGCTTGAGGCGTGGTGAGAATCCTTGGCCCCTGCAGCCTGGCTGACCTGATCCTGGGGTGGGCGCCCCAGCCCCTGCTGCTCACCTTGGCTTCCTGCCTGTCAGGCCTTTGCTGGGTTATGCCCCAATCCTCCTTTGGTTGCTGCTGGAGAAACTTCTTCTCTGGGGAGCAGGGTCTTTAATTTATACTTTCACAAGTTTTTGCTTATGTGGCAGGTGCTGGGCAGGGCCATTCTGCAGTGCGGTTTCTATCAGCCAGTTTGACCGGAAGCCCTGCTGTCTTTTGACAAATGGTCCTTCATTTTTATCGTTGCCTCTCTGGCAATCTTTCCTTATTTATTTATGTTTTTAGGGCTGTACCCACGGCATATGGAAGTTCCCAGGCTAGGAGTCAAATCAGAGTTGCATCTGCTGGCCCACGCCACAGCCACGGCAACACGAGATCCAAGCCGCATCTGCAACCTTACATCACAGCTCACGGCAATGCCTTAACCCAAGGAGCAAGGCCAGGGATGGAACCCGTGTCCTCATGGATACTAGTTGGGTTTGTTTCTGCTGAGGCGCAGTGAGAACTTGCTCTCTGGCAATCTTTAAAAGACCACCACTTTATCAAACCTATCAAACCTATGAGACAGGAAGTTGCCTCTGGACTTGCATAAGGGCTTTAAAGTATTGCCAGTAGATTCTCTTCCCTTCTTCCCAGCTGACTGAATGAAGGAAAACAACCCCAAACTGGGTCGACTCCAGAGCACTCCCATGGTTGCACAGAAATATAAATTCTCTCAACAGTCTTCCAGGCCTGAGGACAGCAAGGGTCAGGTTGGCTAATTTTAATTATATTCTCTTAGCATGTCTTGAAGACCATAAATCTAAATGCCAATAAATTAATATATCATGCCGAAGGCCTTCCAGCCACAGCACTAAATCAACTACGCAGGGAGTGCCGTGTAGAATAGGACAAACTCCCCGAAGCTCAAGCATTTCAATTTCACTGTATTAATTTGTCATTAAAGGGGCCCTCTAGTCCCAGTGTCCATATATGTGACACGAGCAGTGGTAATTTGCTGGGTATGAGTTCCGTCCATTGTACCCTTGGCTTCTGCACAGCTGTCTTCCCCCGACCCTCAAGGTGGGTGCCGAGGTAGCTTCAGAGGTGAGGTGGTCCTTTTGTGCAGGGACGCTCAGTTGGGCTGAATTAGGGACTTGGTCAGGCCTGGGGTCAGCATGAGGCCATCGAGGAGTCGGGTCTCGTCTACACCACTTCCCCTGGAGGCCAGGCTCCTACTGTGCACATCCAATGCCGTGGCTTGGTGGGTGAGATGACACCTGGGCCATGACAGGCAATTCAGATCAAATGGTACCTTGGTGGCCCTCGGCTAAGCATTTGGTCCCCGCTAAGATCTAGGAGAAGTACAGACGCTGTTCCCCAAAGGCAGAAGATTATCCAAAGTTGGTAGCAGACACTTGCTCCCAAATCTTAAAGGCCTGCGATGAGATTCCCATTCAGGGATCCCACGAAGGCTCAGGACAAAGGTCCCGGGTGGCATCTCTGTCCACCACTGACCTTTCTAGCATGATTGACCCACTGGGTCACATGGCCTGAGTGGCAGGCAGCTTGCAGGGCAGGCCTCTGAGTTCAGAACCCTGCCCAAACCACTCTTTGGGTCGCTCAGTAACTGAACTGGAGTCACACGCCTTTGTCACCTCCAAACCCAGAGAGGCCCTGATAGATCTGCGCCTGTACCCTGGCAGTAGGGGTGCCGGGTGCCCCAGTGTGTCCTGCACTTTAGCTCACCTTGCCCTGGAGCACGGGGTCCCCACGACTATCCCTGAAGTGGGAAGGCCCGGATTCCCGGGAGATTTCTGTCTCACTCTCTAGCGTGTACACATTTGTATTATCAGAGTGTCTAGTGTAGCTGCTGCGTCCTGCTCACTGGGCCAGTCAATGTAATGTCATCCACTTCACAGGTCAGCCCTTCCTGTGGGAGAGAAAGAGGACCAGGACTCTGGGACTGGGCTGTAATGTCACCACCCTGAGGGGGGCAGTGAGGATACTGCTGGCCTTGCCGGCTGAAGGCAAGCTTCTGCTGGGGTCTTCATCATCAGAGATGGAGAAAAAGCACTTTCCAGATCAAGCTGCACACCGGGCGCTGGAGGTGTGTTCATTTGCTCAAACGATGCCTCCCATCTGGTTCAGCAGAGTCTTGAAGTCAAGGGTTGGCTAAGGTGCGGTAATCCATCTTCACAGGTCACACGGGAGAGGTGAGTGGGGACGTGGCATCTTCTGGGTCCTCGGTGGTGGCACCAGTCTCTGCAGTCCCTCGGGGAATGTGGTGTTGCCTCTGGTACGCTAATGTCTGGGGCAGAGTCATTTTGGTGCTTCCATTCGGTGGTTCCCTTAATAATGGCCCTCAGTCAGAGGGGAGGTGGGGATTCTCTTCAGCATCCTGCTTCTGAGGAGGTAACCGCAGGACGAGGCTGTGGACCTCTGCGCTCACTGCAAGATGGGTCTGAGCTGAATGTCCTTTGCTCATGTGACCACTGAGACTGGGGAGCTGCGGTGACATTTTGGGTGTCCCGGAGTGACTGTTAGTTTACAGCCAGTGCCCATAAATCCACTAAAATCTGATTGTTTCATTTTCCCCAGGTCACAGTCACCCTGATCAGTGGCCAGTGGTCCCCGTGGGAGGCTGGGAGAGAGATCAACAGTATACATTTTTGGTGGTACAGAGGGACCCTTCCTCAAGGCCACTGGGTTTCATTCAAGGACTCTGGGTCTGGTGCCCGACTTGCTGGGGACTGGTTGACTGGGGGGACTTTCTATTTGGGGTTCTTCCAAGGCAGACCATTCACAAGGCCTTGAGCTCTTAACACTTACCCAGATCAGGTCAGAATTTAGCAGGTGCCCATCAGCTGCTTTTCCAGAGGCACCGTGATCATAGGTCTGTGAGTCTGGCTCTTCTGTCACTGCTTTGGCTCGAGTGGGTGTCCACTGCGGTCACTGGCCGGGTGTCAGAAGATGTGGTGACCTGCCCCCCCTCCCAAGTCCACCTCTCACTTTCCTTCTCTCCCCTTCCTGCCTTGAGCTTGGGGCTGCAACAACACCACCGTGTATGTGGCCTCCTTCCCCCTGTCAGGCCGTCCGGCTCTGCTCTGTCCACCGCTCTCTGTGACCCCACACTCCTCGGTCCCCATGCTCTATCCCAGCAGGAGGTGCTTGACTGCTCCATTGATTCTTCAGGCTGGGAGGTTCTCCAGGAGAGGGCGAGGCCCCCGGCCGGCTCATGCGCATGCCTGTTCATCAGACCTGAGCTTTTGAACTGGTCCCCGAGGGTCTGACAGAGGCACCTGACCCCTCTCTGATTGAACTGTCCAGGTGAGAACTGCGGACCTCTGAGTGTGTGCTCGTGGGCTCACCTGCGACGTGAAAGGCGCGTCCCCCGTTCACTGAAAACGCTTTCTAGTCGGCATCACCAGTCAGCCTGAGACTTGGCAAGCCCCGCACGATTTTTTGTTGTTGTTGCTTCTGACAGCCTGCCCTGTCTGTCAACATGATTCCCCATAAATTGTTCTAATTCATAAGGCATTTCACACTACACGAGGCTGGCGGGAGCACAGGGAGGGGGCGGGGCGCGGGGAAGCCAGCTCGGAGGCTGGTGAGGCTGGCGGTGCTCCTATAGAATGTTCGGGGGGGACGGGCGGTCCCCTGATGCACAGGATCGGGGCTGGGCAGGAGCTGTAATTAAAGGAGAAAAAATGGGCATTTCTGGGCTTCACCACTCTCCCAGCTCCCAGCTCTGCGCGGCGGCCCCTGGAAATCCCTGCATCAAGCAGTGAATTATTCAGCAGGAGGAGGCAAGTAAACAAAGAGGTGGAGGGTCTCACCCCCAGTAAGCGGGTGAGCAGAGCCTCCACCTTGCAAGAGGCACAGACTTAGTGCAGAAACAGGAATATTTATGATGCGAATAAGGAAGCAGGGGCAGAGGTCACCGCATGTTTTCCCTGCGGTTTTGTTAGTCTACTGATTGGTTTATTGTCCTGTCCTCACTGGCCCTACTGTAACTTACGTGCTTTATTTGTTTTTTGTAGAGATTTTGTTATTGGTTGTGATTCTTAAGGTTGTGCATCAGATGCCATTTCACAAAAGCTCATGTGGCTTTATTTGTGTATTTGTCCAGAAATTAAATTTATAAAATGCACTTATCTGATGAAGAAGTTGTTTCAATAGCGCTGCAATCCACAGGCCTTCACTGGATTTCCCCGGTTTCACTGGCACCCGTGTGTGCGTGTGCACGAGTGAGTGTGTATTATGTGTGTGAATCTATGTGAGTGTGGGAGTGTGAGTGTATGGGTGAGTACGTGTGAGTGTGTATGAGCACGTACGTGTGCACGTGTGCACTGAGGTCCGTACAGTTTGTCTCACACACAGGTTCATTCAGCTACCACCATGGCTGAGGTGCTGAACAAGTCCATCAGTGCAATCACATAAGATAAAATCAACCATTTAAAAATTTAAAAAATTTTTATTTTGCTTTTCTTTAGGGCTGCATCCATGTCATATGGAGGTTCCCAGGCTATGGGTTGAATTGGACCTGCAGCTGCCGGCAACTCAGGATCTGAACCGTATCTTCGACCTACACCACAGCTCACAGCAACGCCAGATCCTTATCCCATTGAGCGAGGCCAGGGATTGAACCTGAATCCTCATGGATACTAGTCAGATTTGTTACCACTGAGCCACAAGGGGAACTCCATCAACCTTTTTTTCTTTTTGTCTTTTTAGGGCCCCACCTGCGTCATATGGAGATTCTCAGGCTAGGGATCGAATTGGAGCTGTAGCCACTGGCTTATGCCATAGCCACAGCAATACCAGATCTGAGCTGCATCTGAGACCTACACCACAGCTCACAGCAATGCCGGATCCTTAACCCACTGAGCAAGGCCAGGGATTGAACCTACATCGTGGATACTAGTTGGCTTTGTTAACTGCTGAACCACGACAGGAACTCCTCCATCACCCATTTTCAAGTGGGGGAATTTAATACATGTACGAAGCTGTGTAGCCACCACCTCTATAAAAACAATTTCATCACCCCAGTGTTAAGTGTCTTACCCGTAAAACTGTTTCTCCTCATACTTTCTCTGTAGACCCTGGCAGTAAACAATATGCCTCTGTCTATGGATTTACTTATTTTGCATATTTACACAAACGGAATCACACAACAGTGTGGCCTTTTGTGCCTGGATTCTTTCGCTTACTGTTATGTTTTCAAGTTTCCTCAATGTTGTAGCATTTATCAATATTCCATTCATTTTTATGACTGAATAATACTCCATTGTAAGGAGAGACCACAATTTGTTTACCCATCATCTGCTGGTGGACAGTTGAGCTGTTTGATTTTCTTGGTTATGTGATTAGTGGTGCTAGGAGCATGCTTATGTATGTAACAGCATTTGTTTTCAGTTCTTTGTGGGGAGCAGTATTGCCTAGGAATGGAATTGTGGATGGTTTGATTATTTATTTATTTATCTATTTATTTATTTATTTTTAGAGCTGCACCTGAGGCATTTGGAGGCTCCCAGGCTAGGGGTTGAATCAGAGTTACAGCTGCTGGACTATGCCAAAGGCACAGCAGCACCAGATCTGAGCCACATCTGTGAACTGCACCACAGCTCACAGCAATGCTAGATCCTTAACCCACTCAGTGAGGCCAGGGATCAAACCTGCATCGTCATGGATGTTAGTCAGATTCGTTTTCACTGAGCCACGACAGGAACTCTGTGTGATAATTTAATGTTCAAAGTTTCCAGGAAAGACCAACCATTTTCTACAGTGGTGAACCATTTTACACTCCCACCAGCAATATATGAAGGTTCTAATTTTCTACATTTTTGGAAACAATTTGGAAGATTGTTTTTATTACTCGTTCAATCTTGTTTATTTTTTATAGCTTTTAGTAGTCTGCTAGGTCTTCAAAACATGAACTCGGGGTGGGGGGAAATGCGATTCAGTCCATAACCTGGGTCTATTTGGGTTCTCTATTTCTTCTTGAGTCACTTCTAGTAATCTATGTATTTCTAGGAATTTGTCTGTTCATCTAAGTTATCTAATTTGTTGGTGTGTAATTATTCATGACATTCTTTTATATTCCTTTTAATTTTCATAAGCCTGGAAATAAGGTCCCTGCTTGCATTTCTGATTTTAGCTATTTGTGTCTTCTCTCTTTTTTCATTGTCAGTCTAACTAAATGTTTGTCAATTTTGCTGATCTTTTCAAAGAACCAGCTCTTGGTTTCATTGATTCTATTTTTTTTTTTTTGGCCTCTATTTCATTGATCTCTGGTCTAATCATAAATTTTTTTTTCCTTCAGCTAGCTTTGGATTGAGTTCACTCTTCTTTTTCTACTTCTTTAAGGTGCTAAATTAGGTTATTGATTTGTGATCTTTGTTCTTTTTTAATGTAGGTATTTACTGGTATAAATTTATCTCAGGCATTGCCTTTCCTGCATCCCATGTATTTTGTTATGTTGTGTTTTTATTTTTATTCATCTGTAAGTATTTTCTAATTTCTCTGTGATTTTTCCTTTTTCATATTGGTTAAGATTTTGTTGTTTACATGTATTTGCAAAATTTCCAGTTTGTGTTTTGTTATTGATTTCTAGCTGCTTTCTATTTTCTTTGGAGAAGACACTTTATATGATATCAATGCTTTTGCAAATGAATCGACTGACAAGGGATTAATCTCCAAAATATATAAACAACTCATAGAGCTCCATATCAAACACACACACACACACACATACACACACCAATCAAAAAATGAGCAGAATATCTAAGTAGACATTTCTCCAAAGAAGATATATAGATGGCCAAAAGACACATGAAAAGATGCTCAACATGGATAATTATTAGAGGAATACAAATCAAAACTGCAATGAAATGTCTCTTCATACCAGTTATAATGGCCATCATCAAAAACTCTCTAAACAATAAATGCTGGAGAGGGTGTGGAGAAAAGCGAATCCTCTTGCACTGTTGATAGGAATGTAAATTGGTGCAACCACTATGGGGAATAGTTTGAAAATTCCTTAAAAAACTAAATATAGGAGTTTTCATTGTGCCTTGGTAGGTTAGGGACCCAACCCTGTCTCTGTGAGGATTCAGTTTTAATTTCTGGCCTCACTCAGTGGGTTAAGGATCTGGTGTTACTGTGGCTGCACAGGTCCCAGCTGCAGGTCCGATTTAACCTTGATCCAGGAACTTCCATATACCACAGGTGTGGCTGTAAAAAGAAAACAAACACAAACAAATGGAAACTAAATATAGAACTACCACATGATCCAGCATTCCCATGCCTGGGCATATATCCAGAGAAAACCATAACTGGAAAAGATACATGCACCCCAGCGTTCATAAGAGCATTACTTACAATAGCCATGATATGGAAGCAACCCAAATATCCATACACAGAATGGATATTATTACTCAGTCATAAAAGAACAAAGTAATGCCATTTGCAGCAACATGGAGGGACCAAGAGATTATCATAATAAGTGAAGTAAGTGAAAGACAAATATCATATGATATCACTTATATGTGGAATCTAAAAAAATGATACAAATAAACGTTTTTACAAAACAGAAACAGACTCATAGACTTTGCAAACATTTGTTTGTAGGCCTTTTGATGATGACTATTCTGACTAGTGTGAGGTGATACCTCATTGTAGTTTTGATTTGCATTTCTCTGATAATTAGTGATGTTGTGTATCCTTTCATGTGTTTTTGGCCATCTGTATATCTTCTTTGGAGAAATGTCTGTTTTGATCTTCTGCCAATTTTGCTGTTTCATTTTTTTTTTGGTCTTATTTTTATTGAATTGTACAAGCTGTTTGTATATTTTGAAATTAAGCCCTGGTTTGTCGCATCTGTTGCAAATGTTTTCTCCCAGTATGTAGGGTGTCTTTTCATTTTGGTTATGGTTTTCTTTGCTGTGCAAAAGGTTATAAGTTTGATTAGATCCCATTTGCTTGTTTTTGTTTTTATTTCTATTGCCTTGGGAGACTGATCTAAGAAAACATATGATTTTTGTCCGAAAATATTTTTCTATGTTCTCTTTTAGGAGTTTTATGGTATCCTGTCTTTTTTTTTAATTTTAATTTTTTTTTGCTTCACCTGTGGCATGTGGAAGTTCCCAGGCCAGGGAATGAACATAGACCACAGCAATGACTCAAGCCACAGCAGTGACAACACAGGATCCTTAACTTCTAGGTCTCCAGGAAACTCCGGTGTCCTGTCTTATATTTAAGTCTTTAAGCAATTTTGAGTTTGTTTTTGTGTATGCTGAGAGGGTATATTCTAACTTCATCAATTTACATGTAGCTGTCCAGCTCTCCCAACACCACTTATTGAAGAGACTGTCTTCTCTACGTTGTATATTCTCGCTTCCCTTATTGAAGATTAATTGACTGTAGGTGTGTGGGGTGACTTAATTATCAACTTGATCTGCTTAGTACTTACTGACTGAAACTAGGCAGCTCAGCTAGGTTCTTTGGAGCCCCTATTTTATCACCTTCTCCCCTTCTGCTACTCAGCAGATGGCTCCCTTATGTGTCTGGGCATCTTAGGCTCTTAGGGCACTTGGGGTGACAGTCTCAGGCCTGAGATTCCACCCCTAGATTATCAACAGTCTCTGCTTGCTTTTTCCGGCTGGCTGTCATCAGCTGAGCTATTTATACTTTGTCGGTCGGTCAGCTGCCTTGGAACAATGCACGATAAGCAGTTTCACTCCTTGGCTGACTTCTTTATACTTCGTGTGGAGGAAGGAAGCTGGGCAGGAGGTGGATTGATTGGGCACCGGGGTTTGGCACCTGGATCTGTAATGTGGCAGATTGGCCAACACCTCGCTCTCCAGATAGTCCAAGGTTTTTCACACCTAGATTCTGTGTATTCCTTGGCCAAAACATCCTGAGTCATTTCAAGCATCCTTAGGGATTGAAGTGATCACCAAGGGCCTTGGAGTTTGGGGCACCCTTGGGTTATCCTAGTGGAAAGTGATCGAGGTAGAACTGGTGGGTGAGAACCAGGTGGCCCTGATACCTGAAATTAGATGAAAATCATCTAGATGTGATGCCCATTGCCTTTACCCCTCCCATCCCCATCCCCGCGGCCTCTTCTGTTGCCACAGAATACCACCTTCACCACTATGGTTGCCCATCCCAACCCCCAGTCTCCATCGTCAACCCCACTACCGCCATCATCAAACCCATCTCAACTCCAAGCCTGAAAAGGCACCAGTCTGTGTGTAAAGATGCCAGAGTCCACCTTCCGTAAAAGTACAGCATCCCTGGCTTTGGTTATTACCTGTTGGCCTTGAATTTGAATTATTGGTGCCCAGGATAATTGGCATCCTAGAGCTGTTCTTGCAGGACCAAATACCCAGAAGGGCCAAACCAGCATTTCACTGAGTGAACTGGGCAGAGTATAAGAGTTGACAGCTATGCACTTCACAGCGGCATCTCCACCTGTATTCCTCTGGCACACAGACTCTGTTCTTTTGTTAGTCACGTTGGAACAATCTTTCCTTCCGCAAAGTGACGTGCTTACTCCCAAATTTCTTGAAATGCACGGACCTTCTGGTCTAGCACTTTGTCTTCCACAAGAAATAGTCCAGAGGCAGTGATAAATGGCGGGGGATACTGGGTGCCAGGGAGGGAAATTATGGGGAGAGGGAAGGCTGGGGTCAGACGGGAGAATGAGCCACCGAAAGCTGGCAGCCATCACTGGCTTCTGGCAAGTCAGGAGGGACGAGAGCCCAGGCTTTCTGGCTGTTCTGATTTTCCAAGAGAATCCAGAAATCCAGATATTTCTGGTATGCCTCCAGATTTTTAAATATGCAATAAATTAAAAGTTTTAAAAAGCCCCGTGTGGGGTGGCACTGAGAGGCCCACAGTGGAGTGCGGGGCTCTGTACTGGAAGGTCAGAGAGGGAGGCTTGCCAAGTGCCTGTTAGCGTGGAGTGGTCTGCACAGCCGCCTGTGCGTGGGGTTGGCTTACCCTGGTCCTCCAGAGTTCGCTTACACAGCAGGCTTTCTTTGGACCCTGAACGTGGATGTGGATCGACTGTCGTCACAGAGGAGGTGGGCGGGGCACGTCCTTGAAGAAGGGAGGGGAGCAGGCTTGGGGCACGGTGGGTCCGGGTAGCCCCTGAAGGTGAGAAGCAGAGGGCTCTGCCCATCTTGATCTGGATGCTGTTTTCACCAAATTTATATGGAAGCTGTAACACCCCAGGTGGTGGTGGGTAGAAAGGGGCTGGTGGGAGGTTAAGTAGGGCTCCATGAGGTCATAGGGGAAGAATTTCCCTCTGTGCTCCTGGTTTCACATCTGAGACTACAAAATCAACTTTACAAGGGGCGGAAAAGGTATGCAAACGTATTGAGTTTTCATATCATGTGCTCAGAGCACCCCAGGGTAAAAAGTGGTTAGATGTGAGGGCTTCTGGAGTTCCCGTTGTGGTGCAGCGGTTAACGAATCTGACTAGGAACCAAGAAGTTGCAGGTTCGATCCCTGACCTTGCTCAGTGGGTTGACAATCCGGCATTGCCGTGGGCTGTGGTGTAGGTGGCAGACGTGGCTCAGACCTGGCGTTGCTGTGGCTGTGGCGAAGGCCGGCGGCTGTAGCTCCGATTAGACCCCTGGCCTGGGAATCTCCATGTGCCACAGACGAGGCCCTAAAAAGCAAGAAAAAAAAAAAAGAAAAGAAAAGGTGTGAGGGCTTCTATGCTGTTTTAATAGGGGGTGGGGGTGAGGGAGGAGCTACTCTGAGGGGAGTGAGTCATTTTCAGGAGACAAGAATGGCCTTGGACACATAGACAGGATAAGTGCTGGCCTGTGACAGTCTCGCAGGGAGTGGTGTGGACTTCCTGTCCATTCTCCCCAGTTGACGAAACTCCCGGGGAAGGGATCTGGGACAAGAAAGAGGCTCTGTCTTTGATCAAGGAAATTCAGAGAAAGCCTCTGAAAATAGTGCATTCGCTATTTTTCCAAGTGACTTGAGCTCAAAATATTCAGTATGCAAAGTGACATCTTTTGGGGTGGTGCGTCCTGAACACTCCCTCAAGTTCGCGGAAGAGCGGCCCATGAAGCCTGAGCACCTTTACAGGCACCCTCATCCCCTCTGTGATGGGACGATGCGGCCGGAAGGTGGCTCTGCCCCCGGGAAGCAGATCCTTACCGTGCTGGTACCCTGACCCTGGGCGTCTCCATCTCCAGAACTGTGAGGAACAAATGTTGTCTAAGCCCCTGGCCTACGCTGTTTCGTCACGGCGGCCGAGCTGACCGCTACACTGCCACAGCCAACTAGCGTCCATGGCAGAATCAGTCCTGCCACGTCCTTGATGGTGAATCAGTTGCTGAAAACAATCTTTCCGGACACCAGGACTCACACTTACCAGCTCTGCCACTGCGGAAGGTCTTTTGTTTGTTTTATTTTGTTATTTACTCCCTGAGTCTCTGAGCTTTAACTTCTCCAGTGAGGCTAATTACATTCATCTCCTGGTACTGCTGTAGGAGCTAAAGAGATGATGCTTGCGGAGAGCCTTGTGTGGTCCTTAGCACACTGGGTAATAGCTCACTCGGTTATTATTGCTACTGCTGTGGCTTCTGCCGGCATGATTTCTTCCAGCTTCATGTCTTGGGGAACAAGGCCAGAGAGCTGGGGTTTGGGTTTCATAACTGGCAGCGTTGATCATTGTGATTGACATCCTTGGCTTGCTTCGCTAACTTAGCGCTACTTTGCAGCAAACATGGTATTTGTCCTGTGCTCATGGTCCCCTGGCGCTTTGGGAAGATGACAGCAGGGGCTTCCATGTGGAGGGACTGAATATGACAGCAGTGGGTGCTTGGACTGACCTGTCTCTGTGAGGTCTTGTCCGCCTTTGCTGGAGAAGAGCCCAGACTTTCATGCAGCCCCAGTTGCCGGGAGCCGATCTCAGCCTCATCTGGGAAGAGGTGCTGATTCTTTTTTTTTTTTTCTGGCTTTTTAGGGCCATACCTATGGGCATATGGAGTTTCCCAGGTTAGGGGTCGAATTGGAGCTGGGGGACAAGCTCCCTGGTGTCTGGGGGGAGAGTTCCATATAGGCTGAAGTCACCCTATGGAGGGGTGACCATTGGCCTGTCCTATGGACAAAGCAAGGTAGTGGAGTCTGAGGAAGAGGCCTGATGTGAAGGAAAGCTTGGAGTCAACTGTGGGACAGAAGCCCTGAGAAGCAGGGAAGAAATGAGGGGACCCGAGGGAGCACAGTGCTGGGGCTGTGCTTATGTCAGTTTAACATTAACCTTTTGTTTCTCAGGTTATATCACCTTGTGGTGCTGAGGCTTGGACTCTGCAAACCACACCTGCTTTGCCAGCTGCTCCTTGTTAGGATCTGGCCCTTGTGGGCACTGCAGGGTGACTGGGGGGCTGGTGCAGGAGAAGGGGCTGGCTCCTTCTCCTGTGGATTGGTGTTCCTGGAGCATCACCCGCATGGCTATCTTCTTTGCCAGAGTGGTGAGAGTTCCCTCTTGCTGCCGCAGGAGCCATACCCAGTTTGCAGACCCCCTTGGAGAACCACCTGTCCCTCCTCAGATCTCCAGCACCACGGAGAGCAGCATCCTCCCTGGGTCTCCCCCCAGAGAGCAGAGCCCTGGGGCGGGGGAGCTGAGACCCCAGAACTGATGGCAGAGGCTAGGAATTCCCAATAACCATCAAGATGCATGGACACTATGCACTTTTATTTCCTTAGCAGTCCAGCTTTTCTCAAACAAGCACGATGCGAGTTCTGTCATACATTAGGTTCCTTGTATGTTGGTTCTCTCTTTTTTCGATTGGTCTTTTTCCTCCCTCTGCACTAATATTGCATGGCCAAGTTACTTAAGATGTAGAATAAGTCTTAGTATCCTATGATAAGGTAAGTCAACACCTAATTTTGCATCTTTGGGACTATCTTGCTTATTTGTACTCTTTCTACATCTGTGCAAATATTTGAAACAGCAGGTCAAATCACACAACCAGGAACCCAATGGAACACAGCAAAGCAAACGCAAATCTCAACCACTTATATGTTTTGATTGGAATGCATTGAAGAGATAGATCACTGAGGTTCTCTAACGTCTTTTAATTAAGTTTCTAATTTTGTCCCTAGAGGTCATCTACATCCTCTTTGATTTATTCCTGTGGACTTCACATTCTCAAGACAATTTTATTTAAATTTTTTTATTTAAATTTTTTTTTGCCTTTTGTTGTTTTAGGGCCATACCCACGGCACGTGGAAGTTTCCAGGCTAGGGGTTGAATCGGAGCTGTAGCCGCCAGCCTTCACCACAGCCACTGCAACGCGGGATCCGAGCTGTGTCTGTAACTTACACCACAGCTCACGGCAAGGCCAGATCTTTAACCCACTGAGCAAGGCCAGGGATTGAACCTGCAACCTCATGGTTCCTAGTCAGATTCGTTAACCGCTGTGCCACGACAGAACTCCCTCAAGACAATTTCAAATACTTGTAAAGGCGACCTTTTTAAACACTTGTTTTTAGTATGTAGAAATGCAATTTTAGAAACTGACCTTGAATCCAGTAATCTTGCTAAACTCCCTTCTTTTCTTTGGTCTTTTTTAGGGCCATACCCTCAGCACATGGAAGTTCCCAGGCTAGGGGATGAATGGGATCTGCATCTGCAACCTACTCCACAGCTCATGGCAATGCCGAATTCTTGACCCACTGAGTGAAGCCAGGGATCGAACCCGCATCCTCATGGATACTAGTCGGGTTTATTACCACTGAGCCACAACAAGAACTCTTAAACTCCCTTCTTAATGCAAAAAATTCATCTGTAGGTTCTTTGGGTTTTCTGTATTATCAGTCGTGTCTGCACGTAGTGACTCTTTGGTTCTTCTCGTCCAGTCTTTATGACATTGCTGTCCCCTCCCCTCCCAGGCTCCTTGTCTCTCTGTGCCAGCTGGGCCAGTATGATGTTCACATGGGTGGTGACAGTGGGCCCTTTCCCTGTTCCTGATCTTAAAGGAATATTGTCATTAATGAAGCTCGCATTATCAGGCTAAGTAAATTTCCTTCTGTCTCTAGCTTGCTAAAAATTTTTATGATGAATACTTGCTAAATTTTATCAAATGCTTTTTCTACATCCAATAGATAAGCCTATGACTTTTTCTCTTTGATCTGTTAATGGATGACTTTCAGTTATTGATTTTTTTCTTAACAGTTAAATCAACCTCATATTCCAAGAATAAACCCAGTGTGGTCAAGATAGATAAGCTTTCATGTTTTGCTGAATTCAATTTGCTAATACATTTTTAGGGATTTCTTATGTTTACACTCATGAAAAAGAGATTGTCTGAAATTTTCTTATGCAGTTGTGACTGGATTCTGGCATCCGGTTTTCGCCAGCCTCGTAAAGTGAACCTACTGGCTTTTCTCTGGGAGGGTCCACACATTTAGGGTTGTGTTATCTTTGGTGTAACTCTGGTGGTCTCTCTGCGGGGAGGTTTTAACTGTTGGTCCAGTTTCTTAATAGCTATAGGGCCTCTTAGAATTTTTGTTTTTCCTTTTACCTTGGTATTGGTAAATTGTGATTTTGATGATTTTGCCCATTTCTTATAAGTTTTCAACTTTATTGGTATAATGTCGCTCGTAACTTCCTTGTATTGCCTTTTTAATATCTGCAGAATTTATAGTTATGCTTTCCACTTTGTATTTCATGCCTAAGTTATTTACTCATGCCTTTTCTCATGTTTTTCTTGATTACTTTTGCCTAAAAATTTGAAATTGGCCTTTTCAAAAACCCAACTTTTGCATCATTTTTCTCCCTCTTGTATGTGTTTCTTTTTCATTAATTTTTGCTTTCACTTTTAGTATACTCTTTTTTCCATTTTCTTTGGGTATATCTTATCGTTCTTCCCAAGTCAGATGCTTGGCTCATTAAATTATACTTTCTTATTCCTAATGTTAATATTTAACACTATCAATTTTTAGTTAACATCAAATTGGCAATCCATTCCGTTTTGATAGGTAGTCCTTTATTATCTTTCAGTTTTAAATGTTTTCTAATATCCAGTACAGTTTTTTCTTTGACTCAGGTTTTATTCAGAAGTAACATGCTTGTTACTGATTTCTGACCTAATTACATTGTGATCAGAGAGTGTAGTTTGCAAGATACCAAGATATGAATCCTTAAAAGTAGTTGAGACTTTTCTCTCTCTCTCTTTGGTCTTAATATGTTGAATGTTATGACTACTAATTGATTATCTATCATCTATCATCTCCCTCCACCTACCTACCTAATTACCTATCTTTCTCTATAATCTGTCTGTCTGTCTATCTATCTATCTATCTATCTATCTATCTATCTATCTATCTATCCTCAAGGGAATTCCCATTGGTGACAGAGAGAAAAGCGTCCGTCAGAGCGTGGCACTCCAGGCTATGACTTTGCCCCTCCCCAGCCTTCTCCAGGGCGTGGGCAGGGCAGGCCCATTTGCACCTGCTCACTCATCTCTATCTGAAATTTCTTTTTATTAATTCAAATAACTGGTGACTTAGGAGCTCCTGCTTCCGCTTTCAGACCACAAGCAGAGTTCTTCCTCCTAGAAGCTGTGCTTGACCAGCCCCTCTCTTCCTTTCCACCCCTCCCTTTTTTCCCCTTCCCTCTCTTTTTCTCTTCCCCATCCCACTGGACGTGTATGAAAACCTCATGTGGTCCCCTCTATCTCTGTGTTTAGCAAGCTGTGGTGACCTTTGGGTTCCTTTCTGTCCCCGTCTCTGTCTCTGTGACCTGCTTGAGAGCCGACCTTTGTCCCCGCAGACCCCATGTACACACGAGGCTGTAGGAGGTGCCCTGTGCACACTCCGTGACTTGGAATGAAGTCATTTCTCCTGCCCTCTCCGAGTCCCACGGGTTCTGCTTTGCTGCGGTCAGTGCATCCTGTCTCCTGGGCAACACCATCCCTTGGGTTTCCTGCTACCCTGAGAACTGAGTGTTTGCATGGAGGTAGGATGTCTGCAAGGCAGCACCTTTCCCTGCTCCCATGAAACATCCCTGCTGAAGCAGAGAAATCCTAAAGGAACAGATCCCTTTGGGGTATCTCTGAGGATGTACTTGCCTGAGGCTTTGAGGGTTTGCTTGGGGAAGCGCTTGCATCAGCTGGAATAAATACCAGCTCAGCGGGTAGGGGTGCTGGCGTAGCTGGTTCTGGGCTGCAGCTCACTCACTTCATGCCGAGGAAGGGCCTCTGGGGATTCTTGGAGTAATTCTCCTGCAAGCCCACAAACCCCAGATTCCCAGAACCTCATTGGTGCGCTCCCATATCAGAATCACCCATTTCGAAAACACCGCGCAGTGACTAAGTTCATGGGCTAAAGCCTGGGTTCTAATCCAGGTTCTGCCACATTATTCTAAGCGATCTGGGTGAGTTTCCTCATGTGTCTCTGTCTCAGTTTCCTAAAGTGAAAGGAGCATAATAACCCAACTTCAAAGGATTGCTGAGAGCATTAAATGAGTGACTAGAAAACGCCTAGTAGGGAGTGATGCTCATGAACAGTCATGGTTCACCTTAAGTGCACTGTTGTGTCCGACAGGCCCTTGGCTGCCTCTCCTCGGTCTCCCCATTCATTCAGGGAGCAGCTGGGCTGTGCAACCTCTCGCCTCCAAGCAGCTAGCCCCCTCTTCCATCTCACCTGCCCTCCCAGGTAGCTTCCACACATGGAAGCTATGTTTTCTGAGCAGCGTGGCTGGGGCTGGGTGCGGGTCTCCGTCATTTCCGTGTGCTTTGAATATAGTTTGGGTGATACTCAGGTACTGTTTCTCTGGTTCTCCAGACCCCTCCTGGGTACATGGTCTTCACAAAGGGATTCACCAAGAAGGCAGGTGCTAAAACACCCTGCAGTTGCAGCAATGCTGCTTCTTGGATGAAGTTCATATAATTTATACCGTCTTTTCCCCTGATTATATATTTTTAGTAAGAGACTTGAAAAAGTATGTGATGGATCATTATTAGAGAAATGCAGATCAAAACCACTATGAGATACCACCTTACACCAGCCAGAAGGGCCATCATCAGAAAGTCTACAAACAATAAGTGCTGGAGAGGGTGTGGAGAAAAAGGAACCCTATTACACTGTTGGTGGGAATGTAAATTGGTACAACCACTGTGGAAAGCAGTATGAAGATTCCTCAGAAAACTGAAAATAGTATTACCATTCGATCCAGCAATCCCACTCCTGGGCATCTATCCAGAGAAAACCATGACTCAAAAAGACACATGTACTCCAGTGTTCATTGCAGCACCATATACAATAGCCAAGACATGGAAACAACCTAAATGTGCATTGACAGAGGAGTGAATAAAGAAGATGTGGTACATATACACAATGGAATATTACTCAGCCATCAAAAGAAAAGAAATAACGGCATTTGTAGCAACATGGATGGACCTAGAAATTATCCTGCTAAGTGAAGTCAGTCAGACAAATGCTATCAAATGCTATCACTTATATGTGGAATTTAAAAAAAGGACACAATGAACTTCTTTGCAGAACAGATACCGACTCACAGACTGAAAAATTTATGGTTTCCAAATGAGACAAGTTGGGGGGTGGGGGGATGCACTGAGGGTTTGCATTGGAAATGCTGTAAAATTTGGTTGTGATGATTGTTGTACAACTATAAATGTAATAAAGTTCATTAAGTAATTAAAAAAATAGAAAAGTGCGTGATAGGAGAGGAACATCAGAAAACAGAGACTCCTCCCTATTGCTGTCTGTGAAGAAGTTCTGGAATTCCTGCCGTGGTGCAGTGGATTAAGAATCTGACTGCGGTGCCTCTGGTTGCTGTGGAAGCACAAATTTAATCCCCAGACTGGTGCAGTGGGTTAAACGATCCAGTCAGTGTTGTCATAGCTGTGGCTGGGATTCAATCCCTGGCCAGGGAACTTCCATATGCCCTGGGTGTGCCATTAAAAAAAAAAAGTGGAGTTCCCCTTGTGGCTCAGCGGGTTAAGAACCTGACCAGTATCCATGAAGATGCGGGTTCGATCCCTGGCCTCGCTCACTGGGTTAAGGATCCAGCGTTGCCGTGAGCTGTGGTGTAGGTCGCAGGCGTCCTTGCAAGGGAGCGGGGAGATGCCTGTTGTGCAGGCCCCCAGAGACCATGTGACCCTTTGCAGGAAGTAGACAGCAGGGTGAAGGACCCATCCTGACGGGGAGGCCACACAAGGTCACACGGCAGATCCACACCCCACAGGGAAAGGTGTCTCAGAGGAGCTTCCCCGAGCACTTGGAAGCTTCTCTCGGCGGCCTTGGCCCTGAGCAGCACTGCTGATACGTGAGTGGGCTTCCCATCTCCTCTGCGATGCATTATATTGTGTATTTTCACATTTTTCATGTCACGTTATATCCAAAGCATTCCCCCAACTTATTAAAAACTCTCTGCCAGACCATTTTATTGCTGCAGAATATCTAATTGCAAGTCTGCGTTGTAATTCTCCTAACATTGCTTAATGATGAACGCTTAAACAGTTCTATATTCTCCTCACTGTAAATAGAGCTATGATGGACCTTTTGAAATTGAAATCTTGGTCGATATTTCAGGGTAATTTCTCAGAATAGACTCTTAGTGGAACGTTTCCAAGATGATGGGTGCAGGGCCAAATGCACAGCAGAGGAGCGAGGGGGAGGCCTGTACTCACCAGCGTGTGCCCAGTGGGTCCTCAGTGGCTTTGGGAAAGTTTCTTTCAGATAATCTCTGCCTAATTAATAAGATAAAATGTGATATATATACACATACATATATCCTCTGATTAGTAATGCAGCTGCACATTTTATCTTCTTAGAATCATTTTTCAATGACAGGTGATTGAAATCATTTTTCAACCGTGGGTGGAATAAGTAAGTTTGAGAACTTGCTTCTCCTCCCCTAGTGGGTAGCTGCTGCTGGCTGCCAAGAATTCCAACTCAGCTTGGCTGTTTAAACTCTCCAGGCTGTTTTTTAAATTTTTTTATTTAAATTTTTTTATTTAAATTTTTTTTTTATATTTTAAAGTTTATTGAGGTATAGCGGAGTTACAACGTTGTGATAATTTCTGCTATACGACAAAGTGACCCAGTCCTACAGGTACACACATCCGTTCCTTTCAGATTCTTTTCCCACATAGGTTATCATAGAATATTGAGTAGAGTTCCCTCTGCTGTACAGCAGGTCCCCGTTGGCTAATCATTCCATATATCTTAGTGTGCACGTGCCTGTCCCAGGCCCCCAGTCCACCCCACCCTCAACCTCTCCCCTTTAGTGACTGTAAGTTTTTCCAAGTCTGAGTCTGTTTCTATTCTGCAAATAAGTTCATTGGTATCTTTTTTTTTTTTTTTTTTTTTTAAGCATTTTAGGGCCGCCAGATCGTTAACCCACTGAGCAAGGCCAGGGATAGGATCCACAACCTCATGGTTCCTAGTCAGATTCGTCTACATATACGTAATATCAGATGATGTTTGTCTTTCACCTTTTTTTTTTTTTTAAATCAAAGCTATCTGCTGGGGGAAAATACTTCCATATAAGTGACCAAACATATCTTCATGATGGTGCATTTCAAAGGGTGTTAAAAAAGGGGAAAGTCCATGGTAGAGGCCTGCTCCTCATCTTCTGAGCACCTTCATGCATTGGCCCATGGCAGCAGTTCCCTGAAGAAGGCACGGTAGTTCTCCACGTCCCCTTCCTACTAACGAGCAAACCGAGGCTCCGAAAGGGGAGCTTCCTGCCTCTCCCAGGAACCAGCCAGTCTTCCTCAGTGGGTGACCATCAGCTCTAAGACCCAATAGGTCCCCCCTTGTCAGAGCACCTGGGTGTGGGGTGCAGGAGAGGTTGGGGAGGCCCAGCCTCGCTTCAGTGGGACACGTGTCCTCAATTGGCAGTGCCAGCCAGGCACAAGGGGTGGCAGGACTCTCACAGTCCAGCACTGCCCAGATGCGGCACTTACAGTGAGGTGGAGCCTGCTGTCCCCTCTGGAGTCTCTGAGCTCCCATTTCTTCTTCTACCAGAGAAGTTAGAAGACTGGTGACAAAGACCCGGATTGGCTTCTGTGACCTTCTCTGGCCTCTCTCTGGTCATTTTTCCCAGCTTCAAGTGTAGCCTCTTCTCTGCATCGTAGTCCTGGGTGAGCCAGGATGGTGTTCTGACCCGAGGAAGGTGTCCCCGCTGAGGCCTGGCAGATTCGTGCAATGAGGAACATCTCCCTTCTCTGCCCTCCTGCCTCCATCCTCCCTCTGCTGCGCAGACTTACTCAGCGCCCCATCCTGCTCTCCGCCTCCAGGCTCTGGTGCCCTGAGCTCTCGTACAGTTGGGAGGAAGCGTGTCAGCCTCAGTACCCCGTTTCCCCGAGGCTGGGAAGGCTAGGAAGCAGAGAGCTCTGCATTATGGCATTTCTGACTTAGGTGGGGTTGAGAGTCTGGGTAGCACGCCTTCCGTGGGCATCTCCAAAGCCATGTAGACGGGCTTTAAGAGGGAGCCCTTCTGAAACCTTCATTTTTATTTCCCCTCTGGGAGTCCAGCCAGTACCTTTCATCCCGGAGGAGCTGCATATATGTCTCCAGGAAGCTGAAGACCTTGGTTCGCTGTGCAGATCTTAGAGACAGGGGTAGATCCACAGACCCCACACACCTATCTTGAACTTCCGCTCGGGGGCCGTGCTGTTCTGTACACATAGTCCATAAGCAGGGCACAGTAAGGCAGGTGCCCAGTTGTGTCAGAAGAGGCTCTTGCTGCCATCCCGAGGAACCTGTTATAAGGTGCTTCTCCTACTCAAGCATCAACAATTTCTGGGCCATCTTTCCTCCCAGAGTCCGCCTCTCATTCATCCTCAACATTGGCCACCAAAGCAATCTGCCAACTGGGTCAGAGCCGAACACTCTTTCCTCTGGTCAGTCCCTTCAAGGGCTTTCTCTCACCTCTGTGGCAACATCCAGGCTCCATGGCACGGCGGCCAGGCCCTCGTTAAACTGGTTCTCTGCTGTCTCTGGGTCCAGCCTCATCCTCGGTCACTTCTGCACACGTCCCGGGGGCCAAAAAGAACGGCACACTTAATGTTTCTGGAACTCACCCCTCTTCCTCCCGCCTTTCTCATTCCTGCATCTGTCTGACTCCTTCAGAACCAGGCTCAGATGTCCTCCTTCAAGAGCCCTTCCCTGACCTCCCACAGGCCTTTTTTAAAAAAAATTGAAGTAGAGTTGGTTTACAATGTGTTAGTTTTCAGGTATACAGCAAAGAGATTCAGTTATATATCTGTGTATCCATCTATAAATAGATATACAGATTCTTCTTCAGATTCTTTTCTTTTTTTGTCTTTTTGCCTTTTCTAGGGCTACACTCGCGGCATATGGAGGTCACCAGGCTAGGGGTCTAACAGGAGCTGTAGCCGCTGGCCTTTGCCACAGCCACAGCAACGCGGGATACGAGCTGCGTCTGCAACCTATACCACAGCTCACGGCAACGCCGGATCCTTAACCCACTGAGCAAGGCCAGGGATCGAACCCGCAACCTCATGGTTCCTAGTCGGATCCGTTAACCACTGAGCCACGAAGGGAACTCCAGATTCTTTTCTAATATAGGCTCTTGCAAGATCCGGACTATAGTTCCCTGTGCCACACAGTAGGTCCTTGTTGTTTATCTGTTTTATATACAGTAGTGTGTATCTGTTAATCCCAGACTCCTAGCTTATTCCCCCGCCCCCTGTGGTGACCGTATGTTTGTTTGACCATCTGTCTGAGTCTGTTTCTTGTGACAGCCTTCTGTGGGGGCCTTTCACACCCTGAGCTGATTCGACACGTCTGTGGTGGGGGGGTGTCCTCCAGAGCACGGGGGCCCTTGCTCACGTCTAAACCTCTGGCACTGTGTAGTACAGACCCAGAGAGTGCTTGTGGGACGAATGAAGGCGTTTCACCGCCAGACGCTGGGGTCTGGTTGTTCCCATCACTTTGTCCTAACAGCTCCATTGTCAGCCTTAGAGGACACAGTCTGAGGAACAGCGGCTATAGGTTGAGCTGTCCTTCCCCGAATGGACATGTGCTTGCCGCTGAGGCATTGGGGGGACCAGCGGGATGCTTTATCCGGAGAGGATAACTTAGAACTCTTCCCTAAGTACTTTTTGACTTAGCGAGAAAAGGAAGAAGAATCCAGCTGTTTGACAGTAAGAACTGGCCCAAGTGTTTGGCTTGAAGTCAGAGGCCGGGAGGTCTGCACGTCTTCAGCGTCCCTGGAGAGCCATCATGTTGGCTAGAGAGTCCTCTCCAACACAGCATGACCTCAGAAGCAGAGGCTGGCCGAACCCACCCTGTCTCACGCCTAAGGGTCTGGATTTATGAATTCACCAGTGAACTAGGATTTCCCACAGTGCCTGCCTCTATTTGCTCCTGTGATGGCAAATCAGCAAAACCCACCAAAGCTGCAGCCAGAGCTCTCCACTGGCAAAGAGAGGCAGAATAGTTTCCTACTTTGAACTCCCTCATGTGCCTGGAGAAGCAGAAGATGCTGTCTGACATGCTGGGGAGAAGACAGCTGGGCCGTCACTTAGCTCGCTGCTGGGAGCGCTCCTGGTCCCAGGTACTGTGTTAGGCAGCACCTAACTTGTTGGGAGAGAGTTCACCACACATCTCTCATGTGCCTCATGATTGAGGCGCTGGCTGCCCTTTGTCCTGGACCATCTCTGCAAGGATGTTTGTAGAACTGGCCGAGACAGCACTTCCTCCAGCGTAGAGGGCAGGCGTGCTCACTGCCCCTTAAAAGGGACTCAAGTCTCTCTTAGCCCAGTGCTTGCTTCTGAAACTTAACCCACACACATGGGCTGTCTGGGACCATCCCCCTCGCCACGTGGGACATGGGGACAAAGAGAACTGATGAAAACATGCTGGTTGTTCACGTCCCAGCCGCGCTGTGAATGGCGAAGCCCCCAGTCTCTGACCGAGGACACCGCCCACCTCCTGTCCGCACTCCCAGACGTGTTGTTAACTCGAAAACAGGTAAAATCTTAGCACTTTCATGGTTCCCGACAAGTTTATGTCCTTATTGAATTTTATATTCAAAACACTTTAAATTTCAAATATCTTTATCTTCACTGGGTTCCTTCTGAAAGAGAAGTCACTCTTCCTAGGTCACAGAGCTAGTTTGTGGCACGGGGGAGATTTTTGTTTAGCTCTGTCGTCACAGAGAGAACCACTCTCCAGGATGTGTGGAGCTGTTCCACACACTGCTCACGTCCTGGCTGTGCTGTGAATTGCAGACATTACGGTGCCTATAGGTCCACTGTGGTGCCGGGCTGCTTAAAATCCCACTGGCCCCTTAAATCATCCCATTGACAAGGTGATACAGATGCTCAGGGAGGACCAGCAAACAAGACAATCAGGGAGGCCCAGCTTCTCCCCCAAAGGAGGGTAAACAAGATCCAAGCACCAGGAGTTCCTTCCACTGAAGAGCACTTTCTCCTCCACTATTTGCATAACACTTGGCTGGAAGAAGCCCTGACCTACTGCCCTTCCCTCTGGTGAGGGGAAGAGAGCTGTTTCCCACGGCAGGCAGGGTGGGCTGCATCCTGTGACATGCACACTCAACCACAGCAGAGCTGGGGGTGGGGTGTGCTCAGGGTGAGGCCGGCTCAGCCCCTGGGCAGCATCCAGACCTTGCCCTTGGAGCCCTGTGTGTTTCCGTCCTGTGCTGTCCTCTGTGTCCTGTTGAATTTATTCATTGCCACACCCTCATGGAGACTGACCTGTTCCTTCAGCAGCTCCCTGTTGCCTGTGGGACACAGCAAGCTGCCTTTAAATTGTGATTACCCCTCAGGAAGGTTTAGAAGTGCTGCCCTGGAGTTCCCGTCGTGGCTTAGCAGAAATGAACCCGACTAGTATCCACGAGGACGTGGGTTTGATCCCTGGCCTTGCTGAGTGGGTTAAAGTATCTGGTGTTGCCGTGAGTTGTAGTGCAGGTTGCTATGGCTGTGGCTAGCAGCTGCAGCTCTGATTCAGCCCTTAGCCTGGGAACTTTCACATGCTAACGGTGTGGCCCTAAAAAGACAAAAAGAAAAAACAAAAGGAGGACTGCCCTGAGGGACTTGGGCTGGCTGGTAGATACACATTCTGCAACTAGCATTGGTTATGGCATCGAAGGACAATTAGAGAGCCTTTACCTTTGCTCTTGCCGTGACCTTGCGAGCTGGTACCACGTCCACTGGAGGGACGAGGTCACTGAGGCTGCGGAGGTCCAGCAAATTGCCCAAGATCCCAGGACCAGGAGGAGGGGAACCAGGGAGTGGGGTCTTGCAGTCTGTGCTCTAGCCACCCCACTCAGTGACAGTGACAGTTAGCGACAGTGGGACCCATCATCACTAACTCATCTAGGGAAGGATGGGGCGATAGGGCGATTTGTGGGAAATTGACGTTTGGTCATTCGGATGACCAAAATACAAATTATATTTCTCATCTATATTTGGTCTTCATCCAGCCACTCTTCCTGGCCCAGAGTTCCCCAAACCCTTGGAATTTCCTAACTGTTGAGACTGATGAAGTTGTCTTTTGTTATTTGAATCAGGTGACTTTTGGAGGCACAGAAGGTTGGGGGCTGGTTGCCAGGGGAAACAAGCAGGCTGTTTAGAGATCTGTAAATTTCAGTCTCACCCCCTTGATTTCCCAGACAGGAGTGAGGCTGGAGGCTGATGGTCGGTCACCATTGGCCAATGACTTGGTCAGTCATGACCGTGTAATGAAGCCTCCATAAAACCCCGCAGGACAGATTTCGGGCTCTTTTTCAGAGCTTCCTTGGTAGGGGACCAGAATGCTTCTGTGCCGTCATGCTGGGGTCTTGTTCAGGACCTCGCCCTAGGTATCTCTTCATCTGGTTGTTGATTCCTACCCTTCAATAACCTTTTCTAATGAATCGATAATCTAGTGAGTAAATGGGTTTTCCTGAATTCCGTGAGCCCTTCTAGCAAATTAATCCCAGGGAGGAGTGGGTGGAACCTCCAGTTTGTAGCCAGAAGCATAGCTGACAGCCTGAGCTGTCCCTGACGTCCCAAGTGAGGGTGGTCCTGAGAGACAGAGCCCTTTACTTGTGGAATCTGATTCTGTCTCCAGGTAGATAGTGTCCGGATGGAGGAGAACTGCTTGTTGCCACGGGGGAGCCTCCACACACATGCTGGAAGGGGGCTTAGGAACCCTTTTCTGATGGTGTTCACTCGTATTTTTAACAGGCCCTTCCTAATACCAGGCATTTGGGAAAAACTTCAGCAATGCCCCGGGGACAGGGACAATCCATTTCTAGAGGGACACTGCACCTGTGCATCTGTGTTCCAAAGCTGGGCCAGTGTGGGGAAGGGAATGCTAGTCGCTGGTCCCTCCCTGCTCAGTTGGGCCCAGGGGCCACGTGCACCCTCCGCGCCCTTTGAGAACTGCTGATGGAGCCCTCCCGGCAGCAGCACAAAGTCGTGTGGGTAACAAGTAAGCCCTCGGAGTCATTTATCTTTCCCTAGACAATCCCAGCAACCTCATTTGACTCTGAATGTTCCATTACATTTATTTCAAATTTATTTCCAATCACTGAGAGCTGCATCAACGGCAGACAAAGGTGCCTTTGAGCTCGGGCACCTGCTGTTCCCCCCAAATGTCACTGGGCTGACATTTGATGCCATTAACCCCAGTCATGGTAATGATAACTCGCTTCCTTGTTCCCCAGCCCCCCGGCCCACCACCCTGTTCACGTTCACACCATGCAGGCGGCAACTTGCATGGTCCAGGAGGCCCAGACCTCCTCGCTCTGGCAGAGCAACCCTGGGTCCCCAGGGGAGAGGCTTCTCCAACTCCAACCTCCTCCACCCGCTCGGCACCAGCCACACCCGGTATCCGAGGTGAAGTGCGTGCCTCATGGTGTGGGGGGTGCTGGCAGGCTGCCTGGTGCCGCGGGTGGTGGGGTCTTCGCTCCTGGATGGAGGCGCTGGGGGAGGAGAGTCCTGATGAAGTCCCTCAGATGAAGTACTCCTTTCTGCTGTTGTCCCCGCTGTCCTGGAGGGCCGGGTCGTCCTGCAGCGCTGCGTCTGCGCTCTCGGCGAACTCCGTGCCCTTGGCCTCGTTGGTGTGGTAGGTGCCCTTGTGCCGGTACATGTAGTGCAGCGCGAGGAGAAGGAGGCAGACCAGCACGAAGGCCACCGCCGCGATCACGCCTGAGGGGAGCGAAGCACGGCTCCGTGGGGGCGGGGCTGGGACGGGGTCCGACTGACACCTGCGGGGCTCAGGCTAAGCCCTGACGGCCTGGCTGGTTCCTTACCCCCTTCCCGGCCCGGTGCACAGTGCCAGCCAAGTGGCCCCTGTCGCCGCCTCCTCCGCTCGGCCCTGCTGACCACAGCTGTAATGGGGTCCCAGAACCGACCCTGCTGCGAGGACCTCTGGGTCCGCTGAGGAAAGCAGACCTGGTGCAGCTTCTGCAGAACGCAGTCATGGGTCTGCTGAAAACTGAGGTGTTCGCGGATCTCAGGTCTTGTGGTGTTTGTTTGTTTTAAAGGGATAAACAAGTTTAATTCTAAAGAGTTGGGTATTTTATGTACCGGTATTAAAAGAGTGGGGAGGAGTTCCCTTCGTGGCTCAGTGGTTAACGAATCCGACTAAGAACCATGAGGTTTGCGGGTTCGATCCCTGGCCCTGCTCAGTGGGTTAAGGATCGGGCGTTGCCGTGAGCTGTGGTGTAGGTTGCAGACGCGGCTCGGATCCCGCGTTGCTGTGGCTGTGGCGAAGGCCGGCAGCTACAGCTCCTGTTAGACCCCTAGCCTGGGAACCTCCATATATGCCGCGGGTGCGGCTCTACATAAAAAAAGGCAAAAAGACAAAAAAAAAAGAGTGGGGAAATTATTTTATAAATACAGAATCCTTTTGTAAAAACCTGGCAAATATAGAGAAACATAAACAGAAATTAAAATGTCCTTGATCCTTCTGCTCAGAAATCACCACCGTTGGGAGTTCCCATCGTGGCTCAGTGGTTAACGAAGCCGACTATGAACCATGAGGTTGCGGGTTTGACCCCTGGCCTCGCTCAGTGGGTTAAGGATCCAGCGTTGCCGTGAGCTGTGGTGTAGGTTGTAGACGCGGCTCGGACCCCGTGCTGCTGTGGCTGTGGCGAAGGCCGGCAGCTACAGCTTCTGTTAGACCCCTAGCCTGGGAACCTCCATATGCTGCTGGTGCGGCCCTAGATAAGGCAAAAAGACAGAAAAAAAGGAAAAAAAGAAATCACCACCCTTAACAATGTGATGTCTTTTGCTCACAAGAAGCTCTCACGTTTAATCCAAGTTCTCCCTCAGTCTTCAGGTGAGTGGTCCTGCCTATGCCTCTGCTACATTTGAGTGTTTGGAACTTGCCGTAATTTTCAGACTCTTCTTACTGGAATCTATCTGGCCGCTTTGTAATTCTCCAAACACTTCTTATTTATTT
Source organism: Catagonus wagneri (assembly GCA_004024745.2). Taxonomy (NCBI): domain Eukaryota; kingdom Metazoa; phylum Chordata; class Mammalia; order Artiodactyla; family Tayassuidae; genus Catagonus; species Catagonus wagneri. The sequence continues at coordinate 30,935,739 of PVHT020000521.1, read as the reverse complement.
ATTCACTTATTTGGCTGTGCCCAAGGCACGTGGAAGTTCCAGGCCCAAGGAACGAACCCCCGCCACAGTGATGACCAGGACCACAGCAGTGACAACGCGGGATCCTTAACCCTCTGAGCCACCAAGGAACGCCTAAAAGCTTCTTATCTGACCATTTTCCCGTGTCTCCCCCTCCCCATCCACACCTGCCCCTGCCTCCTGCGTCTTCCTGGTAAATCAGCCTCTCCCCCTCCTCCAAGAAGTCCCCTTTGCACTACCCTCCTTCCCCTGGAGAGGGAGCCACAGCTCCCCTCTTAGTATTTCTGCTATACTTTATACTCTGAGAATTAAGAACTGTGAGTTTCTTTTTCTTTTTTTTTGTCTTTTTGCCTTATCTAGGGCTGCACCCGCGGCATATGGAGGTTCCCAGGCTAGGGGTCTAACAGGAGCTGTAGCCGCCGGTCTTCGCCACAGACACAGCAACGCGGGATCCGAGCCGCGTCTGCAACCTACACCACAGCTCACGGCAACGCCGGATCCTTAACCCACTGAGCAAGGCCAGGGATCGAACCCGCAACCTCATGTTCTTAGTCGGATTCGTTAACCACTGAGCCACGACGGGAACTCCAGAGAACTGTGAGTTTTGAAAGCATAAGAATCCCAACTGAGGCGCTTCCTGGGTGTGGGGCTTGAAGAACTGCAACCAGGAAAAAGTGCTGGGAGACAGGGACACACTAAACCCAAGGAAGTGCCAGGAGAGGTGCAGACCCGGCATGGCAGCCCTCTAGGAAGCACTGTGCTGGGCATGTGCAAAGAGGGAGGCCAGGGGTGTGTGGCTTGGGCTCTCCCCCACCCCCCCAGCTGCCCTGTGCTCCTGGGAGGCGGGGTCTGCAGGAGGGGCGGGAGGTGAGACCTGAGGGTTGGTTGAGAAGGACCAGGACACTCAGAGTCTAGGGGTGAGGGAGCGAGGGGGCAGATGGTAGGGTCTGGGCAGGACTAACTTGCTGCACTCTCGTCGGAGAGGGGGGTGTTCAAGTTCAGCTGTTTGAACAAACCCTCTGCCTTGACTGAGAAGGTGGGTTTACTTGGGAAGGGGCTACTGGTGACTATGGCGGGGGCTACAGCTGTTTCCAAGCTCCAGCTTTGAGGGACCATTTCCTCACTGTCCCACGGCCTTCAGGGGGACACTTCTATGTGCACCATGTGCATGAGGGTGTCTAAGGAAAAGAAGGTTCAGCTGTCCATTATTTATATGCTTAATTGTAAAGTTCCCTGAGCTATGAATGAGCTAGTGAGAAGTGACAATCTCAGAAGGAAACAGAAAGCTGTACCCCACAGACTTAGTCTGTCCTGAAACAGTTTGGGGTCACAGCTGCTGTGGCCTGTGGGGGCCAGAACAGGTATCAAAGCAAGACCAGCGCAGATTTAGGATGGGTTCAGAGTGGGAGACCTAGGGCAAGGAAGAGTGTGGCACCAGGGAGCCTGGTCCCCCCGCTCTGCTATGCCTCTAACCCGGATCCCTGTGGATCTAGGGCCCTGACAGGCCCTGATGTGGGTGCCTCAGCCCCTCACCCACCAGCCCATGTTCTTACAGGGGAAGGGGTGTAGAGTCCTCCAGTCCGCAACCCAACCACCTGTGAGGAAGCGCGGCTTTCCTCTGACCCTTCTGGTTGCCCGAGGGGCCCAGGACCTCCTACCTGCAACGACGGCGATGTTCACGTCACTAGATGCCATCCCGGGATCAGGCTCTGTGAAGGGAGCAGAAGCGCCGAGGTGAGAGAGGATGCCATGCATAACCCAGAACATCTCAGCTGTCTGCACTCTCTGCTCACATGTGCACCAGGCTGGAGTGCCCCAGAAACAGCGTGGTGCATGGCAGGCCTCTGGCTGGGGGCATACAGAGCGGGGTGCAGGCTCCGTCTGTCTGCTGAATATTGCTGGAGAGCATCGTGTGGACCCTCAGTGCTGTCAGATATCACTTTGGGGGATCCCTGCTTCATCCCTGCTGCATCCCTGACCGAGCGCCCTGCCCGCACCTGCAGGTGTTCACAAGACATCTGTGGGGGCATGCACGGTGGGTGCGGCTGTGTTTAGCACAGCATCACCTGCCTGTCAAGGCCTCAGATTTTCTCAGGGTGCTGGTAAAAGCAGACCACCAGTGGAGCAACTGCACGTGGCAGGTGCTGGTTTAGGTGCCTTCCCCTTAGGATACCAGGTGCATGTACTATTAGCTCCCTGCACGGTTGGGACACCAAGGCTCAGAGTAGGATGTGTCCAAGTCACACAGCTGGCCCAGTGGTTGAGGCCGGGACGTCGCCTGCGCTCTCACCTCCGGGGGAGGGGGGCACTTTCTCTCTTCTCACTTGAATGTCCCTCCCAGGAGGGTTCCAGTCCTCAGATCTCTCCCCGAGGCCCCCAGCGGCCTCTGCATCCTTCTCCTGCAGGAAGGACCACTCTGCGGTGCCATCCGAGTTACTAAGTGCATTTTCTCGAAGCTCAGTGGTTTGGCCAGGCCAGGAGGTTCAGGAGGCAGGAACTTGCACAGAACGTCCTGTCCCCTCCCCTCTGGGAGATGTGAGAGAGCAAGAATTATTAGAGCATGGAAATATCAGTGTTCGTGAAAATCCCAGATTCCCATTAGAATGGCTGCGCATATTAAAATAGAGAAGGCTGCTTCTAATAGTCATTTCCACTCAGATCATCACTGCAATTATAGTGTGATGAGGCCATTCTCCCCAACCAGCTGCCAGATGCCTCTTTCTGATAAGAAGCTGACCGGTGGTGAGGGAAGGACGCGGTGGGAAGAAGCAGGGCTCCAGGCTTGTATCCTGGCAGAGGAGAGCCAGGTTGGGGGCTCTGGGGCCAGCGCAGAGTCCGGGAGTGAAGGAGAGGAGAAAACAAGGCTTCCGGTCAGCAGGGGGACAGAGCAGGCCCAGGCAGGAGAAGGTCAGTGGATGCCGGACTGTGCAATCCATGGTGATCAAGTGCAGCCTGCGACAGTATCTAGCACATAGTAGGTACTCTGCAAACGTTTACTGAATGGGTGATTGTGGGAATGAATGCAGGCATCGGATAACACAGAGGCGGGTTGTGGGCCGTCCTCAAGGAGCCCCTCACAGTTCAGCTAGAAAGGACATCACCTTACTTAGGGTGCCATGGATGTGATTGTGACATAGGAGCCGCTTAGGGCAGTGTTTGTCCAACAGGAAGGTCAGAATCAATGAGGGAGAGTAAGGCAGAGAGAGGCAAAGAGAGAAAGGGAGGGAGAAATAAAGAGAGAAACAAGAAGAGGAGGAGAAAGGAGACAGAAAACGCCCTCAGGCAGGGTGCTATTTGGACAGCTCTGATTTCTTCCCTGCACAGGCGCTGCAAGCATGTGGATCTGAGCCGCAACATAAAGGGTGTTTCTTACGGAGGGCGGCGTTCACTATGATGTTTGCAGACGGTAATTTAGACAACAGCACTATAGAGGGAATAAGTCACAGCGGTCATCCTACAGTGTTGGGTTCAAGGGTCGCCTAACTAGGGAGATGCAGCAGCACACGGACAACAAAGCACGGCTTCACGAAGCTGATGTGGGTGATGCGGCCAAATGGCTCCGTAGTCCAGCACTTCTGGGCTTCTGAACACCCCCACCCCCAGCTGCAGCCCTGCCGAAAGGCCAGGGCCAGGTCACGTGCCAAGTGCAGAGGCAACAGATGTTTCCTGTGCGGGTCCGGGGAGCGAGAGGAAAGGGATGGGCTGTTCCTGCCCCAAACCCACGTTCAGGGTGGTCATCGCGTCCCACGGTGTTGGGGGGTGGGGTCGAGATCGGGGTCACAGGTGACGCTCTCTTGGAGACCTTGGGAAGTTTCAGGTGTGGGAAGAATGTTCTAGGACCAGGGAAGTGATGGCTCGGGCCCAGGAGACTCCACCTCGGGGGGAGGTGGGGGCGCGGACTCACTGGGCAGCAGGCACCGGCTGAAGCTGCCACGCATGCGTCCTCATTCAGTGCTACAGCAAGCCGGCCGGCCGGAGGGAAGTCTTCTTCTTCCTCCAGTTATGGGCAATAAAATGCATGCGCAAAGAGGTCAAGTAAGGCGTCAAAATCTCACAGTCAAAAGGGGCAGAGCCTGCATTCCAACCTGGAGTTCCCAACGTGGGCACTCTCCAGAGTGGCAGCTGCTGGCTTGGGAACGGCTTCTTTCCCTGCCATCCGCGATCTGGCTGCAGCCCAGCCCCCTCTGGCTTCACAGGTTGGCAGGGGGGTCAGCTACCTGCCTCTGGGCAAAGGCGGCCACTCCCAGGCAGCAGGGTGCAGACGTGCTGCCCCTCCAAGCCGGCAGGCGATGTTCTCCGCCCTGGCTGGTGCCCTGGGTGCAGCCAACAAGGCACAGAGGTTTAGCAGCTGGCTCCTCCTTGGGGTGTTCCCCAGATGTCAACAGAGAGCAGTGGTCAGGCGCTGACCCCCGGGACACACACCACCCTCCTGTCACCACTGAGAGGACTCACTTCTCTTGTCTTTTCAGATGAAGCTGTGCTGGGGAGTTCTTTTTCCTGAGGTTCTGTCTTGACACCTCCAGACCCACCACTGATGGTTCTCCCCCCACCTCGGGAGTCCTGGAGGATGTGCCCTGTTCCTGTTCCCGTTGCCCACCTGGTCCAGCACAGGGGAGAATTCAGCTACCAGGAGGGGGCGGAGGACTTCGGGGAGAGGAGGATTATTCCAGCCTTAGCATCCATGAAGGGAAAAGCAGGTTTGCGTGAAGTCCTTGGAAAGTTCGGCCATGACCATGGTGCCGGCAGTGCAGTGGTGGCCTCGTCTGTTGCTCGGTGCTTTGTTCTGAGCTCTGTACTCTGAGAGCCTTCTATTTCAGGGAGTCTACAGATCTGGTCAGAAAAGGCACTTTGCGGAGCTCCTGTCATGGCTCAGTGGTTAACGAACCCTACTAGTATCCATGAGGGGATGTGGGTTCGATCCCTGGTCTCGCTCAGTGGGTTACGGATCCTGTGTTGCCGTGAGCTGTTGGGTAGGTTTGCAGATGCGGCTCGGATCCTATGTTGCTGCAGCTGTGGCGTAGGCCTGCAGCTGTAGCTCCGATTCGACCCCTAGCCTGGGAGCCTCCATATGCCATGGGTATGCCCCTCAAAAGACCCCCCCCCAAAAAAAAAGGAAGAAAGAAAAAGGCACTTTGCCAAGTGCTCGGGGTCAGGGGCCATGGTTTGTGTGAGTCTGATTCGGGCTCAGGGGGAGCACAGCAAGTATGTGGCGTAGACCTTTCTCCTTGACTCCATCAGAGTCTTCTCTCCCTGCTCTAGATTCTGGCATCAGAGCCTGACGCAGGTGAAGCAGAAACTAGCTGAGGACTGTTTACTAACTGAATTTCCTTTTGGGGAGGAAAAAGTTCAAAGGCATTTACTTTTCTTTGATAGTCTGTTGCTATGTGGCCCTGAAAGGGTGTGGCATTCATGCACGACAGGGGAAGACCCCGTCTGAGAAGACAAGTGCCCCAAGGCAAGGAACAGAGGGCCTGTGATCCACCGTCCATCTCTCCTGAGAGCTGGCTGGGTGGCCAAACATTGGCCTTCGCCCAGCCCCAGCTTAACAGGCTGTGCAGAGGAGGGGCCTGTCCCCAGGAGGCTTTGACAGGGTTGAAGGGACGCGATGCATTTACATGGAAAGTTAGGCTGCCAGAACTCTGTGTGATCAGGTGTCAGAATGAGCGATAAAGATGTATCTGGGCTGTTGTTGGGGTGGGGGGACCTCAACCATTGGACTCAGTCTCAGGATGCCCGGCTTCTGGGACAGGCAGGCAGGCAGCTCATGATGTCGTCTATTCATTCTTCCCTTGGGCAAACTTTCTCCAGCACCCACTACGGTCCAGCAATTTGGCTGTTGATAGGGCGAGGCCCCTGCATCTGGGAGTGGAGATAAGGGTGTCTGTGGGCGAGTCTGGAGAGTTCTCTCTGGGTCCTCATGAAGGCTTCCTGGAGGAGGAGGTCCCAAGATGCCCGCTGAGATGCTGGGAGTGCAAGGCCAGCAGCAGGGGCAGGAGAAGATGTGGAGGGAAAGCTTGCGGGGGGGAGGTGAGCTGGAGGACCTCCACGTGGCATGGTCATCGTGCGTCAGAGGCGGGGGTCCTGGCAGCCTCTGGCTGTACCCGGGGGAGGGGGTCACTTGCCTGCAGCCTCTAGCAGGCCACCCTTCCTGTCTGTGCAGAGAGCATGTGTCGCCTGGGTTTGTAGACCAAATTCTTAGGCCAAAGTGCCTGGCCAGGCAAGGCCAGTGTGAATGTGACCTGCCTCGATCAGAATACACCTGCTAGTCTCGAGGTCAGAATGACTGCTCCATGGTCCCTGTGTGTCACCTTGCAAACAACCTCCCCAACCCCAGGGCTGCCAAAGTGCTGTGCAAAGTCATGACACTGCGCTGAAACCCTGCACGGGGCCCGGCCACGCTCTCCTCTGCTGCTGACCCCTGGCTGCTGCTCCCATGTAAAACCAGGGACGGAGATTTGGGGTCCCCAAGCCACATCAAACTACTGCACTGTTGGGTGAAGCACTGGGGCCTGTGAGGTCACGAGGAGACATGGGCTCCTGCCCAGGAGAGCAGAGCCATTGCCAGCATCGGTCAGCTGGGGGATGCAGGCTGGAGGCAGAGGCAAGAGGGGGTCCGCAGGCCTCTGGACCTTCGCTCAGGGAGTCTTCACATCCAGGCATTTGGGGGATGTGCTCAGTGGAGGGAACTGGAAAGAAAGCTGAGGATGCTGTAGCTCACCACCCAGATGCGGGCTTTCCTCCACCTGCATCTCCCTGCTGTTAATCCCCGAGCTCTTTTATTTTTATTTAAAAAAATTTTTTTTTGTCTTTTTGCCTTTTCTAGGACTGCACTCACAGTATATGGAGGTTCCCAGGCTAGGGGTCTAATCGGAGCTGTAGCCGCCGGCCTACGCCACAGCCACAGCAACGCGGGATCCGAGCTGCGTCTGCGACCTACACCACAACTCACGGCAACGCCGGATCCTTAACCCACTGAAGGAGGCCAGGGATCGAACCCACATCCTCGTGGATCCTAGTTGGATTCATTAACCACTGAGCCACGATGGGAACTCCAATCCTTGAGCTTTTTTAAAGCCTTATTTTTAGAGCCTTATTCTAGCATAAGGACCAGCCTGCTCAGTTGAGCTACAGGGTGCAAGTAAAAAGGAAGAGCTGCTTGTCCTCCGTTCTTGGGCCCAGGGTGCAAAGAACAGAGCCCCACTGTCCCCACAGCCCAGGACACTGACAGCAAGAGTCAGCAAGAAGCCCTAAGGCGGGCAAGTCTGGGGAGACACATGGGTTCTCCTTGGAGGACCTTGTCACCTTTGCGCCATGTGGGGCGGGGCTTATTGAGGAGGCAGCAAATCTCCATCTTTGTCCATGACCCTGAGTGAGGCAGGGGGACCGCTGCGTGCTCCCCACGTCCCACCCCTGCTCCCTCCAGAGGCTCCGAGGGTTTCTAAGGAAACGGAATTCAGGAGAGACAGGAAGACAGGGAGGAAGCGATCCCAGCTGTAATTCTTCTGCGTCTGGTCTGGGAGGAGCCTGGGCCTGGCCTCCACCAGGCCAGGCTGGGCCGGGGGGGTGTCTGATTCAGCAGACGCCACCAGAAGCTGAGACTCAGCCAGGACCGAAACCCCATGAGGGGGCCCTGGATGTGTTCTCCGGGACAGAGCCTACCCTGGAGACTGCTGGTGTCACAGCCGAGAGGAGACAGCGATTTAGCCTCTGAGCGGCACCTGCCCCTTGTCAGGCCCTCTGATCTGCACACTGAAGAAAGGACGCAGTGACTGGGGAAGAGAAGCTGGGAGGAGGCAGGGTGGCCCAGCCCGGAGGCCCTGACACTGCACCAAAGGGCGCAAGTGGGCTCGTCTGCATGCGCGGGGCCGCTCCGCCTCGAGGCTCTGGGTCCGTATGACGCTCATCAGTGTGGAGCTGGGGCCCTTTCCTGGCTGAGCGCCCTCTCCTTGGCCAAACCACATCCTGCTGGGTGCAGTGGCATCTCGGAGGTGGGTCATCCTCAGGGTCGTCTGCAGCTCTGTTCTCAACTCGACCCAGATCCAGCCCATTTCCTAAGGCTGTGCTCCCGGCTCAGGGCTCCGAGGTCCCTGGTTCTCCCCACGGGGAGGGTCTCTGCCTCCCCAGACCCACCGCCCTGGCCCCCCGGACTCCTATCTGTGCCTCCTCAGCTTGCACGGGGTGCTCGCTGACCTCTGGTCCCCAAAGGAAGAGAAAGCCTACCAGCCAGGGTGCACACAGGGCAAGCCTGGCGTAGAGGGTTCCCTGTGAGCGGGTTTCCAGGGAGAGAACAGCCTTTGAGGCTCTGCCACTCTTTCAGGAGAAAGGGACCCTGGGAGAGTTCGGTGGGGTTTTGCTGAATTTTGGATAAAATAGGAATGCTGAGTACAGGGCACAAAGCCCTAAGGGGGAAGGACTGAACGCCCCGAGAAGTCTCACTGGTCCCCTCACATGGCCGCCACCTCGTCCTCCGTCTCCAGCACTGTCACGCCTACCACATAGGATGGAATTTCTCAGGCAGGTGGCCCCACGTCTTGAGGCTCCTTTCCTCAACTCTAAAATATACACAGGAAAACCCTAGCCTAATGGGACTGACCGTCGAGGCCCTGGTTCTGAACCTCGCATGTGCACTGCAGGTCCCTGCGGGTGTCACACCACAGCTCGCTGGGCCATGTCCCCTCTGCCAGGCTCTGAGTCAGCAGGTCTGGGTTGGGCCCAGGATCCCAGTTTCTCATGGGTTCCCAGGCGATGCTGCTGGTCCAGGAGCCTCCCTTTGAGAACCACCGAGCTCATGACCACTCTTGCAAGGCGGTGAGGTTAAGCTTCAGTAGACGGAACTGGGAGGGACTGGCACGCTGCCAGCGTGCAGACCAGCAGTCACGGTCACAGCTGCCCAGCCTCAGCCCGAGCCCTGCGCTCTTTCCTGCACCGCTGATTAGCCGGAGACCAGACACAGTAACACACTCTGAGAATCTGTCACCTCTGCCGGCTCCCCTGCCTGGCACAAGAATGAGCCCCCCCCCCCCCCCCCCCCCCCC
>PVHT020000521.1:30873048-30926586 GCA_004024745.2 Catagonus wagneri | reverse complement strand
TTATTTAGCCAACTCATCATCCTGGGAATCAAAACCCCCATTTCTAGTCACTGATCCTAGAGAAATAATCTGAAACAGAAAGAAAAGCTGACGCTCAGCAAAGTGTCGTGCCGTCTGGTTTAACACAGAGACTAAAGGGAGGACGGTCTGAGTGTCGGTGTTGAGGAGCTGGTGACGTAATATTGATGCCCCCACGTGACAGGATGAGACGCAGGGGAATTCTCGGTGACAGGAGGGAACGCTCACGCATGTTTAACGTGAAGGAACAGGACTCGAAATGTAAATTATGTTAAATATTCCAAAGAAGTCTTAGAAACAGGAATGAAAGTAAATCTGCTTTCCTGAGATGGTGGCTTTGGGGGGCTGGGGGGTGGGGGTTAGGTTATGGGGGTGCTGTTTTCTTCTAATATGTAGTTTCCACCCACAGCTGCACCCCTGCACACCCGTGCACACACAGCCTCCCGTGACCTGCAGTCCTGACAGTGACCCCAGGCTGACGTGGGTGCTTCTTTCAGGCACGGTCCTCAGCATTTACTGGTGGGACTGTGACTGCGATGTCCCAGCCAGGGCCAAGCGTGTTGGGGAGGAGGGAGGGGGCCGGTGTGGGGGTCACAGACTTGACCTCTCCAGCTCAGGGAAAGCAGAGGTGAGGGTGATAAAGCCTCTCCCAGGGGGGGCACTCTGGGCATCTGGCTGCTCTGAAGCTCAATCAGAAGAGAGTGTCACCTGTCAGCCCCCCACCCCCACCCCATGAAAGCAGGACAGCCCCCTGGTGGGTCCGTGTGGCCCTGGGGTGGGAGCGGCTGGGAGGCCACTACGGCTGGAGTGAAGCGAGCATGGTGGCAACAGGTACAGTCAGAAAAGTGACAGTGGCTGGATCACCAGCACCAGCTCTTGCTCACGCAGACAGGGCCAGGGGAGGGTTTTGAGCAGAAGCGATGTGACCCAGCTGTCGTGCTGTTAGGATTGCTCCAGCCGCAGTGCAGAAGGAGGGACCAGCTGGGCCCACAGTAGCGGCCAGAGGCGAGAGGTGGTGCATTTGAGTGTATTTTCTAGGGCTCTCGCCACGGGCTGTGGAGTCTAAGATGCATGGAGGGAAGTGGAGCTGGGAGTGGAAGGAGGTGGTCAGGACTGGATTCTAGGTGCCGGGGGCTGAGGAATGGTGGGACTGGAGATGTGGAGTCAGCAGGGGCCTGAGCAGAAGTGCTGAGGGCAGGGCGGCTGACAGGAGGGGTTTGCAAGTCCCCAGGGATGTCCCTTCTGGTTACTGAAGGGGTGGGAGCTGGTGCCAAAAGGGGGACTGATATAGGTGGTGTGTGTGTGTGTGTATGTGAGTGTGTGTGCCGTGTAAGGTGAGTGTTGTCGTGTGTGTGAGTGCATGCATGTGTGTGTATGTGTATGCATATGAATATGTGCATGGTGTGTGTTATGTGTACGTGTGCTATGAGTGTTGTGTGTGTGCAAGTGTGCACACATGTAAGTGTGTGTGGACAGCACGCGGGCTGATATGGGAGCAATGGCAGATGACTGCCTAGGAGAGGAGGAGGAAGTGACACGACGGAGGAAGGGACAACAGCGTCTCATGGCCCCGTCTCCACTGGGCACCTGGTGGTGGAGGGTCAGCGGTGTCCCGGGGAGCCTGGTGTCTGCTGTGGGGGAGAGCTGCTCTGTGGGGCTGGGGTGGGAGGCTGGGTGGCCCACGGTCCCTGTGGGCTGGGAGGTCAGGGAGAAGGGGATCAGGGGACAGCTGGGGGGCCAGGTGTCTTGAGTGCCCTTCTCCCTTCCTTCCAGCTGCTCTCCTCTTCCATGAGTTCAGTCCTGGAATGGAGTTCCCGTGATTCCAGGGCCAGTGTCACCGAATGTGTGTTCCTCCCCACTGGGGACAGTCACATGCCACTGTCTGATGTTTCAGAAACCCTGGCTCACCCTCTGATTTTGTCTCCTACTGTTGTTTCTGGTGTACGGCAGCCTGGCTGGAGGTAAGCTCCCGGAGGTGGAGTCACCGCGTCCGCTGGAGACACTCCTGCTCAGCCAGGGTGGTTGGGCCGAGTCACCTCCTCTGAGAAGCCCTCCCTGACTTCTTGCACTCCTTCCTCTGTTTCTGCAGAGGCAGCAACCTTTCTCATGAATACTTTAGCCTTTGCAGCCCTCATGCAGTCTCTGTTGCGTATTCTTCTTGTTTCACTGGTTTGCCTTTTTTTTTTTAAACTCTTTAAAAATGTGCAAACTATTGAAAAATTGCACAAACTAGTTGCCGGCACCAAACAGTCCAGAGGCTGGGTTTAGCCAGCAGGCTGTAGTTGGCTGAACAACTTGTCAAATCACCATGAAAGTGCTTTGCAGTCTCTGTCTCTGCACTCATTTTTGAGCTCCTGGATATTCCCCCTCAACACCTGACACAGTGCTAGGTGAGTGACCAAGCCACATTGTATAAAATATCCTCTGACAGGTCCCAACTGACTCTGTTTTTGGCTGCACCTGTGGCGTGTGGGAGTTCCTGGGCCAGGGATAGAACCCGTGCCACAGATGTGACCCGAGCCACAGCAGTGACAATACTGAATTCTTAACCTGTGGAGCCACGTGGGAACTCCCAACTGACTCATCACTATTTTCTCTCCACGCCTGCCTCTCACATATTAAATAAATAACCCCCCTAAGTGTCTCCCAGTCAGCTATTAAACAGTCATTCCACAGATGTACATGGAGCTTCCAGTGATATTAACGGCTGTCATTTATTAAGTTCCTGGTTTGTGGCACGCCGCGGTAGAGTCCTGGGGACCCAGAGGTGAAACTGACATCATGTATGTGTGTGTATGTGTGTGTGTGTGTGTGCCTGTGCTCACACACCTGATTCAAGTACAGACCTTCGGCCTTCTGTGCAGTCCTTGGTCACACCAACGTGCCCTCCGCTGTCCCTGTCCTCCAGCTGGATCACGTGTGCTAATCCTCACCACTTCTCTGAGGATTTAATTCACTTAAAAAATCATATAATTGCATTTTCAGCATAATTAGGTACCTAATTACATGACTAAATGTCCCGATCAAGCTGCATGTGTAAATAATGATGATTTAGTTAGCCACGCTTTGTTATGGGGCTTCCAGAAGGCTCATCAGTTGGCCAACAGGAGAGAGAAAATGTTTCTCCTCCCCTCTTGGGCCTGGACAGGCAGGATGGGCAGAGCCCCATGTCGTGTCTGCAGAGTGGGCAGGATGGTGAGGTGGCCAGAGGTGGCAGGGGACCTGTGTTGTCCTGGGGCTCTGGGACTCAGTCAAGGCCTCAGGGTGACGGGGTGGAGGGCTCGCATTTAATGAACAGACACTAGCCCTTCCCCCAGGACGTGCTAAGGGGAGGCCAGAGTGACCCAGCGGTGCAGGACCTTCAGTTAAGGACCCCAAAGTGACAATGTAGCAAAAAAGCATCTTCCTTCTCCATCTCCAGGAACGCTCCTCCTCCTGCCCAGCCGGTGAGGGGTTGCATGGAGGGCGCCCCCTTCTCCCCATCCTGGGGAAGCATCTTGAGTCTGGCTAATCCTACCCGTGCGGCGGGCCCTGACACCGTGAGTGGTACCACTGCGACTTGTTCTTCCAGCTGGAATAGTGTGTGGACAGGGCACACCCGGATCTAAATCCTGGAAGCGGGTGGCTGGGGGGGTTGGGGGGTGGGAAAGAATAGGGTGAGTGCTTGTCAGCAAACTGCTCTTTACAAAAATGCTGAAAGTGTCTTAAGTGGGCATCTTAAGGGAGCGTAGGTGGCAATGCCAGAGAAATGGGGCTGTGAGTCCTGGTTCCCCCTCTGTGACATGTGACCTGTTGCATGTGACCCTCTCCAACCCTCTGCTCACTGATCTGTAGAGAAGGATGCACCTGTAAGGCTCAAAGGGGTGGTGTTGCTAGCACCTGACACTCTTCTCATCACCGTTTGAGAATAGCTCCTTCTCCCCCGCCCCCCATACACACCACACACACACACACACACACACACACACACGCGCGCACACACCACACATACACACACATCCCCTACACACACCACACACACATCCACCACACACACATATATACACACACACCACACACACACAACCACTGTGCACATGTGCGTGCGCGCACACACACATACACACCCTCTGGGCGAAGGGTCCCTAGGGGAGGTGCAGGGGGCCAGCTCCATGACCTGGGGGCAGGGAGTCCTTGTTTACCTCCTGGAATAGTTGGACTTCCCGAGCACTTCCCTCAGGGCTGATGGCCTCCTTTGTCCTCTGGGTATCAGGGCAGGAAAGGGGGTCAGGAAGTCATCAATTCTCCTCATTCTGCATTGGGCAAGGGAGCTAGGAAGTTGCTACCCCTGGCTCAAGCCCTTGTGCTGTTTTTGTGCTTGGGGAAGAAAAGCCATTTCTCTTCACTGGTCTCCCGGCCCCACGCCCATCCTCCCACTGTTTTCCTGGCTGATGAAGATACTCTGTGATATGTCTCAATCCATCACCCTAGCACACTCCTGCTCCGTCTTCCCATCTTCCCAGCACCCCTCTCCCTCTAAGGTCTCTTGATTTATGTTTCGCCAACATTAATCTTTTAAAAGCAAAGAAGCCATAAACACACATATAACTCTTCCTCCTGTCAGTTGAAACCCCATGACACAAATCAACTGCCATCTAAATTAAATATTTCTTCCACAGAAAGTGATAAATGCCTTGGAGACTCATCAAAGAAAGCCAACAAACTTAGACTGTTTCACTTCAGAATTCTGTAGGTTGTTGAAAGTCTGACAACTGGTTAACATCTAATGACCACCAGCAAGGGTGAATTGAGCCTTCTGCTGTTTTAATGCTGCCGATATAATCTGGACACACTGCTCAACTCTCCTTGCAGGGATCTTAACACCTCATAATCAGGCTTGAGATTGAACACATCTTAGGGGAAGAAGGGCTAGTACAAACACCATTTACTATTCTGTTGGACTGGTGTACTAAATTTTTAAGCAAACCAAGTAAGAGCAAAAACAGAGCCAGGGATCAGTAAAAAAGACATTGACCAGCTACAGGTTGATCTATTTGAATGATCACGTTTTGGGAGGGACTGACTCCCAGAGAAGCCAGATGGTCTAAGATAATATAGATTTCAAATAGTTTTGTCACTTTTAGTATGGCTAATTTTATTTTGAAACAAATGCAATTTTAATTTTATACCTCCAAATAGCTATTTGGAATAGCAGAAGAAAGGAAAAATATGAATGACTAAATTCAGTACATGTCTTGAGTTTATTATCCTCTCTTCCTTTTCCTTGTCTTATTACTTCTTCTACCATCACTACCACATTCAACACCATTAATAAACTTTATCATTCATCTGCTTGGTGAGTGATGAGCAATGAAGAATCTTGATGGTCAGATTAGAAAGCTGGGTCTTCTCTTACAGGCACTGAGAAGGTGAGAGATTATAGACAGTGGGAATATCTAGAAATTTTGAAGCAGCACAGGCATGGAGAGGAGAGCCGTCTCTCTTCTAAGTTTAGAAGAGCACTTGGGAGCTACTGAGAAAGGATGAGCAGGACACAAAGAGAGACCATAGGGCTGAGAGTTGTGGACAAGGAGGGGGTAGGTATGGCTGTGGTGTGGGAGTTCCAGGGAGGCACACTGTCCTCAAGGCTGGGGGCCTTGAGGGTCAGAGAGCTTGAAGTTCTGGAAGGAGTGTGGCTAGAAGTTAGTGCAGGAGACATCAGGGTGTTGAGGTGGTAGGAGCTTATGAATAAGAAATTTATTTATTTATTTATTTATTTATTTATTTATTTATTTATTGCTTTTTATGGCCACACCCACAGCATATGGAGGTTCCCAGGGTGGGGGTCAAATTGGAGCTACAGCTGCCGGTCTACACCATAGCCACAGCAACACGGGAGCCGAGCTACGTCTGCAACCTACACCACAGCTCACGGCAACGCGGGATCCCTAACCCACTGAGCGAGGCCAGGGATCAAACCCTCAACCTCATGGTTCCTGGTTGGATTCATTTCTGCTGCGCCACAGTGGGAACTCCTATGAATAAAAATTTATTGTTTTGTACTTAAACATATATCCAGTTATGGGATCACTTCCATATTACATTATTTATTTTATTTTTTTTTCTTTTTAGGAATGCACCTGTGGCATTCCCAAGCTAGGGCCGAACTGGAGCCGCAGCTGCTGGCCTACGCCACACACAGCCATAGCAACACCAGATCTAAGCCGCATTTGTGACCTATGCCTCAGCTTGTAATAATACCAGATCCTTAACCCACTGAGTGAGGCTAGGGATTGAACTCACATCTTTACAGATACTGCATCTGATTCTCGACCTGCTGAGCCACAACAGGAACTCCTACATCATTTAAAGTATTAAAAAATTAGGATGGGTTGTAGACTTCCCAATTTGCATAAAAAATAGGTTTTTAATCACTGTGGGAGGCATCTATGAGACAGATGGATGAGTAAGAAGGAAATCTCAAAAGCATTCCAGGAGGTTTCTAAGACTGGGAACACTCCATCTACTCAGAAGTCTTTGCCTTTAGGGACCCTGGGCTGGAACACACGACAGTGGGCTTGCTCACAACAGTACGAGCCTCTTGTTCATGGTTCTCAGCTCTGTATATCAGACCCTTTAAAAACACCCACGTCTAGGTTCCATGCTCCTATGGTTGTCAGATAAAATGCAAGGTGTGACTTTTGGATAAATAACCACGTGACTTTTAGCATCAGTACATCCCCCATATCACACGCCAGCTCCACAGACCGCCTGGTTCTCTGTCAACTCACCAGATACGCTGTGAGTTTCTAAAGGGGGTCCCTCTGAGGAGAACCAGAGCCACAGGCACAAGAATCCCCCACTGTCATTTCAGTGTCTACTTCCCGCCTGTTCCATGCGAACGTCCAGAAAGTCACACGGACTCTGATTCTATTTTATGCTCCAGCTCATGCTGTGCCCTCCCCTCTGAACTGGCCCCTCCAGCATGTGTCCACACAAGAACCCTCACTGGTTCAAACCCCCCCCCCCATGGGAGGCATCTGTGCTGACCTTCTAGGAGGAAGTGACTTCCTGTTTCTACGGCAGACCCAGCAAGCACAGCAAAATGACTCTGGTGTATAGGGGAGGCTGTGGCATCTTCCTGTGGGCGTCCAGCAATTTACAGGGTGAACAGCATAGGGAAGGTGGTCACACAAAGCTCCTTCCAGCAGCCTGGTGACATGCATCAGGAGAAACACCTAGACAACAAGTTAGGAAAGCAGGAGTTTGCAGTGCTGGCTGAAGCACCCCACTGAGCACCTGCTGGGTGTGGGGGCGAGAGGCCATGTGCATTGACCTCCTCGCTGCAGAGAACTCGACACACGCTAGGCCCCTGCCTCCCATGATCACCAAAGATGCTTTAGCTGATTCCGGGGGAGAGACCCGAGGATCCCTGCTCCTTCCCCAGACCCCAGTTCGTGGGCAGCCCTCCTGCCCTGCCCCCATCTGCCCTTTCTCATGCCCTTAATGTTCCCCAGCCTTGGTGTCTGCGAAGGCTGGTTGCTCGGCATTTCGGCTTAAACCTCACACCTCCGGCTCAGTGTCTGTCTCAGGGCAGACCAGCTGCGTGGCCCCGCATTAGCCACTTATCCTCCTGGCAGTGTCACCGACGCTTCCCATGAGGTTTGCTCTAATGGGGCTGCCTTGGTGCTGCCGCAGGTCATCTGAAAGCAGGCTGCACCCCTCTGTGCCCCTCCCCTGGGCCCCTTAGGGCAGTGTGGCCGCACCTTCCAGGAAAGGCCCTGCTCATTGGCCCGGGGTGCCAGGTGGCCCTGCCTGCCCTG
Source organism: Catagonus wagneri (assembly GCA_004024745.2). Classification (NCBI taxonomy): domain Eukaryota; kingdom Metazoa; phylum Chordata; class Mammalia; order Artiodactyla; family Tayassuidae; genus Catagonus; species Catagonus wagneri. The sequence continues at coordinate 30,918,766 of PVHT020000521.1, read as the reverse complement.
CCCTGCACGGAAGCCTGGTCCTGGAGTGTCCTCCATGCCCCTGCGCATCCATGTGCCCAGAGCAGCCGCAGCTCTTCCCTGGGTCTGCTCCGTGCTGGGACCTCACTCACTTCACCTCACACTCAACGTGCTTCTCACCCCAAACACCCACTGCTGGGCCCGCCATAGGTGGCGAGTACCTCTCATTAACTGAGGTCCCCAACCACTCTGCAAGCTGGTATTTCTGCCCCTGCTGTAAATATAAAAAGGTTGGAGCTTGGTTGCCAAGGACAGAGCCAGGATTCAAAACCAGATGAGGGTCTACAGCTGGCCCTGCTGCCAGCCCTTGGCCCTTGGCCCTGCTGCCAGCCCTTGGCCGGTGAGGCCCTGGTGGCCACCAGTGAGAGGTACCCCCTCCAGCGCTGGAGTCCTAGGTACTCCTGGCAGGGTATGGCACACAATCCATTTTATAGATGGGACAGCTGAAGTCAGAGAGGCCAAGTCACTTTTCACATAAGAGCTAACCCAGTCTGACCCACCCTAAAGACAGTAAGTTTACCAGTGACCCAAGCTTAAAGGAAAAGAAGTTAACATTTGAGGGTAGAATTTCTGTCTTCAAATAGGATGTGTGTGTGTGTGTGGGGGGCGGTGAGCACTTTGATCCCCTTCAAATCAGAGCCCCCGGGACCGGAGTGGGGAAAGCCTGAGCTCTGGGGGCCGGTGAGCCTGCTGCAAACCTGATCCCGCCTGCCCCGTGAGGCCAAATGCCTTCACGCTGTCCACTGGGCTCAGCGTCTTGCCCAGGAATCGGAACAACAGTACAGGGAATTCTAAGAGGGCTCACACCACATGCCGATCCTGATAGGCCCCAGGAGGAGCCGGCTCCCACTGCCACGTTTGGGCCCTAAGGAGTAATTTCCCCGCAGCCTCCTGGCCAGACCTCTGTCCCCACTTGCTGCCCATCAGGTGCCCTGTGGTCACTGGAACTCAGCTCGGGTGTCTAAGAAAGGGAAGAGACTTCCTGGCTCTCACTGCCTGCTTCTGCGTCCGGCCCTGGGGACAGGCTGAGAAGCAGCTGGCGAGCGCTGGGCCCAGGCCGGTTTTATCAGCACCAGCCTGCCCAGTGCAGATGGGGAGGGCGGTGGTAGTGCAGATCCCCTGCTGCTGCCTGATAAGAGGCTAAGCTCAGCCTGCTGCTTGCTGGAAACCGAGGGAGCCTTATCAGAAGCAGGCCTGGGGGAAGAAGCCGTTTCCATCAGGTGCATAAAGGGAGAGGAAAAAAAAACCCGGGAAGAAATACAGGCAGACACAGCCAAGCTGCATGGGGGGCTGAACTGCACGCCCTGCTGCGGCAGAGGCTTGGCAGCCGTGCTCAGGAGGGCGGGGGCCCTGAGCTGAAACCAAAGAGGCGGGTCAGGTCTCCTCCAAGTGTGTGTATGTATGTGTGTGCAGTCAGGTATCCTCCATGTGTGTATGTGTGTGTGTGCACACACTCAAGCATGAAGCACTCATCATGCTTGTAGCGCATAAGCACACGGCATCATGGGAGAGGATACGCTGCCAGCAGGTGAGCTTGTGGGTGCAGAGGTGGTGGGATCGAATGGCACCTGCACTGCAGGGCTGGCTCTGCCATTCGCTACTGGTGTGGCCTTGGGACAGTTCCTTTACACCTTTTCCGGGAACACTCCGGACGGATACCAGTTGCATGAGGGCCTAGGATCCCTCTTCTAAGGGGTGTATAAAGGCACCCTCCTCCCGGGGGAGCACAAGGACACCTTCCCTCAGCTTTGAGAGACTCAGGAGATGCTGTTGCCCTCCCTACGTCCCCACCGTCCCCCGCATACAGGCTGCGGCTGCGTGAGGACCCTTGAGCTTTGGGGCGCTAGCAGGTCCAAGGACAAAAGGGTGCACACGGCCTGCCTCCCTGCAGGGAGATTCCTGGAGACAAGAAACAAATTATTTGAGTGGCCGCTGGATTCTCTGCTGGGATCGTCATCCAGGGGCAGGGGGCGCTCAGGGTGAGCTCACGGGCAACGCTTACGGGGTGGTTCTGCTCACTTAACTGCATGGCTCAGCAGACTAGACACAAAGGTGTGTGAACGTAAAGCAGATGAAATAACTTCTCAGGTCGTCCCGGCTGTGAACCGGGCTGCTGTCGAATTACGTTATGCCTCCGATGACATGCGGGGGCGGGGACACTGAAGGGGGCCCACTTGCTTTTTGACCGGAGCTGTGGGAGCCTTGTTAGTCTCCTCACCCCTCTGCGCTCAGGGAGAACGAGTCCGTAATTCCGGGCTGTGCTTTCGCCCCTCCAGGTCACAGGCTCACCTGCGCACGCGCTGAGGACCCCTTTCGGGAGCCTCTGAAATCGCCGGATGCGTCGAGGCTCGGGATGAGGCTGAGCGTGGTGCGGGGTCTCCTTCCCCTGGCAGGTGGCAGCTAGGATCCCAGGAGCCTCGTGCCAAGACCACCCGCGTCCACACCCTTTCCTGGCTCTTCTCCAACCCTGCGGGCCAGACCCTCCACCCTGGCTGCTCCCTGCCCTCTCTGCCTGGCGCCTGCCCCTGGCCAGGGCTTTGTGGACCCTGAGCCCCGGGGGAGGGGCCCAGGCACACCCTCCCTGCGTGGCGCTCTCCCGAGCACCTGCGTGTGTATTCTCACTCCGGGCACCTCCTGGGAGTTCCTGAGGGCCTCTGACTGCAGCTGCTAGGGACCCGCATTTGCACTCATTCCTTGCAGAGCCCAGAACTGTTCTCTGGAAAAGCTTCACCAGGAAGATGTACCAGCAGCTTCGGAGGGCGCTGCTTCTGACTTAAACCTTGCATGGGGTTCAGGCCATCTCTTCGCTGGGAGGACTGTAGCCTGGGCCTCTCTGACCCGGCTCTTTGCACCCCCCTTGGCCTGCTGACTGGTCAGGCTGGAACAGAGGGGACTCTCCAGGCAATCCTGTGCTCGGAGATGCCAGGTCCCAGAATGGGACTAATGGCCTGTCCAGATGGCCCCAGCCGGGCTGCACCAAGGGCTGCTCCAGGGAGGCTGGAGAGCGCCTGGGTAGCATCCTGCAGTAGAACAAGTGTCTCTGAGAGTCGGTGGGACCTGAGGCCCACCCTCTGCTCACTTCTGGGGACGGCCCCATTCCTGGGGGCTCAAAAGAACAGCAGGGGCCCAGGCAGGAGGCAGGGCAGTGAGAGGTCAGCCTTTTGTCCAGAGACAGTCCGGCCTCTGTTCCCGGAGCCCCAGGGCAAGGAGGCCAGGAACTGACAACTGTGCCTCCAGGGCGGGTGGTCTCAGAGCTGGCTTTTACCAAAAGCACAGCTGGCCGGAGACCAAGGCCTCAGGATATACAGAGCCTGGAAGAAGTGCCTGGAGTGGGAAACAGCCCCACAGCCGCGCCTGAACTTGGAAGGAAATCCATGGCTTTCATCTGCCTTCGACTGCCATGTCCTCAAAGATGTGTTCTGACTTTCTCCAGTATTGTTTGCTTTCTCTGCGAGTGACAAATATCATTTCACTCCAATGAGTTCTTGAAAAATAGCATGTTCCAGAAGAGCTTTTCAGAAGCTCTGAGATTCTTATATAGGAAATGACCTTGCGGAGGGGGGGGGTAATTACCGAAGCCTGATACAGATAGATACATGTAGTTCAAAAGCCCATTGGAACCAACTTTCTTTTTTTTTTTTTTGCTTTTTAGGGCCACACCTATGGAATGTGGAGGTTCCCAGGCGAGGGGTCGAATTGGAGCCACAGCTGTCAGCCTAGGCCACAGCTGGAACAATGCCAGATCTGAGCCGTGTCTGCGACCTACACCACAGCTCATGGCAACGCAGGATCCTTAACCCATTGAGGGAGGCCAGGGATTGAACCTGCATCCTCATGGATCCTAGTCGGGTTCGTTAACCGCTGAGCCACAATGGGAACTCTAGGAACTAACTTTCTTCACCCTTCTTGTGAAAGGGAATTTTGTTCATTTTTGAAAGAGACCACATTTCCTACACAGACAGGTGGTGGTGGTGAGCAGGGCTTAAAAGACAGCCTTGGGGTTGGAGCAACCCACTTCTAATCACAGCCCTGCCATTCATGGCCCTGCCCTGCACCTTGAAGTTGGAGACACTGTCCGCAGATCCTGCTGCGGGTGTGGGGGTACAGGAGTGAACACTTCTAACCAACATTTGCCCAGCACGCACGGCAGGCTAGACCACCCCTGCACACGGCGGGTACCCTGTTCGCTGCACCACGTTTGTGTCTTTACATCCCTGTAACCTAAGTCATTCCCCAGAGTTAGAACATTCTCAGCAACCAGCACCGGTCAACAACTTCTTCAAGGACAAAGCCCTTTTTTCCTTTTTAGGGCCGCACCCACAGCATATGTAAGTCCCCAGGCTAGGGGTCAAATCAGAGCTGCAGCTGCTGGCCTACACCACAGCCACAGCCAGATCTGAGCCACATCTGCAACCTACACCACAGCTCACAGCAATGCCGGATCCTTAATCCACTGAGCAGGGCCAGGGATTGAATCTGCATCCTCATGGATACTAGTTGGGTTCGTTACTGCTGAGCCACAATGGGAACTCTCCAAGTCTTAATTTGGCAAGAGAAACCTCTATCTAGTTAAGGAGAAATTCACCATGATTTAATATTAGCTATTGAGATCATCTAATTTTAGATAGAAATGCTTACTTGAGAAGTTACTCAAGTTATTTTTAAAATATCTAGATACCTGTTATCTACCTGTAATTTTTCAATGAAAAATCGCAAGGAGACAGGCAGTTAGATCAGAAACCAGAGTTTGTGTGATAACAAACTTCCCACAGTGGGGGTCGGATGCTTTGATTCCTGCCCTGAAGGACTGTCTTGCTGCTTCAGAAGCCGAAGGATAATTTGAGGACAGAGTCCTTGTCTCAGTCCTCGTCTCCTCCTGAATCCCTGGGGCAGATGAGGGCGGACACATCATAAGCCTCTGAGTTTCTATTGATGAACCCAGGGTGTATATGGCAGTCAGTAAGCATTTGTGGATAAACTGTTTTCGTAACAGAGTTACCCATTTAGTTCCCTTCCTCACTCTTCAAATTTTTTTAACAGACTCTCAAAGTTTGATAAGAACCTTTTTCGTGGAGTTAATTGGTAGAATGAGTGATGGCTGGGTGCACACTAGAGTCTGGCTGTAGGCAAGTATTTAACCACAGTGAGAGCATCTTGCACTTACTGTGATGGAAACGTCTCAGGCAGAACGACCCTCTGAGATGCAAGCCCCAAAGCACCATCACTGACAACAGTGACTGGACATCAGGTGGCCGTCCTGCAAGACACCAGTTTGCAGGAGGCTGCAAACTGGGCTACTTGAGGCCCTCAGTGTCCAGCGATGACTGGAGAGGAACCATTACAAGGCGGCCCTGGACAGGGGTCACCAAGCCTCTTCTCCCCAACCCCAGTCCAACAGATGGGCTTTGATCTCCTTCACAGGTGCAGAGCTCATCTAAGAATGACAGTTGTAGAAACGTCGTTTCTTCTGAAAATAAATGCACCAGAGATCTGCAGCTGTGACATCATTTTGATGTGTGTGTGTTTGGGGCAGAGACCCCAGGTGTGCAGCCACTGCTTTGGAGATTCAGGGATGGGGGACCTCCGTTCCTTTTGGTGACTGCAGTCCTAGGGTCAGTGCCTCAATGTCACCCCATCCATCCCTACTTAGGACACTGCTAAGTGGGCATCTGCGGCAAAAATAGTGCCCTCCCCGGGGAAATCAGAGACCGGGGCCTTGCTCTGAGCGCTACCTCTGGCTTCTCTAAGTTTCATTTCATCCACCTGTCAGAGAGGGCGCGCAGTGCCTCTTGAGTGAAGAGAAGAAACAGACCTGAAAGCGCCCAGCAAAGGATAACACACAAGGCAGGAACAGTTCCGTGGCTTGTGACGGTCCCGTGGCTCGTGATGGGTTTGGATGAAAGGCCAGGCTGCCAGCTGGGACTGGTTCCTTGGGGGAGGCAAGCCCGGAACTGGCTGGCAAGTGGTGGGGGCGTTATTCTCTCCTGGTGCCCCTGCAGTGACCCCGAGAGGCAGCTGCCTGCGGCTTCCTAGGGGAAGGGGGCCCTGGCGTAGGATGGCCGCGGAGCTTGCCCAGTCACGGCCACTAGGAGCGTTTCAGCAGCAGCTGCTCTGCTGCCGGGCAGGGTCCAGCGGGGGAGGGCAGAGCTAGCACAAGTGGCCGGGGTGGGGAGGTGGGTAAAGAAAGGCCTTTTCTTCTGGGGCAGCAGAGTGACTTCAGGGCCATGCAGAGATGAATGGAGGGGCAAGGGTCCTGGGGTGTAGGCGCATCTGGCTCCAGGCTGGACGGGGCCATTGATGCCCCGTGAGGCCCTGGGGAAGTAAACTCTTTGAACCCCAGCTTCCGTATTTCTAAACTGGAATTAATATTCAGACATCTGTGTAACATCTGGTTGAACAAGATGCCACATGTCTCCCCTCCAGGCGTGGCCAGCACACCCACCCCTGCCCGGCCCTGCCCCGTGCTGTGCTCCACTACCCCACTATCAGGGCAGGCTCTTTGAGGCTCCCCTTGGGCCCCGGGCTGGGTGGTCTCTTTACCCTGAGATCCTCCATCTTTCTCTCTGCCCAGGTCTCCTTCTGAACGGCCTCAGCTGGTTCCTGGCTGTCCATGCCTACCCGAGGTCACCTCTGCTCTAGAGAGAAGCTTTCTGGGCTCTTCTCCTTGGTCTTGTGTCTGTAACTCTACAATGAGCACAGGCTGCTTCTTTAATAGAGAGGCAAAGAAAACTGACTTTTCAACTTGGAAGTGGAGAACAGCCCAATTTTATGGCCTAAAAGGCCAAGAGGATGACGGGGGTTGGGGGAGAAGGAGAGAGTGTCCTGGGTCTCCTCAAGCGTTTGCTTTTGGTTCTTTCAATCTCCCCAGGGTAGAGGCAGAGGGTGGCCTGCCTGCTGCCCGGCCCAGGGGCTCTGCCATGGAGAGCTGGGCCTGGATGGGCCAAGCCAGGGCTGCAGGGTGGCCTTCATGGGTCCCTTCTCCTCTCAAATATTAACAGGTGTATTTTAGAGTGGCACTGATAGAAAGTCAGCTGCAACGTTTTGTCTTAAAAATTCATTATTCCCTTTTGATTTTAAAAGAAACACACCTTCTTGTGGGTCTCTAAGATCTGAGCACTGGGCCCCTCCCAGAAACAGTGCAGCGAGCTTGAGCAAGCGAGGGGTTGGTGGTTCACAAGTCATGGAGCCTCTTGAGTTTCTGTATCTTCACATGCAAAATGGAGATAAAAACATTCGCTGGAGGGCTGCTGAGGGTGAAGTGAGATAACTTCAGCGGGTGCAGCAACTCGCTACGCTCTGAGTCAGGGAGACGGTCTCCATAAGAGGAGGGTGGGTCAGGATAATTTATAGAAGTTGTAGAAAAGGTAAAAAAAAGGATTTTGTAAAACTGAAAGAAAAAAAAAGACTACTCAAGGTTTTCAGCCAAAACTGAAATTAGTTCACTAAAACGAGGAATTTGGCAGAGGCTGAATGAGGGCCATTCAAGTGACAAGTCAGCCCAGGGCGCGACCGAAGGAGGGAAGGCCCGGCTTCCTCAAAGGAGCTCAAGCTTGGGGTGGAGGCTGGAAAGGGCGAGAAGGGGGCCCAGGAGAGGAGGGGCAGCTGTGCACCTGCTCAAGGGCAGCATCAAAGGAAAGAGAAAAATGCTGGTGAGAGAAGACGGTGTAAGGAGGAGCGGCTGTGGGCCAGGTGGCAGGGGAGGGGCCACCTGCTCACAGGTTAGGGTACACCAGAGGTACTGGGTGTGCACAGGCCACCGTGGGCCACCGAGAGGGTAGGGCTTACACATGACTGGGAGAGGATGCGGGTGAATATGGGACTCTTGGTGCAGACCAGGCTTATCTACACTGGTTGGATCTTTACCTCCATTTACCCACCCATCCACCATCCATCATCCATCCATCTATCCATTCCTCCATCCCTCCGTCCAACCATTTGTCCATCCATCATCCATCCATCTATCCGTCCATCCATTCACCCACCGATCCATCATCCATCCATACCTTCATCCATTCATCCATCCATCTATCCATTCCTCCATCCCTCCATCCATCCATTCCTCCATCCATTATCCATCCATCTATCCATCATCCATCCACTATCCATTCTTCCATCCCTCCATCCATCATCCATCCATCCATCCATCCATCCACCCACCGATCCATCATCCATCTGTACCTTCATCCATTCATCCATCCATCTATCCATTCCTCCATCCCTCCGTCCATCCATTCATCCATCCATCAGCTATCCATCTATCCATCCATCTATCCATCCATCCATGTGTTTAAGGAGCATACTCTTCCCTGTGGAGAACAAGACAGCTGAGACCCCTATTGTTAAGGGTCTTATGTAAGGGTGAGGCTGGGAGCAAGGCTGGTCCTCCCCGGGTGCTGGGTGAGGAGACAGAGCTGCAGAGGGTGAAAGGTCTGCTCACAGTCACATAGCTGCTGGGAGAGGACACGGGCTCTGGCTGCCCTCAGTCACTGGCTCCGCTGTGATCAGCGCAGGAAAGAGCAGTGTTCCAGGGCTATTGCCAGGGCGTCTCCCTGCTGGGTCTGGGAGCCTGGCTGGGCCCTAGCACCTGGCCAGCTGGTGCCTCCTGTCCTTGGTATTGTTTTCAGTGACCAATGAGCAAACAGGGTCAGGAGCAGAAGCTCGGAGGGAACTGGGCAGGAGCAAGTGAGCCAGAACCCACTGGGGCCACCCTCCAGCCCTCCGGCTGGGCAGTGATGAATGGACCCAGGCACTATACTAGTTTTACCTATGAGCCGAGATGCAAAGGGCTGGTGCCATATTCAAGGCCACGGCCAGGTCAGAGCTGGTCCACATTCAAACCCAAATCCTTAACCCAAAAGCCAGGATTCTCAACTCCTTGTCACCATCAAATTGATGCCAAGTGTATTTGCACTAAATGGCTTAAATACCATTTAAGCGGGGACCTCCGCTGGTTGGAGGCCATGTGTACGGACGGTTCCAGCAGGGTGCCTGGCCAGCATCTCAAGAGAAAATGCCTTTCACAGTCAGTGGACTTTGCTTCCAGGTGAGCAGAAGTCACAGCCCGGAACCCAACACAAGAAGCAGGCAGGCAAGATGGTTCAGCTGGTTTTGATCCGGCACTTATAGACACTGCTGAGAATACATGAGGTGAGGCTGGAGGGGACCCGGTATGAGAAGGGCCCAGGGCATGGACTGAGCTGCTCTGGAAGGCTGTGTAGAACGCGGCCCTGGGCTGGTATGGGCCAGGCCTGACCACAGAGGAGGGAGTGATGGTGGCCAGCGGTGGGCCGAGGCAGGACCACAGGCCTGGCTGAAAAGCCATGGGGCAGTTGGTAGGTTCTGAGTATCTACGCGAAGCCACAGCCGTGATTTCCTGGGCCCGGTTATCTTGGTGTGTGGGCAGCTGGCCACATGTATCCTGATGCCCCCTCAGTTTGGGGAGAGCCTGGCTGTGCCCTGGGGACTGGGGATCCCTGGAGAGGGTCAGCCCCCCGCCTCCAGTGTTTCACCTCCAAAACGGGTAAGAACATGCCCGTGAGACCCAGCAAGGCCGCACGCAGGCCTGGCATATAGGTACTGATGTGGTGGTTACATCAGAGACCAGCTGCTGTCTGCTACGGCCATGCCAGAGATGACCAGCACCTGCAGGCCACCTTTTGCTTCCACAAGTTCTGTTGACAATGGCCAAAGGTACCACCATCACTGGGCACATTGCCAGGTCCTATGCTCTTGTCTGTCACACGACCCTGTGAAGCAGCTGTTATCACTGAGGTACCATGGACCTCCCCAAAGCCAGTGTGGGGACGCGAGCAAATCCGGGTCTAATCCCACCGCACAGCATGCAGGGGGGCTCTGGTCCCGACTTTTGCTCACCATGGGACAAGGGACACAGCACTTAACTTCTGGGGCATGTTTCTTTGCTGGAGGTGAGGGACCTGAGAGGAAAAGGGCAAAGGCCTTAGGAGGCACCTGCCAGCCAAAGAAACACAGTATCTTACGGAGGTACAGAAATAGATACAGCACCACTTGTAATTGCAGAGGCAGTTTCAGAGGCGACAACATGTCTTACTAATCGGATTGGCCAAGATAAAAACCACAGTGGGAATGAGGATCTGAGGAAAAGAGCGACTTGCCTCGGTTCCGGGTGAGTGTTAGAAAGTCATGTGACCTCTTGGAGGGCAATTTTTCGGTGTCTACTAACATTTTAAGTGAACATACTCTTTGTCCCAGAAATTACATTCTCGGGGGCAGGATTTATTCTAAAGGTAAAACAAACACATGCCTTTAAATCCCTGCTTATAAGGGCTGTCAATGCAGCCTTGTTTCTGGTTAAAAAAGGAAATCAGGGAGCTCCTGTCATGGCTCAGTGTAATGAATCCAACTAGTATCCCCGAGGACTTGAGTTTGATCCCTGGCCTCGCTCAGGGGGCTAAAAGACCTGGCATTGCCGTGAGCTGTGGTGTAGGTCACAGATGCAGCTCAGATCCTGTGTGGCTGTGGCTGTAATGGAGGCTGGCAGCTGTAGCTCCGGTTAGACCCTTAGCCTGGGAATCTCCATATGACGCAGGTGCGGCCCCAAAAAGACAAAAAAAAAAAAAAGAGAGAGAGAGAGAGAGAGAGAGAAATCAGACTGTGCACAACCTAATGTCCATTTGTGGAGAAGTTGGTTAAAGTGAAATAATCAATTCAATTATTCATACTATGCAGCTGCAGGAGGGGTAAAATCTGTCTATAGTGATAAGGTGTAATCTGTAAGATATATTCTTATGAAATGAGGTGAAGTAGAATATGTGTTTCATCTTGTAAATAAAAATTGCGTATATATATGTATATATATAATACTTCTAGAAGATTCTCACAAATCAATAAAGTTACTGCCCTTGAGGTGGGAAGAAAGTATCTTTTTCGCTCTTTTTTGGTAATAACTTTATTATTATTTTTTAATTTTAAAGTTTTATTGAAGTATAGTTGACTTTCAATGTTGTGACAATTTCTGCTGTACAGCAAAGTGATTCAGTTGCACAAACAGAAAGTATCGTTTTCTATTATTAACTCCTCATTCACTGTCTACATTTGTTTGCTTTGTGTTTAGCTTGTGCTTATTGGGCCTGTTGTGTTTGGTCCCCAGAGGTGTTTTGGTCCCTGAAGGGCATCTGATGTCCTTGGTGTCTGCCACCCACTGAGGCACTGGCTTGACTGCTGGTGAAGGGTCTCTTCTTTCTCACTGTGGAAGGGCAGGTGCCCTCCGTGCAGACACGGGTCACCTTTCACCCCACACTCCTCTGTTTCCCAGGGGCCACTGCGAGTCCCCATTAGTGACTAACTACGGGCACCGTGGAAGGTCCAGCTGCTGGCTGTGCCAGTGCCAATGCCATGTGATATCTGGAGGGACTGAGCCATGGCTGCAAAGGAACTGCATTTGGACTGAGCACAATCTTCCCTTGCTTTTGCCAGAGGTGGCACATTCTATATAAAGCTGCCAGACCTGGCCGTCTCCTCCCTGAGCCTGACCCCTTCCATCCAGGGTCAGGCAATGGATTTCTGCACGTGACTCCTTCGCAATAGCCGTGCCTCTGGGCTTATGGGAGTTGGCTGAACCCGGCCGGGGGCTGGGCAGGTCAGCCCTGGCCCGAGCAGCGGGTCCTCTGGTTCTAAGCTCCGGTTCTGACGAGCAGTGATGTGAACTTAGACAGGATATAGACACATCCTGCTTGAGTTAGCTCGAGAAACAGGGCCTGAGCTTCTCCCAGATCCAGACCTAAAGTAAATCCTGAGGTTAATCTGGCCTGGAATGCAAGTAAGGGCTGCATCCCTGACGGTGAAGGGAAGTGTTTGCAGTCATTGGTCCTGGTCTGAAACTTGAATCCTAGATAAGTGCTGTGGGGGGTGGGGGCGGTGAGAGGAGGGCAAGGCTGCCAGAGCAAGCTGGTGCTCCCCAGACAGAACTCTGTAAGCTTGCACTTCTCAATGACTAAACTGGAGTGATTACAGTGGCCTTGGCCCCTCAGCCCTGGCCACACACACACACTCACTCACAGTAGTATCTGACTCACACTCACAGACACACAAGAACTCATGGATCCACAAGGAAAGTAAGGACGCCTGACATTTATCAAGCACTTAATACCCCTTCATCTCTGCTGAGCCAAACTGACACGCACATAATTCTCACAACCCAAAACTCTCCAGTGGCTCACCCGTTGTTCCCATTTTGCGGATGATGAACCAGGAGGCTCGCTTGCTTCAGGTCCCTGTAACAAGTGGCACACCAGGTCCGAGGGCAGAGCCTGCCAGGTCTGCTTACACCCAGACCGGGCTGAGCACCCTCACCCGCACACACGTGGCCACGTACACACCGCGACACATGGTGCACAGACCCGGCCGCACTCAGCCTGGCTCGAGTTGGCCGCATAAGGCACTTTTTAAAGTGCAGTATCTCCAATACCCAGCTCAGGATCACAGAAATCACTTAACGCGATTCTGTTATAGACTCAGAGGGTCCCCTCTCCTATAGTCTCCATGATCAGATGGAGCCAAGGTCGGGGCAGGAGAGATCAACTTTCTCAAAATAAAATTTTAGGTTTTCATTGCAAAAGCCCAATGGCGGAGGAAGCGTTGGGGGAGGCTGAGCAATGTTTCTGAACACTGCTTTTGAGATTCAGAAAGAATCTCAGGGCGATTTCCTGTGGGCAAGAAAGCCTGTGCTGGTTTTAAAAAGAAAGAAAAAGGGCTCCGCAGAATAACCGCCGCCCCAACGGCCGAGCCGAGCGACCCAGCGCCGTCTGCAGGGAGTTGGCGGTCAACTCGGAGTTTCTCAGAGCGCGGCCCCGTGCTGCCCGGAAAACAACTTTTTGTGCTTTCCTTCCGCGCCGCCGGCCCCGCTGCCTCTCCCTGCTCCGGCGCCCCGATGCCTTCGCTTTGGGAAAAGTTCTGGCCACCGGCGCCACCGCACCACCGCGCAAGCAAACAAAACCGCGGGATGAACGCGGAGCCGCCTCTCCAGGCCCGGGACTCCGGGCGGGACCCCACGATGTCCCGGGAACGCGGCTGAGGTCGCGGCGCTGAGCCCGCGGGCCCCTCGTCCTCCAGGAGGCCGGGAGCGGCCCGGAGCTCCACGGCCAGGGTGGCCCGCGCGCCCCTTCGGCCCGGCCCCGCGAGTACTCACTGTGGCCCGGCGTCGACGGCGTCGGCGGCATCGGGACCATCGGCGGCGAAAGCAGCAGCGGCGGCGCGGGCGAGGTGCTCATCCCCAGCTGTGCGGATGCGGGTGCGGCCGGTCAGAGGCCCTGGGGAGGAGGGACGGTGGCACGGGTCGCGGGCGCGCTCCTGACCCTCAGCAGCCGCGGGAGGAAGCGGCACCTGTGTCACACTCGGCGCGGCCCGAGGGGAGGGGCTCCGGCCGGGAGAGATAGGCAGCCGTCATTTAGTCTGTTCCGCAGACTTGGACTAGGCCGGCGGGGTTTCCACTTTTTTTTTTTTTTTAAACTCATACACCCGCCCACTTCTGAATGCCTCTGGGCTCGGACTTCCCAGTTTAAGATTCACAAATTTCTAACTCTGTTTCTGTTTCCATCTGCAGCTACCAGATACGGAGGCTGTGGTTGAGAATTACCCCGGGCCGAGACACTCCCAGATGTGACACGCTGCCTGGTGGCACCGGCAGGGACGGTGACCAAACAGGGCCAGACCTGCGTTTGAATCTCGGCCGATGGTCCTGAGGCCTCTCAGCACCACGGGCCTTTGTGGCCTGGGACGAGCTCCTGGCTGGCTGGCTCCTCAGGGGCGCTGTTCCAGCCCTTGTGCTCATGTTTGGGAAAGATTCTTAGAAAAAAGGATTACTGGACTAAGGCCTGTGTTTATTTGGATCACCTGCCTGAGGCTTCCAGACAGATGGAGTTTGTGGCGAATTGACTTTTTTAGGCAGTCAAAAACTGGACATGGATTTGCCGCTCTGGTTAGTTAAATGGAGTCCACCTCTATGACAGGCAGAGAATGTCATGTGCTATGTACAGTTAAATTCCCCAGCCCATGGAGAAAGGCAGAGAGCTTGAGCCTGTGTCACCCTTGTTTTAAATCCCAGCCCCAGGAAACACCCTGTCACATCTCCCTCTTATGCCTTATCTTTGCTGTGGGGCTTTTCATTGCTGTTTACCGGCTATTTCTCCTGTGCACTGCTGGTGACATGGCCCCCGCCCGCATCAATAAAGTCTCTGTTGCAATCCCAGGACATCCTTCCAGCTGTCTTTACAGTGTGTGCGGTTGGGAGCACCATCCAGCTCCAACACAACTTGAGGCTGCCCTCTGGAGGTGTGTGTGGCAGATGCCCCACCCAGCTCTTCCCAGGCTGGACCACTCCAGGATCTTTATTAGAGCTGCCTGTTAGACACAGTGGGCAGGTGTTCACAGAGATCTTTAATTAGACCTCCACGCTCAGCATGTGCCTGCTGATGTGACGTGAACTGTTCACAGAATGTCCAGGTGTGGAAACTTTTGAGTCTCAGTTTCCTCATCTGTAAACTGGAGACAAGGACACTTACATTCTGGAGATTTAGTGAGGCAAGTCTGTAAAGTGACAGTGGGGGAGAAAGGCCTTTAATATAAAAGAAGCTAGCACTGGTCAACTGCAAGAGTTTAAAACTTTGTTCTCTAACACATGTAGGTCCATGTTGGATGACAGTATGCCTGTGTTCCAAGTTCATAAATAAAATAGCTTCAGTTATGTGAAGTGCAGCGAGAGAGCGGAAGGGACACCAAAGACCCACCAGGTGATCAAAGAGTGAGTAGTCCTGCCCCTCTCTCATGGGAGGGCCTCTCAGAGGCGCGCTTACAGTTTCTTCGGACATAAGCATAAGAGGTTTGCTTGATTAATCTCTCTGGGTGGGACAAGTTCAAAGCACCAAGAAGGAGCAAGAATCCCTATAGCCAGGAAGCCAAAAACTAATTACGTAATTGAACAACAAAGTTAGAAAGCTAACAAAATACAGTTTAGATACAAGAACAGAGAACCAAGTATCATTTATTAGACAACTAGGACATCACAGCTTTGTCCATCAGTGGAGGGTGTGCCTGCACTGTTGGCGACCAAGGAGCTCAGGCTTCAGGGTCCAGTGGGGTTTAAGTATTTACTGCTTTCCAGCTGGGAACCATCAGGATCTGACTTCACTTCTCTGAGCCTCACTTTTCTCATCTATGAACCTGAAGCAACCTGCAAAGTTTGGTTGTTAAGAGTAATACGTTAGGGAGTTCCCTTTGTGGCTCAGTGGTTAACGAATCCAACTAAGAACCATGAGGTTGTGGGTTAAGGATCCGGCATTGCCGTGAGCTGTGGTGTAGGTTGCAGACGCGGCTCGGATCCCGCGTTGCTGTGGCTGTGGCGAAGGCCGGTGGCTACAGCTCCTGTTAGAACCCTAGCCTGGGAACCTCCATATGCCGCGGGTGCAGCCCCAGATAAGGCAAATTAAAAAAAAAAAAAAAAAAGAGAGAAGAGTAATATGTTAGACAACTAATCACTGATGGGATGGTGCCCTGTCTTACTCAGCACAGTGGAGTTCAAGATACTGCCCCCCCACCCCAGGCATACCTGGTTTCTGTAAGACCCAAGGCCATTCTAAAAAGAAGGTGAGCAGTATTAAATAGTCAGTAGTTTAGCTGGCAGGGAAACACTGGATTGATTTTAGATTTAACCATGGGAGTGTCTAATTTTAAAGAAATAAAGACTATCTTAAAAAGGTAAAGTAGTTAAATGAAAAGTTAGATTGTAGGGCAAGAGGCTGTCATTAAATCACAGAGGTATGTTCCTAGTGTGTCTTCATGCATTGGGCGTTTATTAATGGAGTAGAAAGAACTCAGCTATATCTTGTAATGTAAAACTGTTCTCATCGCACTTAATTGCCATAATACCCTCGAAGAGGGTATTGCTGAGGGCCCGTTTTAAAGGTGAGGAAACTGAGGTTGGGAGCAGTGATGAAGAATGGTCCAAGGCGGTAGAGCCAGGTGGTTCTGGAAGGCTCTGGAATGTGTGCAGGACAGGCTGCTATAAGCTTGGCGCCTCCAGGGCTGACGATGTGCTGGAGACTTCTTCTTTCCAGCACTGTGTGGTGCAGGAGCTGCTCACAGGATGGGTCCCCTGACTGTTCTTCCCGCCAGGAACCAGTGCACACTCATTGCCCGGGGCCCTTCTTGGGAGGGGCTTGGAGGTGCCTCTGCTGTGGTCCCTGCCTCCAGGTTATGAGTTCTTACAGGCAGAGGTGGGCAGCTATTACTTGAGTCCTTTCAATTTTCTGCCCTTTATCAAAGTAATAGATACTCTCTGTATAAAAAAATTTTAATGAAGAGTGAAAAGAAAAAAGCAAACCCAAATCCTAACAGCTGCTCATAATCTTTAGCACCTTAAGGTATATTTATTTCAAGTCCTTTTATGCATTTGGGGACATTTGTTTTATACTACTGAAATTTTTCCAAATATGTGATTTTTCAGTGCTGGGTTTTTACTACCAAACATTATGTCACAATCATTTTCCCATATGAAAGTATAAAAGCATTCTAATTTGTTTTAATCACTAAGTTGTTCCCTTTTCTTAGCTAGTTTAACATTGCTGTGATAAATCTGGTGAACATAAATACCTGCATTTCATGTTTTTTCCCCTTAGCTTGTATCCCAACAAATGGAATTATTGGGTCAAAGATTAGGCATGTGTTTAAGGCTTTTCATGCATTCATAAGTTGAGGCTTAGAATGTCATATTCTCCCCCATCAAGAGTACTAGTGCTCGTCTCAGAATTAAGTATTCGATTTTAAATCATTCTGTAGATTTGGAGATGAGCAACGTGTAGTTATCTGAGTTTGCATTTTCTTGATGGCTAGTGAAGTTGAACAAGCTGTCATATGCATATGCACAAATAACATGTTCTTTTAGGGGAACATACTGTTCATGCTGTTTCCAAATTCAGAGAGGAGGATTAATGTGTTTCTTACTGATTTCTTGACTCTTTTCGTGTATGTTGCACATATTTTCTCCTTGGGCCATTTACTGGTTCTCTCCCATTGGCACAGAAATAGCCTGACTTATCTGATTGGTGAGCTGGCAGCTTTTAGGAAAGCTGAACCGTGGCTCTGCATATTTTAAGAGAAACTGGGAGAAGAAGCAGGGCTTTGGTAAGGTCATGCTGTCTCAGCTGTGAGTAATGAGGAGCGTGGGTGCAGAGTGGGTAGTAGGGGGCAGAGAGGCAGAGAGACTAAAGGAGGTGCCCCCCACCCCAAACTCCCCTTCCCCAGCAGCACACGGGGCTTCTGGAGGAGACCTGTCGGTGAGGAGGTGTGAAGGCCCAGGGGAGGGAGACCCGTTTGTTCTTAACTTTACTGAAGGCTGGAGCTTGCCAGGTAGAGAGGAAGGTGCTCAAGTTCAAGGTCCACGAGGCTGTGAGGCCCGAGCCACAGCCCATCTCCTGACTTACAGAGCCTCATCCAAGGGTAGATCTATTAAGTATACAAACTGGCCTGCCTCTGGAAGCTTCCAAACCACACCTTGAGAGGAGGAGCAGCAGCATGGAGAGCCAGCAGGAACGACAGGGCGTCTGGGAGAGTTTGAAGTGACCACAGGCGAAGTTCCTCACACTGGGGACAGCTCTAAAGCCAGCCTGTTATGGGATGGGGTTGAGACCAGGGTACAAACAAAAGGACAGAAAGAAAGAGCCTAGAGGAAAGTTGGGGGTGGTGGTGGCTTGGCTCTTAGAGAAGCGGAGTCGGTGGAAAGGACACCACCTGGGTGGTTCCAGCGCTGCGGGGGAGGTCTGACTTCCAGGGAGACAGAGCCCAGCAGGTGTAGGACAATGTCTCGAGGACCTAGCACGTGCCAGGCCTGATGCTACCTGAGGAGCTCCTGGTAGTACTGCTAATGTCGCTGTGTCCTTTCAGGGTGGGTGGTGCTCAGTTTTTGTTTTTCTTTTCCCATCTTCGCTGTACAGCAGAGGAAATGGGGACCAGAGTGGTAGAGAAACTGCTCAGGACGGCCCCGTGGGGAAGGGCTGGCTGCCAGTTCATTCGCCTTAGCAGCCCGCCCACCAACCCCTGGACAACCCCAGCGGTGACTCACTGTCCAGCCTGACGGGGCTGTTGGAGGCCCCAGACTTGAGGGAAGAGGCAGGATGAGTTTCCTGTGGTTCCCGTCAGAGCTGAGGGAAGTGAGAATCTTCTGGCAATTAGTGAGATACAAGCTTTCAGGGAGCCCTGTTTGTGTCACAGCCCTTTCCCTCCGGGCATGAATTCTTGGTAGTGAGAATAACACAGACACACGGCTGTATACAATAGATGGTTCCCGAGAGCCTAACATCTGCGCATGACTGTGAAAGAGACGATGACTGAGGACCTAACGTATACACAGGACTATTTTACTGTGTAAAATAGATGATGACCAAGGACCTATCGCAGAGCACAGGGAAATCTATCAGTATTTTGTAATAGCGCACGTGGGAAAAAGAATGGATATATTTAGATGTGTGACTGATTCACTTTGCTGTATACCTGAAATGAATACAACGTTGTAAATAACCTATACGCCAAGAAAATTAAAAAAAAAAAAAAGCAACCCACCAAAATCTCATCTCAAATCTGGCTCCCTGTTGCTCCATCTGGGCTCTGCCTTCAGGGGCGGCTTCCCCCTGCGACTGACCTTTGCTTGTGGCTTTGTTGTCTTGGGCCAGCAGAGAGAAGGAGGGGTGCTGAGCGGGGCTCTGGGGCCGGGAGAGGGAGCTGGCGTGGATTCTGTTTGCCAGCCTTCTACTGTGTGCTCCCCGTGTGATATCTCACTGAAGCCCCAGAGCTGCCCCGGGAGCAAGGAAGGGCTGGGAGGACCCGGAGTGTGGCTTCTCCTCCTGGCCACGTGCCGCTTTGCTCAGTGTCTTCGCCTCTGGATCCTTTCGGGGGCAGATGGGGGCAGTGAATCCTGCACCTGACATGCAGCTAGGGAGCTGGTGCCAGTCCCCTGGGAGCTCACAGATTCATGAAGGTGAATGAGGAGAGGGCTTCACGGCTCGTGAAATCCACACCTGCCCAGACATAGCTGGATGCGACCAGCCTGGCTCCGGACGGGAATGGCTGTGACGAGGCCACGGGCACACAGGCAGCTGCTCGTGGGTTTCTCCCCTTTCTCAGTTTCTTCTGGTAGAGGATGCTTCCATCCAGAAATAGCTCATTCTGTACTCTCGGTCTCCATTGCCCATATGGTATATGAAAGGATCTGTAAAAGAAATCCACTTCCAAAGTGAGGAGGCTTTAAGGGGACCTTTAGCACATGTGAAATTTCCAGAATTCCAGGCAGATGGAAAGGACGTGAGGCCATCGAGCAGAGGAAATAGGGAGACAGAACTGCCAGCCAGGAGGAGATCAGTTGTGGGAGGGGGCGGAGGGAGGGAGGCTGGAGGGGCCATGGTGGGTGGGGGGATGTAACTAAGCCTTTCAGGGATACGGGGGTTTGGGCTCAGAGCCGGCAGGCTGGAGAGTGGGGGTTGAAGGTCAGCTATGGGGGGCACTTCTCCCCTCTCCCCACCTTTGGGCATTAAATGTCGGTCCCCCCACAGAACTTTGCCCCAATACAGAAACGTGGTTGTATTTAAGAAAATTAAGAGGACCTCCCTGGTGCTCTAGTAGTTAAGGATCTGGTTTTGTCACTGCTATGGCATGGGTTCAGTCCCTGGCTGGGGAACTTCCGTGTGCTGCGGGCACAGCCAAAAAAAGAAAGAAAATTAAGAAAGTGTGTAAGTGAAAGCTGCTAGTTCTTTAGTCCTACCCCCTTTCTCTGGGACCTCGGGGTCCACGGCCTGTCAGGAAGCTCTTCTTTCACACACCCTAAAGCAGAGACCACATAACATGGATCTCCCAGCCAGATTCTTCCTCCCCGAGGAAGGGCTGATCAGGAAACAGATGGATTCAGACAATAGAAGAGGAAGTTCCGGACAGTCCTTTAGAATAACCAGTCTTCTCTTTCATTTTTAAATGTTGATATGTAAAGTATACATGACAACCAAGTGACATATAAGAACCGGGGCATGGAGGAAAAAGGCCAGGTTGAACAAAGACTGATCTCCGTTAAAGAAACAGAAATAAGTAAGGAAAGAACTTAAGATGAAGGAACAGAGCAAAATTTTAATATGCTTAGAGATTTGGGGTAATATTAAACCATAAAATACAAGTAGTGTATTATGAAAAAGAAGAAAAGTAAATAATAAGAAAGAATTCTCAAAAATTAACAGTGTAATGGCCCAGGTGAAAATTCAGTTAAAGAGTTGAAAGTTCAAGCTAAAGAAATTCTCCTAGGAGTTCCCGTCGTGGCTCAGTGGTTAACTAATCCGACTAGGAACCATGAGGTTGCGGGTTCAATCCCTGGCCTCGCTCAGTGGGTTAAGGATCCAGCGTTGCCGTGAGCTGTGGTGTAGGTCGCAGATGCGCCTTGGATCCCGCGTTGCTGTGGCTGTGGCGAAGGCCGGCACCTGTAGCTCCGATTAGACTCCTAGCCTGGGAACCTCCATATGCCGTGGGTGCAGCCCTAGAAAAAGGCAAAAAGAAAAGAAAAAGAATTTCTCCTAGACTTGGGGGCAAAAGAGAGAACAGATGAGAGATGACACAGGTAGTCCAGCAAGGATGGATTTCTCCAGGAGAGAGCAGGGGAGGTGGAGAGGAGAAAATTGCATGCCTGTTAAGTGAAGGAGACAAGAAGAAGGAGGACATAGTTCAGAGCTAAAAAGAAATACAGGTCTTTAGGCTGGAGGGGCTGAATTTAAAAAATGGGGAGTTCCCATTCTGGCGCAGTGGAGATGAATCTGACTAGTATCCATGAGGATGCATGTTCGCTCCATGGCCTTGCTCAGTAGGTCGGGGATCTGCATTGCTGTGAGTTGTGGTGTAAGTTGCAGACGTGGCTTGAATCCCGTGTTGCCGTGGCTGTGGTGTAGGCGGGCAGCTGTAGCTCTGATTGGACCGCTTGCCTGGGAACTTCCATATGCCGTGGGTACAGCCCTAAAAAAAAAATTTAAAAAAGCACATATCTCTACATTTTATCATTTCAGAGCAATGCTGATGAAGAGAACATTTTTCAGAGACCAGTGGGTGGGGGTGGGCAGTGGGAGGCACCTTCTAAAGAATCTTGAAACTAGGCTGGCCTCAGAACTCACATCAATAGCACAGGATGCAAGGAGAAAGCAAGGCAGTGCTTTCAAAGTTCAAGGGGTGGAGACACTGTGAACCTTACTCTCACACTTGGCTGAAAGAGCAGTTGGACGTGAGAGGAGAAAAAAGACATCTTTGGATGTGTGCAGACTCACAAAAATTTTTTTTTGTCTTTTTGCCTTTTACGTAGAGCCGTACCCGCGGCATATGGAGGTGCCCAGGCTAGGGGTCTAACAGCAGCTGTAGCCGCCGGCCTTCGCCACAGCCACAGCAACGCGGGATCTGAACCACGTCTGCAACCTACACCACAGCTCACGGCAATGCCGGATCCTTAACCCACTGAGCAAGGCCAGGGATCGAACCCGCAACCTCATGGTTCTTAGTCAGATTCGTTAACCACTGAGCCACGAAGGGAACTCCCAGTCTCACAAAATTTAATTCTTGCACCAGAAGAAGGCTGTTGGAGGATGACATTTTCTAGAACAAGGGACAAGGTCCTGCAGAGGGGCCCGGATGCAGGTGGCAGTGGCCGTGGCTGGATGGCTGGGCAGGGTGGCTCCAGGGCTTCCCTCTTCTTCTGGGGGAACATGAACTTCAGGAGGGTAATGTTATAGGCGACCAGACAATGGAGGGGCTGGATACACCTGGAAGCATGGTGAGAATGCACACATAGCTTCTCCTCAAGGAACAGAAATGTTGGCCAAAACCCCAGGAAAAGAGGCAAAAATCTGTGCAAATCAGTCACGGTCCAGATCTAAAGGCAACTAAAATATGGCATCACTTTTGGTCATCTGTGGAGTATGAGAAAAGATGATTCACGTTGCCAACAGTCTGGGGACATTCTCCCTTGGGAAACGTAGGGAACAAGAAGTCAGACCCCAAGAACTGGAGACATAAATCCCTCACACATTGGGCTCTGCAGCAGAAATGGCTCTGCAGCCACCACTAATGCAGGCACTGTTCATTGGTGTTCAGGTTTAGAAGAAGCCTGCAGAAAAGATGCCCCCAGAAGGCAGCTGGGGTCAGTGCACAGACTGCCGTTTTGGATGACATCTTGCAAGGCCAGGTCCCTCGGTAATGGAGGTGGAGGGGGAAGTGCTGATGTTCTGGCTTGACACAGAGGGCCTTGAGGTGTGACTGATGGCATCTGATGAACCCATGTGTGCCTGCACGCTCTTCTTAAAAGTTGCAAAGACAGGAGTTCCCGTTGTGGCTCAGTGGTTAACGAATCCGACTAAGAACCATGAGGTTGCGGGTTCGATCCCTGACCTTGCTCAGTGGGTTAAGGATCCGGCGTTGCCGTGAGCTGTGGTGAAGGCTGCAGACGCGGCTCAGATCCTGCGTTGCTGTGGCTGTGGCGAAGGCCGGCGGCTACAGCTCCTGTTAGACCCCTAGCCTGGGAACCTCCATATGCCGCGGGTGCGGCCCCAGATAAGGCAAAAGACAGAAAAAAAAAAAAATTGCAAAGACAGTCAACCAGGGGAAGACCAACGGTAACGATGCAGCTCCTTGGCTTGGAGAAAGAGGGGAAAGGAAGTGGGGGTGGTGCCAGGGGCTAACCTACGGCATTGCTCAGGATCCTGGAGCGGATGATGAAGGGGAGGGGGGACACAGAGAGTTTCGAGGGCGGGCTGGGTTAAGGCCTCGCCTCTTAGGATGAACAAGTCCCAAAGGGCAGGGGTGGGAGCCTCATTCGTTCCTGTGCAGGGGTGGGGTGCCTTAAGGGATCACAGCCCCACAATGCTCTGCCGAGCCTCAAGCCTCAGCCTCGAGCCTCGAGCCCTGGAGCAAGGGCGCAGGGGTGTGTACGGGGATGTGGGGGCGGGAGGTTGGGCTGTGGAGCCCTAGCCCCTCCTCTTTCCCACAGCCCCTGTGGGGCCCTCTGTGGCTTAACCTGGTACACACCCACTGATTAGCCCTCAGCAGCCGAGTCCTTACTCTGGGCAGGACTCAGAGGGGTCTTGAAGGAGGAGCTGGAGCTGGAGCTGGGACTGAGGCCGGGGGTTAAATGTGGAAGGACTGGCGTGAAAAATCAACAGACATTGTCTGAAGCTGGCCAGTTAAAACCTAGGATAATTAGTATGTTATCTAGAAAAATGAAATGACCCACTGGAGACCTCATCTTAGAGACGGTGAAAGAGCCTTTTGAAAGCGGCCTGGGGGTGGGGAGGGGTATGAGGGGGGAGAGGGTTGCTTTGAAAACAGAAGCCTTCTGTACTCTTTGAATTAAGTTTTTACATTTAAAATTTTTTTTTATTGAAGGATAGTTGATTTACAATGTTGTGGGGTTTTTTTTGTTTTTAATTTTTGAAGGCCACTTGAGAACACCTAAAATATCAAAAAAAAACCCCAAAAAACAAACAAAAAAAACTTCCTCTGCCCGAGAAAATGAGCTTGACTTAGCAAGAGGACATTTAGCAGCAATTAATTAGAGTCTCTGAACTTGTTTCAGCAAAATGCACCGGGGTGCAAGGAGGCGCCAGGTAGCGGCGTCTCCAGGCCTCGACTCTGCGGATTGAAGGGTCCACACAAGGGGCAAGGGAGAGGTCCCAAGCTCTGCGGTCTCCTTGAAGGTCTGGTCCGGAGCCTCCCCACCCACAAGCAATTCCCCGTGAGGCTCTAAGTAGAAGCGGTGACCCTCTCTAGGTACACTCCCGCCGCCGTGCCCGCTGCTGCCTGAGTTGTCATCCAGAGCCCAAGTTTCCCAGCTCTTCATCCTTCATGTGACTCCACGGCTCCTTTCTTCTGATTCTGCAAACCTTCCTGCCCTGCTCCGCCACTCGGTTCTACCAGCAAATCTCCCTGTGGTCTGTAGCCCTTTATTAAATGTGGCCTTTCGGTTCTCCCTCCTTCAGGATCCAGGCTTTTGTTAAGGCGATTCTCCCTCTTTAGCCCTCTCAAGTAGGCAGCGTTTCTGCTTTAAACGTCACGGTTTGCTTACATGTCTGTTTCTGCCTGTGTCTCTATACACCTCTGCTATGCTTGGGAAGATCACTTCCAAAGTGCCAGCTCCATTGCCACCAGCGGCCTGTGGGGCTCCTGGCACTTCACGTATGCCAAACACTTGGTGTCTTGGACCTTTGAAATTTAGTGTTTCAGTTTGGTGTGTAGGACGATTTCACTGTGGTCTTAATGGGCATCCGTCAGTCAAGCAGGTAGAGTGCAGTGAAGCTGAGCCTCTAAGAAGCTGGAAGGACTCGTGGGCAATGAATGGGCTGCAGCAAGTGGACTTGATGTCCAGCTCTCGCCTGGACTTTGTGACATCGGATTAGATACCTTCTCTCTTATCTGTAGCTTTCACCTGTGTAACGGAAGCATAGCAACGCCTACCTTACAGATCTATGCTGAGAACTAAAAATCATACACGTTTATATAAAGTGGCAGGGACATACTAGGTACTCAATAAATTATGGCCCTTTTCTTGTTCTCTTTACTCTTTGAGTGGTAAAATCCACCGAAACATGAAAAGCAGGCAGAGACCCACGGAACAACGAGGAGGCAGCAGGCGCCTGAAGAGTTAATACTGAATGACCCCTGTGATAGCTTGTATTGTCATCTGACTGCATTTGCTCTTCCCTTCCGCACTGGGGGCTCAGTGGACGGCCCTCCCTCTGGACGTGGGGAATGTGAGCAGCCATGACCTCAGCCTTGTCCCAGCAAAGGCTTGGAATGTGTCTGCATAGTTGGGCTTGGCCTCTGCTCCTCCAGCGCCTCCCCCCACGCCAGCCTGGGGAAGAGTGCTCCCTGCAGCCGCTGCTCCAGTGTGCGCTGTGCCCTGGAGCCTCCCTGGCTCTTCCTGTGCCGTCCTGGGACCTCACTGCTGGCGTGACTGTGGGAAAGTGCTGGTTGTGACAGCAGTCTGAAACGCATCAGGATCTCATGGTCTACAGGAATAATAAAAAAGAATAAACACAGAGGAGACTTTCTTGACAGATAGAAATGAATGCAACAGTGGGCAGACACTCTGATGTTTATCCTTGAAGCTGTTAGTGCTGTTTTCTCGGAAACACAAAACAACAGATACAAAGGATCTGTCTGCTTTGAAAAGAGGGAAAAACAGCTAAAGCAAACAGCACCATCTTAGTTACAGTTCTGTTTTGGTGAGGCTTAAAGAGTAGAAATAAATTCAACATGGAGTTCTCACTGTGTCTCAGAGGTTAAGAACCCAACATACTGTCCTTGAAGATGCAGGTTTGATCCCTGGCCTCACTCAGTGGGTTAAAGATCCAGAGTTGCTGCAAGCTGTGGTGTAGGCTGCAGAGGCAGCTCGATCTGGCGTTGCTGTGAGTGTGGTGTAGGCTGGCAGCTGCAGCTCTGATTCGCTCCCTCGACTGGGAACTTCCATATGCCGTGGGTGTGGCCCAAAAAGAAATGAAGAAATAAATTCCACAACTCTGGATTCTTCAGAGGAGGAAGTAAGCTAGATCAGAGAACAGGCGTATTTGCAGAACAATAATCTCTAGAATCATTTGATGCGACCCTCTCGGCTACACGTAATAGGGAAAGTGCTGGTCCGTCCCCCCACATACTCACCTATGCCTCTGTCCATCCATCGGTCCAACCTTCCACTATTCAACAGCCATTCACTGATTCCCCACTCTGGGCCAGATGATAGTGAGGAGGATACAGAGGGGAATCAGAAGGAGCAGACATGAAGAAAAGCAGAGGTGAAGAGTGGAGAGTAACGCTCGACAGGACGTTCCCACTTGGTGCTCTCGATGCTGCCCAGGGCTCTGGGCAGGGCGGTGCTTTTGGGAGGGGGGGTGCTGCAGCAGAGTGGGCGATGCTTGCACAAGCTGTGCAGACCCTCAGAGACCAAGTCCTGTGGTTCTTCCCAGAGTCCACAGCAGCTGGCAGGGTGCGGCACACAGAGCCGCAGGGGGCTGAAGGCAGCGTGGATATGAACGCAGAGAAATCTTCTCCCACAGTTGTCAGGTTGTGGGCTGCCTAGCACAGCCCCGTGGCCTGATCTGCCTGGTTCCACGACCCTCGACACTCGACCCACCTGGGCAGCACTTCCGATCCGTGCCTCATCTCCTCCATCCAGACATTCTTTAAAAAATTTTTCCTCTTCTACCTACTGTTTGAGGCAAAAGAAGAACTTTATTCCCTTTTTTTTAGCTTTAGTTTCCTATTTCAGCTTCCAGTCACACTGGGATATATCTGTTGCCTCTATGCCTTTTTGAGAATTATGTGAGTTAATATACATAATGCACTCAGAACAGAATATGGCAAATAGTGAGGATGCTATTATTAGCTAATATATCTTTTTCCCCAAACATAACAGAAGTTTATTTCTCTCTCATCTACTACCCAGAGCAAGGCTGGCAAGTGAATTTCTTCCATGTGAGAAGTCAGCAGTTCAAGTCCCTTCCCTCTGTCTCTTTACAAAAACTTTATTGACAAATAATTGATTTACAATATTGTGTTAATTTCTGCTGCCTAGCAAAGTGGAGCTAACATATCTTTGTGTGCTTTTATGAAAATTTCTGAACGACAGCACCTTAACCATAGAATTGCTGAAGCAAAGAATAAATACATTTGAAACATGAGAGAGACTGCCAATTAACAGTTTTCATTCCCACATCCTTAGGGTATGAAAGTCCAAGTTTCACCACCATAGATCAATGATGTATTGTATTAGTTTGTAACTTAACGCAGTGCATGAAATGTAGCATCTTATTGCTATTTTACTTTGCATTTTTTTGACTAAAAGTGATCCTGCACACATTTCAGACCTACTCATATTTGTGTTCTCTTTGTGAACTCCCTGTTTAGATCCTCTGTCCATTTTTCCTTTGTGGTGATTCTCTCTGTTCTTATTTGTTTGTTAGAACTCTTTATATATTGTTAATAACTACTATGTCTTGATAAAGTGGGGTTACATGAATGTATACATATGTAAACACACATAGAGATGTACCTTTAAGGTTTGTGCATTTGATTGCATTTTAGTTATAATCCAGTTAAACATTTTTAAGATAGAAAATCAGAAAATAGAGACCCACAGAAATGAATGGGTTTATTTGAAATGAACTCTTTAAAAATATGTTCTTGGATAAGAAGACCTACTTGCTAGTTCTGTTGTAAGTCTTGAAGTTGGGCTGTGTCAGTTCTCCAGCTTTGTTCTTTTGCTTCAATATTTTGTTAGTTATTCTGGGTCTTTTGTCTCTCCATATAAACTTTGGAATCAGTTGATCAGTATCTACAAGATAACTTGCTGGGGTTTTTTATTGGGATTGCACTGAGTTTATAAATCAAATTGAAAAGAATTACCATCCTAACAATATCGAGTCTTCTTATCCAGACACATGAAAAACCTTTCCATTTATGTACATTTTCTTTGATTTTTTTTATCAGAGTTTTGCAGTTTTCCTCATATAGATTGTGTACATATTTGCTTTACATCTATACATAAATATTTCAGAGGCTAATATAAGTAATTTTGTGTTTTTAATTTCAAATTCCAATTGTTCAATGCCGATGTGTAGGAAAGAAATTGACTTTTGTATATTGACCTTGTATTTGCAAACTTACTATTTTCATTAGTTTTGGGAGTTTGGGGTTGATTTGGGGAATTTTCTGCATAAGAAAGATGGAAAAAATGTGGGCCCTGGTAGGCATCTCTGAGATGGACAATTAATCCTGACACATTCTTTCAATGAGCTTCCTGTTTTATAAGCTAACAAGTTGCTTTACTCAGTGGGCATTTTTGTTGGGCTTTCCCATTACTTAGCCACTATAGCATCATAACTTATACTATTCAGAGAGTGGTTTTCCTTCTGTGTGACCATATCAGGTACTAGAAGAATTTCTTCTTTCAGATGGGAGTGAGAAGACACTCACAGTTGTTGTCTCTGAAGAGAAGGTAAGGCAGGGTTTCAACTGGCCAGCTGGGCTTGAAATCCTGGCATCCTGACCCCTGCTAAGGCTGCTTTTTCTTCTGACTTCTCCCTGCTCTGAAATTCTACCCCAGCCTCAGATCCTGGGTCAGGCTCCTCACCTTGTAAAGTTACCCCTTATGATTCCATGTGACAACACACTGTTCTTATGCAGCCACTGGCTGAGTTACAAAAGACAAGAGAACCTCAATTAGTAAACTTGGACATCATTTTCTCATGGTTTCACACGTTTTTCTGTTTTCAAGGCTGGATACACTCAAAATGCTCTCAGCTGCAAGTAACATGATATAATAAGGAAGTCAGACAGAGGTTTATTGTTTATTTAGCAAGAAGTCTGGAGCTAGTCACGTGAGCTTGTAAGCATCTCAACAATGATCTAAAAAAGCCAAAGTCTTTTTTCCTTTTTGCTCCACCAGCCTTTGCATATTTGCTTTTTGATTTCATGCATATGGCCTCATGGGAAGTTTGACAACCACAGCTTCAGTCAACTCTCAGACTTGCTGTATTAGAAGTCTGGAAGGAAGGTGGTTCTGGGATGGGTGATGTCATCACACACCTAGCTTATGATCTTCTATCTGCTCTGCCTTTTCAGCCTTTGAACTTAAGCTTCTCCTGTCATGGTCAAAAGGTGGCCCTAGAAGCTCCAAGATTTTCAAGTCAAATGTCAATGTTCAGAGGCCAGAAAAAGATGTTCCTTCCCTAATATCTCTTTTGCAATGTGGGATGCTTTCCTTGAAACCTTATAAGAGGCATTTCTTTGTATATATCTTTGTCTAGAAGTTCCTAACTAATCGCTGGTAAGACGGAATGGAATTACACAGACAGGATCTGACTGATAAAATATTGCTCCCTGTTGCTGGAAAGGAACCTCTCTTTCCTTGAAATATATGGCCGTCTGTTAGGAAAAGGAAAGGAGAGGAATAGGCAATAAATAAATAAAATAAAAACAATCCACTATAGAAAATTTTCCTTATCCTAGGAAATATTGAGCAAGGAGGGGTGATGAAGGTACACAGTCCTGACTTTGTAAAGTTTTTTTTTTTAAATGAAAATGTTCAAATATTGAACTGCTTTACAGAAAATACCTGCAAAGGCACCATACAGAAATCAATCTACCTTTAACATTTTATCATACCTGTTTTATCACAATATAATCATGTATCCATTGCTTGATCCATTCATCATTCCATTTTAGTTTTTTGATACATTTCACGATAAATTGCAGGCAATAACACATTTCATCTCAAATACTTCAGCATGTACATCACTAGAATTCCATACTTTGCTTATTCTTTTTCTCTTGATATGCAATTTATATACAATGAGCTGTACATAATTCCAGAGTACACTACATTCTCTGGGTTTCGGTAAATGTCTACACACGTAACCCATGTAAACCAAACCCTATTGAAACAAAGACCCATGAACATTAACGTGAGAGTTTCTTGTGATCTTTTCAAGTTTATCCTCAGCTCCAGTCTTCCAGATGAAAACAGTGTGCTGACTCTTTCTCCTACATAGATTAGATTTTCCTAGTCTAGAACCTCATATGACTGAAATAATACATTTCCTCTTTTGTGTGAAGCTTCTTTCAAGCAGTATAATGCTGATGAGATTTATCTGTGCTATTTTGTGTAACAGTAGTTCATTTCTGGTCATGATTAATGACACTTTGCATGAATACACCACACTTGATATTTCTATTCTTCTATCAATGGATATGTGTTTTCTAGCTTGTGGAAATTATGAATAAAGCTCTTCTGACATTCTTATCTGATTCATTGAAACTGTTACACCTGGAATTGGAATTGGTGAGTTGTACCAATGGATGATACCATAAATATGATACTGGAATCTGGGTTCTTGTTCACCGCAGTCGAAGAATGAACTCCTCGAACACACAGGCAGCAAGTAAGCAAAATCTTTATTAAAGAAAAGCAAATAGCTCCCAGGGCTGTTGAAAGTGGGGAGAAGAGCCCCCCCCCCATTGTCCTCTGAGGTTTTTATCTCTTAAAGGTGGGGAGGGGCACCAACATGGGGTCCAGAAAGATGTATTTTTTTTTTCCATTGGCCTTGCTCAATTACCTATATAAGTCCTTGTCCAATAGGGGTTTTAGGGTAGGAAATGTCCTGTGAATTTTATGGTTTCTTTGTCCTTTTCTTTCTTTAGATTAAGTCACTATTCCTCTCGTTCCTTTTCTATCAGTGGAGGAGTGGGCTAGAGATTTGCATTTCCTGTAGCAAACAAAGCCTGTGGGGAATGTTCATTTCCTATGATAAAACAAGGCCTGTGGAGGTGTTACTACCTGGAGCCCTTAAGCCACAAATGTTAATCAATAGCCATATCAAAAGAATGCATCGAAGCCCATGCCCGTACACTGACTACCTGAGTTAATATTCTGCCTCAGAAGGAGGCTTATGTTACTTACATTACACAGGCTCAGGAATTCCTATTGTGGCTCAGAGGTAATGAACCAGACTAAGATCCATGAGGACTCGAGTTTGATCCCTGGCCTTGCTCAGTGGATTAAGGAGCCGACATTGCCATGAGCTGTGGTGTAGGTTGCAAACGTGGCTGGAATCCTGCATTGCTGCAACTGTGGTGTAGACTAGCAGCTGCATCTTCAATTCGACCCCTAGCCTGGGAATTTCCATATGCCATGAATGGGGACCTAAAAAGCAAAAAAAAAAAAAAAAGCAAAAACCAGAAAACAAAGCAAAAACCAAGAAAACAAACAAACAATCAAATAGGCTCTAAATCATTTCATTCTAAAACAAGTGAGACTGCAGGTCCTTTACTCATATAACCTCAAGAGGCTTCTATAGCCTTTCTAAATCATCCCTCACTTTCGGGCCTCATAGTCGTGGTCTTCCCATCAGAAAGAGAAGGGCTCAGACGGCAGGACTCGCTGTGATGCTGTGTTATCCCAAGCACAGGTGCAGGGGGCGAGCCGACCAAGGTCTAGGTCATGAGGTTCACACTTCTCCTGGGAGATTCTGCCTTCCTCAGTTACAGCAGCTTGTCATCTGGCTGACACCTGTGGCATGTGGAAGTTCCAAGCTAGGGGTCGAATTGGAGCTACAGCTGCTGGTCTACACCACAGCCACAGCAATGCTAGATCCAAGCTACTGTGACCTACACCACAGCTCATGGCAATGCTGGATCCTTAACCCCACTGATCGAGGCCAGGGATTGAACCCGTGTCCGCATGGATACTAGCTGGGTTAGTTAGCACTAAGCCACAGCTGGAACTCCCACTGCTTCTTGACTTTAAATGCTGTGTGTGTGTGCATATTTGTTCATTTGTGTTTTTCTTTAGGCATGTGGTTAATTTCATAGCCTGAGAAAGTACTAAAAACTGGCCTTGCAAACATTTTTTGTTGGATGCATCTTTTTGTTGGGGCTAAAATCGTGACTTAAAGTTTGCCTGTGAAGCTATGAGCTCAGATGGACCTCAGGCTTAATCCTGTTTCCTCATTCACTCATCTTGGGGAAGTGATTTAGTCTCTTGGAGCCGGTTTCCCCACCTGGAAAACAAGGGTACTTGGTAAGCCAGGTTTCCTCACTCTTGACATTGTTGACATTTTGGACGGGGTAGTTTTTTGCTGTGGGGCGCTGGGGAGGTGGGCTGTCCTGTGTAGGATGTTTAGCAGCACCCATGATTTCTGCCCATGAAATGCCAGTTGCACACATGCCTCCCCCCAGATTGTGACAGATCAAGTATCTTCAGGCACTGCCAGGTGTCCCCTGGGTGTACAGAGGTCGCAGGTGAGAAGGACCACAGGAAGTACCAACTCCACGTGTTCCAAGTCTTCTTGCAGCACCCGGCTCAGGGCAACCATTCATCGGTGTCAGCACCACTGCCTTCCCCACCCCCCACGTCCTCCACCTTCAGGGTCACTTCCATCTAACATCACTCCTCCAATTTTTTCTCACACCTGTGGAAGGAGAGATTTGCTGGATCTGGAACGGACAATGATCAGCATCCCCCTTCAGCTTCCTAGTCACCCAAATGGATTTAAGCTGGACAGGGGACCTGATGGTATCATTTCCAAATTGCCTCAAACACTGCATTTTCCTTCACGTTTTCAATGAACTCGTTCTCAAATGGCAGGCTCATTTCTGCTTTGCAGCTGTGATTTTATTTGTGGGGGGAGGCAACGAATTTTTTTCAAGCCAGAAGCAAATGTACGTTTAAAATGTGGGCGTGGGGTACAACCAGCAGGTATGGGGTCTCCCGCAGAGCAAAGCAGACCAGTACAGGGCTGCTGATTGAGGAGTGTGGCACAAGGTCCCCGTGAAAGGATGTCAGAGCTCCTGAGAGAAGTGCAGGCCCTGAGCAGTGAGAGAAGTGAAAGAGAAATGTCCTTTACAGGTTTCACTTCTGGTTTTTAATAGAGTTGGTGGGAAAAGGATGGGTCTTCAGGTGCCTGAATGGAGGGCACCCTAGAGTGAGGGGTGCAGGTGGTCAGAGCTTGGAAGAACTGGGCCAGCCTGCCTGGAAAGGGGTCCGGGGCCTGGGTGGGCATAAAGCACTGGTCAGCAAAGCAGAGGTGTGGCTCTGGGCTCCTCCAGCACATTCCATGCAGGCCAAGGCGGATCCAGGACAGTGGTTCTTTCACGGGAGTGATTCTGCTCCCCTGTGGGACATGTGACACTGTCTGCAGACGCTTTCAGTTGTCACAGCTGGGAAAGGTGTGCTGCAGGCATCCGGCAGGTGGAGGCCAGGGCGGCAGCTGAACACCCTGTAATGCACAGGGGAGCCCTTCAGCAGAGAACTATCCACGCCCAGTGGGCAAACACTGTGATCAGATCTCTGCCCCGACTGCCTGCTGTGCACCTAAGCAGTTTTCCTACCTTCTCTGAGCCTGGCATCTTCTCCTGTGACTTGGATTCTTAGCACCGAGCTCGTAGAGGGGGGAAGGCAGAGTCGATACCTGCAAAGTGTTAAGAACTATGCCCGCAGGCAGGGGTCGGGGACTGTTTGCTGGGCTCACCCTGAGGGCCTCCAGGCCCCTCTGGCCACCCTCTGATCGACGTCCACTCTGCTGGACTCCAGTCCTGCCACCTGGCTCTGCACCCCACCCTGAGGATCCTCTGTCTTCTGCCCCACAATTTGTGTTTCAAACCTGCCTGGCCAGTTGGAGCTGGCCTTCTGTGGGTTTAAAGCCTGGCCATGGAACGCCAGGCGCTCCGTCACTTCAGAGTCTCAGTGGTTGGTGAGATGAGCTGGGTCCCCCCTCCCCCTTCTAGGTTGCTTGGAGGCAGCGTTTCTGTGACCCCACCCCCACCCCCAGGGGACCGTGGGTGCCTCCGGGCCCTTCACAGATGCCCCGAGGCCTCCCCTGGGGAACAAGACAAAATAAGACACAGCTGACGTTTGCCCGCAAGACACTCACAGACTAGATACACGTGCAGCTCAAACAGGGGGCCACCTCCGCTGCTCCCACATCTGGGATCTGGGCCTGAGATCCTGGGGCCGAGGCCCGGCTGGGCAGGAGGATGCGGGGTCTTGGGCACTGCTGTCGGCAGGGCATCGTACCACCCTTTAAACAAACACCCACTCACAACCCTGGCAAAGGTTACTCTTATCTCCTGAGTTTTCCTGCTGAGAAACTGAGGATCAGGCATGGGGCAGGGGTGGGGGGTGAAGTACTTGCGCAGGGAAGTGGAGCCCAGGAGAGCCTGCCTTTCCACACGTGACATTTATCAGTCATGCCCCCCCCTTTGATTTCCAGCTCTTGTGCTCAGGTACACGGGCCTTCAGGGGAGGAACTGGTTCATGGTCCTTCCCAGATCCTGCCTGTCCTCCTCTGAGCTCAGTGATAACCTGGAACCTGTGTGTGTGTGTGTGTGTGTGTGTGTGTGTGTGCGTGTGCGCGTGCACGTGTGCCAGAATAGGCCCCAGCTCGGCCTCAACCACACGGGCCTGCTCCTGGCTCAGGGAAGGAAATCTGGCCCTCGTGTCTGGGGATAAACTGGTTCCAGCACCTAAGTGGTTGACCTGGCTGCTTTATACACTGCTCCAACCTTGCAAATACCTGCCTGGTGTGGTCCCTACACTGTCAAACCTGTTCATCTGATGAGGGAGGCTGGAGGAGCCAGGCCATAAAATGCAGGAATCGCTGCAGAGACTAGGGTGTTGGTGACAACTGGGTGGAATTATAACTGGGAGACCAGAGAGGGAGGGTTACGCTGCCCCAGTGCCTATCTGCAAAGTCATTATTCAGATGTACAGGCTTCGCAGCATCCTTGGCAGCTTAGGAGGCTGGCCGGCCTGCATGCTGTTGTCGGGTAACAGGACTGGAACGCTGGAAAGGGCTCACGTTTCCAGTGCGCTGGTTTAACTCTCAACCCTGATGAGGCTGAGAGAGGCACGGGCCTCCTCATGGTTCCTGGATGGGCTAGTGAGGGTCAAACTTGGATCCCTTGGCTCTCAGTCGAGGATCCCTCTTCCTACCCTTTGGAACAGTTTAAAAAAAAAAAAAAATTGTATCCACCTGCCCCCGTGAATTAGTATTTAGACACAGACAAAAGTAGGTGACAGTGTGAGAGAGCAGGAGAGAACAGGACCCTGGTGCGATGAGGGCATTTTTGTTTTGTCTTGTTTTATTGTGTCACGATGCTCTTTCCCACAGCAAGGAACTCCCAGCCCGAGCCAAAGTGGTAAACCCACTCTCATTACCCGGATTCCACACAAATATATATATATATATTTATTTATTTAAAGCCAACCCTTTGTTAGATCTAGAGAGCACAGAAAGTGTTAAGTCACAGTGCCCGCCTTCAGTGAGTTCAGTGGCTTCAGAGTTTATTGGGAAAGAGGTAAGTAAGCAAATCCCCTCCCAAAGGGATGCTGTGTGCAGACAGATGTGCATAGAACCGGGGTGGGGGACAGAGATGCTCACAAGAGTGGCTGCTCTCTGTGTTCCTTGGGGGGCTTCGTGGGGGAGGTGTCGGCTGACGAGGCGAGCACTGGGGAGCGGTGTGGCCCTGACAGCTCAGTATCTTGAGCAGTGGCCTTTCTTTCATCACCTGTTGCTTCTCTTCGGGGTGTGACTGCCCGGAAACTCGAGTGGGCCAGGTCTGAGACTCCACCCGCACGTGGCTCAGGTCCACACACCCTGTCTGTGCACAGAATGCTTGGATCAGGGTGCGTCACCTTGTAGAACGCGGGTTTGAGCTTCAGTGTCATGTTGTGTTAACCGGGAAGTACCACGCCCGCCTCGAGGTTCACGAGGAACTTGAAGTACATGGGCCTGGAGGTGGGTCCTGGCACAGAGGAGCTGCTGCTCTGGGCCCCCGAGCTTCCCTGGGCGCTGCTGCATCTCACTCCTGGTGGCCGTGGCCTCCTTCTGGTTACCCGGCCCCAGACTTCCCGACAGGGCTGCTGAAACTAGTTTTTTATTTTCTTTCAAGAGACAGCAAGCCTGGTGCCTTCTTGCAAAGCTGTCCTGGGCTAACGGGAGCCACATGGGAGCGGCTGTCCACGTGGACGCCCTGGGTGGCTGGCACACCTGGCAGAGGAGCGGGAAGGGCCCTCTGTCCCCTGGGTCTGAGGTCCTGCTGTGGGGCCAGGCAGTGAACCCACTGAGCTTCTGACTTTGGGGGATGCATGGCGAGGCTTCCATCTGACCAAATCTCAGACTTAGCTGGAATTTGCAGAAAATGCTGTCCTTGAGATGGGGTTCACGGTAGCCCCGAACAGTCTGGCCAAAGCCATGTCTGTGGAAGGACAAGCTGAGGGGAAAGCGTAATTTTGGGGACTGAGCGGGGACTGGATTCAAACTCCAACCTCATGGCAGGAAACAGGGAGCTCGGGGGTGGTCCCTTACCCTTTGCGCCTCAGACCCTCCTCTGTACACCCGGGACCTGAGCTCTGACTGTCACAGTCACTGTGAGAACTGTGTAAGATCACGTGTGCACGGAGCTTGTGACACCAACGTGCCACTTCCTGTTGTCCACGTGCACTTCCAGGGCGAGCTGGTGGGGGCACATGCTTGCCACGTTCTTGTCCCTTTATTTATTTATTTTTTTTGCTTTATGGAGGTTCCCAGGCTAGGGGTCTAATCGGAGCTGCAGCTGCTGGCCTACACCACAACCATAGCGATCCAGGATCCAAGCCACATCTGTGACCTACACCACAGCTCACAGCAATGCCGGATCCTTAACCCACTGAGGAAGGCCAGGGATCGAACCTGCAACCTCATGGTTCCTAGTCGGATTCATTTCCGCTGAGCCACGACGGGAACTCCTTTTTTTTTTTTTTTTCCTTGTCCCTTTAATGGTCACTCCATCCATGAAGGCTAAAGGGGTCCTCCCAGAGCCCAACCTCCTGCTAAGGACTCTCTCAGGTCAGGGGTGCTCTGGGATGTCCAGACACATGACACCAGTCAGCACCTCCAGGCTTTTCTCATCTGTCTCAGTGGAAAGACACTGGTTAACAAGGGGGCAATTTTAAGGCAATTGGTTTGGAAAATGGTTCGGCTGTTCCACTGCAGGAAATAAAAGAAAACTAAAACCCCAAACAGATAACCTAATCACCCTCCTGATTTTGTGGCATCTTGGTCTTTGGGACCTGGGCCAGCCATTCTCATTCCCTGGCTCACCTCTCCTCTGCGTTCAAGAGACTCCCCTTCGAGCTCATCTGTGACCCTAATCATTCTCTGAGCCCGCCTCCCAGGGTCTTGTGGTGCCGAGAGGGAGACAGACAAGTGTGATGTGACCTGTGACAGAAGAAAGCACAGGGCAGGGTCTCCTCCTGTTTCTATGACCATACTCAGCACCATTGAGATGGTGGGAGAATTACTAAATTATTCATTTGCACACTTGGATATGCCTTTCTGTGACATTCCAGCCCAGTTTTTCAGGCAAAAAATAGTATCACAGACAGGTGGTGACCGAGTGAGAGGATAAATTATATGCCCCAAATATAGCAGCTCCCTGTCCTTAAAGGCTCACATAACACAGGTGCCCTAGCCTTACAGAACTTATGTTTATCAGGGGCTTTTTTAGACTCAGAAAGCCCCTAAAATCACCAGGTTTTCCTTGTGGCAGTTATGACTGTGAATAACAAAACAAAACAATGCAGAACAAAACAAAGCAAAACTTTCAGAGTTCTCTTCGTGGCACAGTGGTTAATGAACCAGACTAGGATCCACGAGGATGAGGGTTCAAACCCTGTTCTTAGTCAGTGGGTTAAGGCTCTGGCGTTGCCGTGAGCTGTGGTATAGATTGCAGACACAGCTCGGATCCCGAGTTGCTTTGGCTGTGGCGGAGGCTGGTAGCTGCAGCTCTGATTCAGCCTCTAGCCTGGGAACTTCCATATGCTGCAGGTGCAGCCCTAAAAAGCAAAACAAACACAAACAAAAAAACTTTCAGGGGAGATAGAAAATCACAGCCATCAGTAGGTTTCTTAAGGATGGTTGCGTTTTGGAGCAGGAAAAATTCTAATTTTAGAATTATGTGGATGGCAGTCCCTCTTCTGTCTCCTTCTATCTGAGAAACTAGACATTTTTGAACTTTTCCAGGCTTCATACCACCTATATGATTGGGGATATTTTCCCGCTTAGCCACGCAGCACAGAGACGTTCTCCTATCAATACGTTATCTACCAATTCATTTCGATGCCTATGTACTGTGTTTTCAACGATCAATGTACCATGATTTATGTAACAGTTATCATATTGACAGTTGTTTCTAATTTTTTACCTATCCAAAACAATTCTGCAATAAACTAGCTTGTCTGTAAATTTATGCAAAGTCTGGAGAAATTTTTTTCTGGCATAGATTCGAAGTAATTGAATTGCTGGTTAAATGGCAGGAACATTTAATATTTTAATAGTTCCTACAGATTGTCCACCTGCTACTAAAAGTTGTCCTCTGTCCACCACTGCCAAATAGAAATGCAGATACAGTTTTGGGTAAAGGAGCGAAAAGAGCTTCATTGCTTTGCTAGGCAAAGCAGGGTCAGGGCAGCCTAATGCCCAAAAGACTGTGCCCTTCCACCTTTGGGAAAGAATAGGAAGCGGTTTTACAGTTTAGTAGTGGAAAATAAGGGCCACAGATGAGGATCAGATCAGGGCCACAGGTCAGGATCCACGCAAGCTTACATGGTTTTTCAAAGCTGGTGTTAAGTGGTCCCAGCACTGGTTCTGGGGGTCCTTCTTGTACGAATGAAGAATGCTTCATTACCATCTTCCTTTGGCGGGGGTGGGGTGGGGTGGGGTGTTTCTAGTGCTGTTGAAGAACTCAAAGATATTGTTACGCATATTCCTTGAGGGGGGACCAGGACCCTCCAAGGATCCCCTCTAAGTCTGCATTATTGTCTCTTGACTGCACCTCCCTGGTCTCTGCACCCCCTGCCTTCGCTGATTAGCAACTGTTTGAACTCAGGGAAGGTCAAGGAGGCTGAATGAGGTCTGTTACCTAAAAAGCAATGGGGGACATAGGCTTTTGTGCCTAGGAGCCCCACAGGGCCCTGCTCAGCTTCACACCCTAAACTTTCTATCTCATTTACACCTCCTCTGCCTATTCAGTTCCCTACAGAGTTGCAAGTGGTGCTTTACCATGTCCATTTAAAGACGAGCGGCCAGGGTCAGAGAGGCAAGTCAGTTTTCCCACAGCACACAGCTGTTAAATAGTCCAGCAGAGGCCAGCCACGCAGATCTCTTTCTGGGTCCCCCGCTTTGGTGACTGTGGAAGCAGGGCTCACTTGTGGGATGAGAGAAGGCAGCAGGGACCCTGCAGGGAACACATCCCGATGGGAAGAGTGACATGGCAGGGGACAAGAAAGGCCACACCCAGACTCATCCTTTTCCTTGTATTAAATTAGATACCAAATGGCATTTATGAAATATGTAAATAAATACAAAATAATAATACAATAAATGCCAAGTCATCCCCACACAGTTTAAGAAACAGAACATTACTGATGCCGGAAAGATGTTACTGGAATCTGGGTTCTTGTTCATGCAGCCAAAGAATGAATTTTGTGAACACACAGGCAGTAAGCAATCAAAGTCTTTAATACAGGAAAGCAAATAGCTCCCAGGACAGCTGGAGGGGGAAGAAGAGCCCCCCTCCCCTATTATCTTATAGGGATTTTTATTCCTTAAAATGGGGGTTATCGATGTGGGGTCCAGAAAGACGTGGTTTGCTCCCACTGGCCTTGCCCAGTTACCTAGATCAGTCGTCGTCCAGTAGGGTCTTGGGGGTGGAAGTGTCCTGTAAGCCTCATAGTTTCTTTGCCCTTCTCTTCCGGTAAACTGAGTCACAGGGGATTAGGGATTAATGTCCATCTGGGTGTAGGTACACTCCCTATAGTAAACAAGGCCTGTGGGGAGGTTACTCCCTGGAGCCCTTAAACCACAAATGTTAATGAATGGCCGTATCAAAAAGTGCTTGGAAGCTCATGCTCCTACACTGACTACCTGAGTTATTGTTCTGCCTCAGAACCTCTGCTTGTCCTCTCTTTCCTTTTATACAGAATTATAAGATTGGTGTTGATCACTTTTTTGCATTTCTTCACATTTTATTTATTTATTTATAATGGCTGAATTTCCCATGGCATTTGGAAATTCCTGGACTAGGGGTTGAATCTGAGCCATAGCCGTGACCTAACTGTGCTGGGTTATGGATTAAACCAGCGCCTTCGCAGCAACCCATCAAACCCGCTGCAGTTCCATTCTAAACCCACTGGGTGCAGTGGGAACTCCTCTTCACAGTCTTAACAACATGGCTGAGTCTGTCACAAGGTCACTGTACAACGCTTCGGGGACTCTGAATTACCTTCTAGAGCAGGCCTGCAGCCAACTTCCTCTGATGCAGAGCCCCAAGGAGAATCCAGGGCTTAGCATCACAGTTTTCCCCCTTTATTTAAATGGAATCCCACTGTTAGGTTCTTATCTGCAACTTTTTTTTTTTTTGTCTTTTTGCCTTTCCTAGGGCTGCACCCTTGGCATATGGAGGTTCCCAGGCTAGGGGTCTAATCGGAGCTGTAGCCGCCAGCCTTCGCCACAGCCACAGCAACACGGGATCCGAGCCGCGTCTGCGACCTACACCATAGCTCACGGCAACGCCAGATCTTTAACCCACTGAGCAAGGCCAGGGATCGAACCCGCAACTTCGTGGTTCCTAGTCGGATTCGTTAACCACTGCGCCACGACGGGAACTCCTCATCTGCAACTTTCTTTGTGCTGCTGGACATGCTCTGGAGAGAGAGTCACCATATGCTCCTGGCTGTAGTATGTTTATTTTCACAGCTGAACAGTGTTACCTGGGCCAGGGTACCCAGCTCGACACATTTGACTAACTTTGGGCAATGCCTTGTTTCTGGCTCTGCAGTTAGGGAGCGCAGGCTGAGTGCTGCTATGAACATCTTGCAGACATTCTCTGGAGCATATGTGCACTAGTGCTTCCACGCAATCCCAGGAAGGAGTGCTTGCAACTTGGGAATCTTCAATTTCACTAGATGATGACAGACTGTTACCCCACAGCAGTAGATGGCTTTTTCTGAACATCCTTGCTCAAACCTGATTTTGTCAGACTTTAAAAACTGCCATTCTGATGAGTGTAAAATAGCATCTAATTGTATTTTCCTGATTTAATAATGGATTGAGCATCTTCTCATATTTTTATTAGCCACTTTTTTTTTGTGTGTGAAGAATTCCCTCAAGTCTTCTGCATATTTTTCTTTTGCATTTTTCCCCATCGATTTATGATAGTTCTTTAAGTAGTTTGTATTCTATTCTTTGTCAGTTATATGTGTCGCAATTGTGCTTTCCCAATTTGTGGGCTATGTTCATTTTACAATGATTTATGACAAAGAGAAGTTCCTACTTTTATTTTTTTATTTGCTTTTTGAGGACTGTACCTGTGGCACATGGGAGTTCCCAGGCTGGAGGTTGAGTTGGAGCTGCAGCTGCTGGCCAGCTGAATCTGAGCTGCGTCTGCGACCTACACCACAGGTCACAACAACGCCAGACTTTTAACTCATTTAGTGAGGCCAGGGATAGAACCTGCATCATCATGGTTGCCAGCCGGGTTCATTTCCACTGGGAACTCCAGATGTTCCTACTTTTAATATGTCTACATTATTTCTTCCTTATGATTTTCTTTTTTTAATCTTAAGACTTTCATTCCTATCTTGCAGTCATGAAGATACTAATCCACATGATCTTCTAAGATGTTTATGGTATCATGTTACACATTTAAATCTGCGAAGCATCTGAAATTAATTTTTATGTATTGTGTGGTTAGGACCCTAATTTCTTTTTTTCTTTTCTCCTCAAGTGGGTAACTGGCTGCCAGGACAGAGTATTTACTGCAAAGCTCACAATTTCTCTCTTGTTATCTCGTTTCTTATGAGCAGAAGTGTGTGCATGCTCTCTGCTCTGCCTCATCAGCTCAGTCATTATGGCTTGCAAATTACTTATCAATCTATTTTTATTGAAGTACAGTGGATTTACAATGTTCTATTATTGCAGGTGTACAGCATAGTGATTCAATATTTTTATAGATTACACTCCACTTAAAATTATTACAAAACATTGGCTCTCTTCCCCATGGTGTACAGTATATCCTTGTACCTTATTTATTTTATACAGAGTAGTTTGTACCTCTTACTCCCACACCCTTTTCTGGTCCCTCCCCCGCCCTTTCCCTCTCCCCTTTGGAAACCACGTGTTTGCTCTCAGTGTCTGTGAATCTACTTCTGTTTTGTTACATTTGTTTTTTGACTTTTCAAATTCCACATATAAATAATAACATGCAGTATTTGTCTTTCCTTGCCGAAAAGGCTTCCCTACCTGGCTTCTTCTTCAGGATAACCTGGCTGTCCGTGCTCCTTAGGAATTTCATATACATCTTAGAAATTGCTTGTCCAGTGTCACAAAATAGCCCTGACATTTTGGGTTGGATTTGCACTGAAATGTACATCATTTTGAAAATAACTGGCATCTTTAAGCTGTTTAATCTTCTGATCCATAAAAATGGTATATTCCTTCATTTGTTTGAATCTGTGTATGTTTTAGCATAGTTTTATAATTTTACTTGTAAAAAAACCCAAAATCTTGTGCTGGATTTATTCCTAGATACTTCATAACTTCAGGGTATTTAAATAGTATCTTTAGTTGTAATTTTAAAATATTTGCCCACTGTTGTATATAAATGATCTTTTTTCTTTTTTTTATGGTAGCATCTGCAGCAAATGGAAGATCCTGGGCTGGGGCCGAATCAAAGTCGTAGCTGAGGCCTACAGCACAGCCACAGCAATACCAGATCTGAACCAGACCTGTGACCTAAGCTGCAGCTTGCGGCAATGCTGAATCCTTAACCCAGTGAGCGAGGTCAGGGATTGCATCCTCACGGAGACTAATTGGGTTTTTAACCTGCTGAGCCACAACAGGAACTCCATATAAATGATTTTCAAATCAGACCACTTTTCTAAATACATTTTTTTAATTCAAAGACTTTGTCAACGTTAACAGTCACATTTATCTATAAATAATTTACTTCCTCCCTCCCTCCCTTCCTTTCTTCTTGTGCTTATACTTTTTCTCCTATGTTTTTCTTATTACATGGTAAATCACTAGTAAATGTTTACTGGAAAGGGTCAT
The DNA here is from genome assembly GCA_004024745.2 of Catagonus wagneri. Lineage (NCBI taxonomy): Eukaryota > Metazoa > Chordata > Mammalia > Artiodactyla > Tayassuidae > Catagonus > Catagonus wagneri. The sequence continues at coordinate 30,876,068 of PVHT020000521.1, read as the reverse complement.
AACAGACATCTTTCCTTTTCCTGTTCATAATAGAAATGCTTTCAGTATTTTTCTATTTATTATGATGCCTGTTTTAAGGTACTCGTAAACATTTTTTGCTGGTTTAAAGAAATTTACCTCTATTTTTACTTTGCTGAAAATTAATATTTAAAATATGAATTTTAAAACATGGATTTTCTTTTCATCAATTCTTTGTTGTCTTTTAAACTGTTAATATAGAACTTGTTTAAAATGATTTCTAATATTAAATTACCCTAATCCCTATTGGCATAGTATATTATCTTTTTTGTATATTTTGGGTTCAGTTTGCTAATAATTATTTGATTTTTTTAAGTTCATGAGTGAGATGGCCCTATACTTGTGTTTTCTTATTAAATGAGTCGTAGAATATTTCTGTTGTTTTATCCTGTGTATTATTTGTTTAAGATTGTAATTATTTGTCTCTTGACAGAATAGGGAAAAACATCTAAGAGGCAGATCTTCATAGAAAGATTTCTAACTGTTGAATTAGTTCTTTTAACATTTATAGGATTTTTTACATTTCCTATATCTTCTAGAGTTGATTTTGTTATATTTTTAAGTAATTTGTCCATTTGATGTAGGTTTTCAAATTTATCAGTATAAAGTTATTCATAAATATTTTTATTTTGGACAGCATCTGCAATTATATACATTTATTGTTTCTGATACGGATTATTTCCTTTCATTAGTCTTACATAGGATTGGTCCATTTTTATTGGATTTTTTCCGTTCATTTATGTTGTGACCTCTCAAGTTGTATGCTTTTCTCATTAAATTTAATCCTTTTATTTTTCTAACATAAATTTTAGGTTATGCTTTTTTTCCCTCTAAATACTGTTTTAGCTAAATTTCACAGTTCTGTTAAACTGTAGTTTCATTATTCCTCAGGTCTATGTATTTTTAACATAATTATGACATTTAATTCTTAAATTATTTAAACTGTTAAAATAATTTTTGTTTCTCTTCATGTTATTCATTTCTAAGAATTTGTAAGAATATAAGAGAAACAATTTCTAAGAATATCAAGAATTTTTAAATTTATCTTTTCATTTATGAAATCTACCTAATTGAATTAATTTTTTCACGTTTAAATTATGTCCCTATTGATCAGTTTTTTAAGTGCTACTTATGTGCCTAAGAAATAGTTGTATTCTCTACTGGTTGTGTTAATGGACTAGTTATGTGTGTTTAATTAAGTTTGCTAGTTGCATTGCTCAAATTTTATATGTGAATACTGATTTTCTTTCTTGATCTATCATTAACTGTAAAAATTGTGTTAATATCTCCTACTACGATGTTGTTGTTTTTGATAATGATAATGATTTATTTTTATTTTTTTTAATTTTTATTTATTTATTTATTTTATTTCTTTACATTATACCCAGCTGTACAGCGTGGTGACGGGGTTACATATCACAAGTGGTTAGACATAGTTCCCAGTGCTATACAGTGGTATCTTCTTGCTTTTCCAGCCCAGAGGCAACAATCTACAGCTATTAACCCCAGACCCCCCTACCATCCCATTCCCTCCCCCACCCTTTTGGCAATCACAAGTCTGTTCTCCAAGTCCTTGATTTTCTTTTCTGCATAAAGGTTCATTTGTGCAGTATGTTAGATTCCAGTTATTAGTGATATCATATGGTATCTGTCTTTCTCCTTCTGACTTACTTCACTCAGTATGAGGGTCTCTAATTCCATCCATGTTGCTGTATATGACATTATTTTATTCTTTTTTATGGCTGAGTAGTATTCCATTGTGTATATGTACCACATCTTCCTAATCCAATCATCTGTCGATGGGCATTTGGGTTGTTTCCATGTCTTGGCTATTGTGAATAGTGCTGCAATGAACATGCGTGTGCAGGTGTCTTTTTCAAGAAAAGTTTTGTCCGGGTATATGCTCAAGAGTGGGATTACTGGGTCATATGGTAGTTCTATGTATAGTTTTCTAAGGTACCTCCATATTGTTTTCCATAGTGGTTGTACCAGCTTACATTCCCACCAACAGTGCAGGAGAGTTCCCTTTTCTCCACATCCCCTCCAGCAATTGTTGTTTGTGGACTAGTTAATGATGGCCATTCTGACTTGTGTGAGGTGATATCTCGTAGTAGTTTTGACCCAGAAATAAACCCAGATGCCTAAGGTCAACTGATTTTTGACAAAGGAGGCAAGAACGTAAAATGGGAAAAAGACAGTCTGTTCTGTAAGAATTGCTGGGAAACCTGGTCAGCTGCATGCAAATCAATGAAACTAGAACACACTCTCACACCATGCACACAAATAAACTCTAAATGGCTTAAAGACTTAAATATAAGACAAGATACCATTAAACTCCTGGAAGAAAACATAGGTAAAACATTCTCTGACATCAACCTCACAACTGTTTTCTCAGGACAGTCTCCCAAAGCAATAGAAATCAAAGCAAAGATCAACCAATGGGACCTAATCAAGCTGACAAGCTTTTGCACAGCAAAGGAAACCAAAAAGAAAACTAATAGACAACTTACAGAATGGGAGAAAATAATGTCAAATGAAGCAACTGACAAGGGCCTAATCTCAAAAATATAGAAACAGCTTATGCAGCTCAACAGCAAAAAAAACAACAACCCCATTGAAAAATGGGCAAAGGACCTAAAAAGACAGTTCTCCAAAGAAGAAATGCAGATGGCCAACAAACACATGAAAAAATGCTCAACATCACTGATGATTAGAGAAATGCACGTCAAAATCCATGCTCAGGGGCCGGAAAAATAAATACTGTAAAAATGGTTATACTACCCAAAGCAATTTACAGATTCAGTGCAATCCCTATCAAATTACCCAAGACATTCTTCACAGAACTAGAACAAGCAATCCAAAATTTTATATGGAACCACAAGAGACCCAGAATCGCCAAAGCAATTCTAAAGAACAAAAACCAAGCAGGAGGCATAACTCTCCCAGACTTCAGGCAATATCACAGGGCCACAGTAATCAAGACAGTGTGGTACTGGTACCAA
>PVHT020000521.1:30798740-30864281 GCA_004024745.2 Catagonus wagneri | reverse complement strand
CAACTCCCCTGGGAAAGATCTGACTTCTTAACAATACTGATTCTTCTAATCTGTGAACAAGGTATATTTCAGCTTCTCTCTGCCCCTCTCTTCTCCTGCTCTCCTTTCCCCTCTCTTCTTTTCCTTCCCTTCTCTTTATTTTTCTTCTCTTCCTACTTGTACTCTTCTCCTAGGTGACCTCATCAGTGCTCATGGCTTTACCACCCCCACACTTAGGAGACCTGAATTGGTGAGGGAAGCCTAGATCTTCAAGGTGAACAAGCAATTTCAAATTTCATTGCCTTCATGTAACCATGGCCTGTTTCAGGTTCGTGTGGCAGATTCAGAACACGTCAGCGGGCATTTTTCCTCACTGCTGACCTTCTGGTTGGGGTCCTTGAGAGGAGCCCCCGCTGTCGTAGCAGCTGAGAACGGAGATGTGAACTGTACATTGTTCCCTCTGAAAGGTTCTGCCCTGAAAGTGAGATAGATGCTGTTACTCTCCCATTTTCCAGAGGAGAAACTGAGGTATCAGGAGGCTGAAGGGCAAGGGAAAGCGGGCTGTGAGTCCAGCGGCATATTGCTATCTCTTGTTTATGAGTGAGCACTGAGGGGCGCCACGGCCACTTGGCACTTAGCCAAGAGTGTGTGTAAAGGCAGCCCCGTCTCTTGTGCAAGTGGCTAGTTCACAAATGAGGGAACTGTGACCTAGTCTACTGTTTATTGTCGAGTCACCATATGGCAAGTGCACTTTCACATATGCATGTAAACAGGTGGGCATCAAATGCACTTGGTGAGGTTTCATATTCAACCCCCCAGCCTCCTGACCCCCAGACGGACAATACAAACATCCATTCTTCTTACGCTACCCAGCTAACTTTCCTCCTTGCACTCCAAACCTGGCCCATTTGTAAGACAACTTAAATTTGCCCATTAGAAAAGTGACCCACATTTCTTTTGATTTAGTGTCCTTCTGGTTTAAATGCATTTCTTTAAGTCGGTACTAAGACCCCGGCATCCAGGCTGCCCTTCCTCTCCCTCCAGCTGGGGGTCTGCTCGCAGGTAGGGCTGACCGGGCTCATGGTGCCAAAGGGAGATGCCTTTGCTTGTTGCTGGAGCTCTTGTGCTGTTCTCTGTGCTGGCCGCCCCTTGCCTTTCTGGTCACTGACCCACTTGTGAGCATTTGCCTTTGGTTGCTGAGTTCAGGTTGACCTCAGCACCCCCATGCTGCCTGCACGAAGGACGCCTGGCAGTGACAGCACTTGAAAGCCCTTCAGCTGGGCAGCTAACCTGACCCACCTGTACACGTCTGCACAGGATGCTGACAGACTGGGTGCTTACCAGACGATATGATGATTCTGGGGTGACCAGGGGAACTGGAATAGGAAATAGAAGCTTTCTTGGGAAAACTTGTTTCAGGGTGGGATGGGTTAAAAGACTCTGAGGGCCTAATACATTTTTAAAAAGTTTATTGAGAGAAGCCAGCAAAACTTCCTTCAACCAAAGAGAGTCTAGAGGTAATAAAGGCCTTTTTATCCAATGGGGTCATGTAAATTTTTTATTCCATTTGGAATAAAGCGGGCATGTGAATTCCCAGCTCCTTTTAATCTGTCACTCACATAGCATGTGTCAAGGGGCCGGTGCCAGGAAGTGGGTTACATGAAGAGTGAGCTGAAGACTTTTTTTCTGACATGAGTAAGCCTCAATTACATGCTGTTCATCTGGCTTTCGAAACACCATGTTCGTTTTTTGGTGGTTGTCAGCTATATCCTGGAAAGCCTGTAATTTCTTAGTAAGGATCAGAAGTTTTCTGCCCCACAAAGTGGAGGCTCCTCTTGTTCTGCTCCGTGTACTAAGGTTTATTTGTGTTTCATGAATCATTATTGCTTGATGGTGCATAATAATCCCCAGAGTGATAATAATACCCCGAGGAGCGCTGATTTCTCTGCTCCGGGAGGAGAAGTGGACAGACCTTGCATAACTGACCCTGACCGCTGGGTACATGTGCACCTAGCGGGGGGATGAAAAGAAGCTCTGTGATTCCAGAGGCCCTATAGACACTGTGCACTCACATAATCGGGGATAATCGAGGGCGAACTGTCCTTTCCCGGGGCTCACTGAGCAGGAAATAAGGGGAACAGACCCCCAGCACAGGGTAACACAGGGCCACACAGTGATGAGCTTTATTCCACAGGGTCCCTGCGAGCCCACGCAGCTGTGGGTCCAGGGCAGCCTCAAGGCTCCACTCGCGAAAGTCTTACCATTTCATTTTTTTTTTTTGTCTTTTTTGCCTTTATCTAGAGCCGCCCTCATGGCATATGGAGGTTCCCAGGCTAGGGGTCTAACAGGAGCTGTAGCTGCCGGCCTTCGCCACAGCCACAGCAACGCGGGATCCGAGCCGCGTCTGCAACCTACACCACAGCTCACGGCAACGCCGGATCCTTAACCCACTTAGCGATGCCAGGGATCGAACCCGCAACCTCATGGTTCCTAGTCGGATTCGTTAACCACTGAGCCATAACGGAAACTCCTACCATTTCATTTTTACAAAGAAGCTTGCAAAAGTCAGTCAAGCCACCCAGGGTCTCCAAGTGGACTTCATTTTCCTGGCATCTCTCACCCAGTAAATGACAGGGCTTGGATTTTTACCTAGTGTTTCTCTCCATCTTGTTTTTGGGATCTATGAGCACATTTCTGTTTTGCTGTGTTTGTTCATTTGTTTTGTTTGGTAGATTCTGCATGTAAGATATTTCTCTGTGTCTGAAGCATCCCACTTAGCGTGATACCCTGTAGGTCCATCCATGTTCATGCAAGATTTCATTCTCTTTTATCACTGAATCATAGTCCATCTTCATCTGCTGTCTGAACTGCCCTTTGCACAGCAGCTCCCTCGCCCTGCAAATACCCTGGCAACAGAAATGCTAAAGCGTGTTCTAAACACAATCACTTGTGATCAAAAGTCTGGTGCTACCAGTTGCTCTGCACCTGCAAGGGAAACACAGAGGGAGACAGTTTGCAAATATGTAGTCTTGTCAAGGATGCTTCATGCAGAAGTGAAAAAGTAGCTCCTCTGGAAATGCTGCACTAGCAAACACAGCTATGGCAGATTACCTGTAACTTTCACTTGTGGCATGTAGTTATCACTGCTCCTTAGATATTGTTATTACCTTTTTACATCCCAGGTACCTGCACCCAAAGAGGCTAAAGTAAACACCAGATCCTGAACCAGCAGTAGACAGAAATGCTTTGAACTCATGACTGCCTGAATCCTTTCCACTGTGGCTCTTAATGTTGGTACCACCCCGGACCAGAGCATCTCTGTGTCTTGCCTGTATGTATTTCTCTGTAGCATTAGGGGTCCTGATGCTGGAAGTCAGGATCCCACTGATCGACCTAGTGCTGGGGCAAGCGGGGGCAGATGTAAGCGGAGTCCCCTTCAGCACCACGGAGGGACCTGGAGAGTGTGCGTGCTGGAAACTGGCTCCTGGACTGGCTCCTGGTGTGGAGTGTGGCCTTATCGCTGATCCTCAACACATAGCAGTGGGCACAGAGCAGGTTGGCATGCGAGACACAAAGCAAGAGAGGCGATGTATTAAAAAGGCTGAGACACACACACTCAGCATCCGCCCCCTAAGGCTTACCTTTTACAACACACACACAGCATCTCTGGCTCTGTTACCGCACACTTCCTACTTTGCCCTGTAACTGATCCATTAATTTGACTGCTGTTTATTGAGCATCTACTGTGTGCCAGATACTGTTCTAACAGTGAACAAAACAAACAACTCCCTGAAACCATTTTCAGCTCAATCGTTAGATAGGAAGTGCCACTAGGAAAGGCGAACGCAAATGATTATGTAGAATGACAAAAAGAGTTTATATCATATTATGTGATTCTAGGAACAAAGGCAAATGCCAAATGACAGACACAGCAAATGCAAACTGCAATCTCTATACCACAGACATATGCGTAACGGATGGTTGCCAGCTTCTCTAACATCCCAGCACACGTGGGGTGAACAATATGGTTCAACATCCTGGGGTAAAGGACTGGGGCTGTATGTGCCCTGAGCAACAGGGCTTGGGGGTGAAGCCTCACTGCCCACTGGCTCCCGGCTGCCTGGGGAACAGAGCCACACTCAGTCCAGACTGCTTCTCATCCACGTGTGCCACACAACCTGTGCCACTTGGCAAGCCCTGCGTGGTCCACCCAAGGCTCTTACAAATTGAACAACTGACACTCTGCCAGAATAATGGGAAAACTGGATGAAGAGACAATTTACAGAATCCACAGAGAACACAGCAAGGTCTAAAAATTGTATGAATAGATGCTCAACCTCACTAATACCCAGAAAAGTGCAAAAAAACAGCACCTTTCCTATGATGCTGGGGAAATGACACCCTTGATTTTCCTGGTTGAAATGTGAGTTTAATATTTCTGGACAAGAATCTGGCATGATGCACCGAAATAAAAAAATATGCCTGTTGCATACAAGGATGGTCATTAGAGCCCTGTCTGTAATATCAAAGGACTAGAAAGAACCAACATGCCCATTGATTAAGGGATGGTACAGTGAAGACGCGTTCAGGTGCTGGAGTGCCCTGAAGGAGTGAAAAGTCACCAAGAATCACCTTTATATGGGAATGGAAAGTGTCAGGACACGAGGCCCAGAAAAGAGGGCAAAGTGTGGGCTCCTCTGTTTGTCCAGCTGCAGAGCAGTCTTCACACTCGTGGCGGTGTCCGTGAGGTCCTAGAGACGCGAGGACCCTGCAGGGTGAGGTGTTTGTGTCCCCCGTTAGACCGAGAGCTCCTTGGGAGCGGGGCTGACCCTCATGGATGTCCGTGCGGGGATGGGTTCGCCCCGAGGGAGGGTGGGGCTCTGGGGACGTGAAATCCAAAGTAGAGCCAAATTCTGCTTTGAACAGATTAGGACGAGAAGGTCAGCAGAGTCCAAGGGCACTGGATACTCGCACAGGCACCAAAGTTGTGAGTCTATTTTCCAAACCACCGAGGGAAGTGGGGCCGAGACGAGGGACCACTTGGGCCAGTGGGGCAGGCCCTTCCCTGGTTCTGCTGGGCACCTGTCAGCATCCCCGGCCAGGCCTGCTGCAGGGGTGGGGCAGTGACAGGTGCTTATAAGAGGGTGATGGCTGTGCGGGTGGAGGACCTTTTCAGTGTCCTCCCCGCTGTGCGTTTCTACATAGTCTTGAATGTAGTTAATGGACACTTTAGGATTCTGCTTTTTAACATATAACTTATTTATGTATTTATTTATCTGTTTTGATTTTTAGGACCGCACACGCAGCATGTGGAAGTTCTCAGGCTAGGGGTCAAATCAAAGCTATAGCTGCCGGCCTGCACCACAGCCACAGCAACTCCGGATCCGAGCCCCATCTGCCACCTACACCACAGCTCACGGCAACGCCAGATCCTTAACCCACTGAGCGAGGCTCAGGATTGAATCCGTTTTCTCATGGATACTAGTCGGGTTTTTTACCACTGAGCCAAGACGGGAACTCCTTTTCTTTGATCTTGACCTTCTTTTGTTTTCTCCTGTCTCCTGATGGCAGTGCAAAAAAGAAAAAAAGTAAGAAAGGATATTTTCTCTTTGATCAATTCTGCCAGTTGATAATTGGACAGTCAATGCAGTCAATATGGTGGCTATGTAAGATACTTCTTAATCTTTTTCAGTCAATCCTGTCAAGCAAGAATTTCTGACCTGGAACATATCTTTACCAATATGATTGCTATTCTAAAGCAGCGGGTGTGGACATATACAGTACAGTTTGAAACCTGACTGATTTCTAAAAAGACACATCTGGATTGCCAAGGAAATTGATTCCTGTAATTAGTCGGGAAAAGAGTATAATCTGAGAATGGGCTGTGGGTGACCAGGAATCTTGTCTGGAAGGAGAGAAACACCCAAACTGTGGACCTGACTCTGCCCCTAAACGGTCTAGAAACTCAGCCTTGGTCCTTCGGTGCTCCGCTTGGAAGATGAGGACTTTGGCACCGTTACTCACAGCTTGGTATGTATTTCGAGAGACATTTGAAAGTGTTCTAACCGCTTTCACGTACTAAGGTTCTATTCTTCACAGTGGTCCTGTGAGGTGGCATTTGTAACAATAATAAAAAGGATTGGGACGTCCAGAGCCACACAGAGGCGGGATCAGCTTCACGTGGCTGGAGCAAGGTCGCCTGGCTTCCAGGAGTGCAATCGCCGCTGCTGCCGTTGGAGCTCTGCTGTCCCCGATGGTGCTCCGGAGGACAGCCCCACGGCTGAGAAGGCACCTGCTCAGTCTCCTGGCCTGGTGGCGCCACCAGACGTACAGAGCAGACCTCCTGAGGGCTGAAGGAGCTAAAGGAGCAAGCCAAGCAGGGATAGGCAGCAAGTGAGAACTTTAATAAAATAAAACGAATTTCGGAGTTCCCTTCATAGCTCAGCGGTTAACGAATCCGACTAGGAACCATGAGGTTGTGGGTTCCATCCCAGGCCTTGTTCAGTGGGTTAAGGATCCGGCGTTGCTGTGAGTTGTGGTGTAGGTCGTAGACACAGCTCGGGTGTCTGGCATTGCTGTGGCTGTGGTGTAGACCGGCGGCTACAGCTCCGATTAGACCCCTAGTCTGGGAACTCCATATGCCGCGGGTACAGCCATAAAAAACAAAAAACAAAACAAAACAAAAAAAACTGGTCAATATATAATCCAGCCGTTCTGCTCCTGTCAATATATCCAGAGAAAACATAATTCGAAAAGACAGGAGTTCCCATCATGTCTCAGTAGTATCCATGAGGAAGCAGGTTCCATCCCTGGCCTCGCTCAGTGGGTTAAGGACCCAGCATTGTCATGAGCTGTGGTGTAAACTGTAGACATGGCTCAGATCTGGCATTGCTGTGGCTGTAGTGTAGGCTGGTGTCTACAGCTCCAATTTGACCCCTAGCCTGGGAACCTCCGTATGCCTTGGGTGTGGCCCTAAAAAAAAAAAGACAAAAAAAAAATCTAAAAAAAATTTTCAAAAAGACACAAGCATCCCTATATTCACTGAAGCACTATTCACAATAGCCAAGACATGGAAGCAACCTAAATGTCCACTGACAGATGAATGGATAAAGAAGATGTGGTACATGCATACACAATGGAATATTACTCAGCCATAAAAAGAATGAAATAATGCCATTTGGAGACACACGGATGCAGCTAGAGATTCTCATACTAAGTGAAGAAAGTCAGAAAGAGACAGACAAATACCATGTGATATCACTTATATTTGGAATCTAATATATGGCACAAATGAATTTGTTTATGAAACAGAAACAGACTCACAGACATAGAGAACACTCTTGTGGCTGCCAAGGAGGAAAGGGTGTGGAAGGTTGGACTGGGAGCTTGGGTTAGCAGATGCAACTTGTTATATATGATGGGTAAACCACACGGTCCTCCGCAGAGCGCAGGGAGCTATATCCTATATCCTGGAGTAAACCATCATGGAAAAGAGTATGTATATACATGTACAACGGAATTACTTTTCTGTGCAGTGGAAACTAATGCAATATTGTAAATCTACTGTATTTCAATACATTAAAACAAATGTACAAAATAAGGCAGGGTTTATTTCTCCAGTCACCAAAACTGCATCCCTCAGAGGCAAATGTTTGCTTCTGGTGGGGAAGGGGCTTTCTCAGTCAAAATCAGAGTCAGACAAAATTTCAAAAAATAAAAATTCTCTAATTAAGTCAACAACTTTGATTTTTTTTTTTTGTCTTTTTAGGGTCTCACCTGCGGCATAAGGAGGTTCCCAGGTTAGGGGTCTAATCGGAGCTGTTGCTGCCAGCCTACGCCAGAGCCACAGCAATGCCAGATACTAGCCACATCAGCAACTTACACCACAGCTCATGGCAACGCCAGATCATTATCCCACTGAGCAAGGCCAGGGATCGAACCCACAACCTCACGGTTCCTCATTGGATTTGTTTCTGCTGTGCCATGACGGGAACTCCTGAATTTTTTTGTTTTTAATGTAAGAGCATTGAGCTATAATTCACATATCTTAGCGACTGACCTGTTTAAAATATGCAATTTGTTATCTCTTAATATATTCACAAAGTTGTGAAAATACCACCGGAGTCACATTTAGAACATTTTTATCACCCAAAGTGATAGCCTGTAGCCATTATGACTCACTCCTTTTTTTCTTTAAAGGCCCTCCCCTCCCTACAGCCTGAGGCAGTTACTAATATAATTTGTCTCTATAGATTTGCCCGTTGTGGACATTTCATGTAAATAGAATCACACACTATGTCATCTTTTGTATCTGGCTTCTTTCACTTGGTGAAGTATTTTCAAGGTTCATGTGCATTGCAGTATGTACAAGGACTGCATCCTTTTTTTACTGCCAAACAATATTCCATTGTCAGGACAGAGCACGTTTTGTTTATCCATTCATCAGTTGTTTTCATTTCTGGGTATTACAAATACTGCTGCTGTGAACATCCGTTGTCCAGAGTTTTCGTGTGGACATATGTTTTTATTCCTTCTGGCTAATGCCTGGATGTACCTTTGCTGGACAAATAGCTTTTTGTTTAACTGTTGGAACTGCCACACTTTTTCCCAGAGCAGCTGCATCACTTTACATTCCCACCAGCATTGTCTCAGGTCTTTAATTTCTTCACATCCTTGACAACATGTGTTATGATCTGCCTTTTTGATTACAACAGTCTTAATGGGTATGGAGTGGTATCTCATTTGTGGTTCTGAGCACCGTTTCCCTGATGGTTAATGATGCTGAGCATCTTTTCATGTGCGTATTGTGCATTTTTGTGCCTTATTTGGCGAAATTACTATTCAAAATATTTGTGCATTTTAAAATTGGGTTGCTCATCTTTTTATTATTTCTTGTAAGAATTCCCTATGTATATTCCTTTATTGAGTCCTTTATTACATATATTCCTTGCAAATATTTTCTTCTATTCTGTGTATTGTCTTTTCAGTTTCTTGAGTTTTAGTTTTTTTTTGGCCACAACTGCGCATCTGTGGCATATGAAAGGTTCCAGTCCAGGGGACTGAATCTGAGTGGCAGCTGCAGTAATGCTGGATCCTTAACCCATTGCACCACAGCAGGAACTCCAAGAATTTTAGTTTTTATGACATCTAATTTACGTATTTTATCTTTTGTTACTTGAGCTTAGAGTGTCAAATCTAAGAACAATTTGCCTAACTCAAGGTCACGAAGATTCTGTCTGATAATTTTAGCTTTTCACATGTAGGCCTATGATCCACGTTGAGTCAATTTTGGGGTCTAGTGTGAAGAAAAGGTTCAACGTCATTTTTTTTTTTTTGGTGTTTTAGGGCTGCATCCATGGTATATGGAGGTTCCCCGGCTAGGGTTCAAATCGGAGCTGTTGTTGCTGGCCTACACCACAGCCACAGCAATTCAGGATCCGAGCCACATCTGTGACCTGAACCACAGCTCATGGTAACGCTGGGTCCTTAACCTACTGAGCAAGGCCAGGAATCAAACCTGTGTCCTCATGGATGCCAGTCAGATCCGTTTCTGCTGTGCCATGACGGGAACTCCCAAGGTCGTTTTTTACCTATAGATATCCAATTATACAGCACCTTTTGTTGAAAATACTATTCCTTCCCCAGTAAACTGTCTCAACACCTTTGTTGACAATACTTTACCATAAATAGGAGGTTTCATTTCTAGATTCTCAATTTTATTACATGTATGTCCACGTCTGTTCATGTGCCAGCCCCATACTGTTTGGGTTAGTCTAGGTTTGTAGTTACTTTAAAAATTGAGCAGTTTGAGCCTATTTTGTTCTTGGTCAAGACTGCTTTGGTTGCTCTGAGTTCCTGATTTTTCCATATGAATTGATTATCTCATCCATTTCTACAAAGAGGTCAGCTGGGATTTTGACAGAGATTGCACTGACTCTGTAGATCAATCTAGAGGTTATCCACATTTTAATACTATTAAGCCTTCCAGTCCATGAACATAGGATGCCTTTCCATGTATAGATTTTTTTTCATTTATTTCAACAGTGTTTTGTAGTTTTAAGTGTATAGGTTGTGTACTTTTTTAGTTAAAGTTATTCCTAAATATTTTGTTCTCTTTTGAGGCTGTTATATATGGAATTGTTTCCTTATTTAATTTTCAAGTTGTTCATGGCTAGTGTATAGAAATATAATTGTCTTATGTATGTTGATTTTGTACCTTGCAAACTTTCTGAATTTATTATCAGTTATAATAGTTTTTGAGTAGATTTCTTAGGGTTTTCTATAGACAAGATGTGGTCGTCTACAAACACAGTTGTATTTCCTCCTCTCCAATCTGGATTCCATATACATATCAGACCAATTTCTCTGACTAGGACCTCCAGTATAATATTACATAGAAGTAGTAAAAGCAAGATCCTCAGCTTGCTCCTGACCTTTGAGTGGAAGCGTCCAATCTTTCACTGTTAAGTATGTTAGTTGTGGGTGTTCATACATGACCTTTCTTAGTTTGAGGAAGTTCTGTTCGTAGTTAGTTGAGTGTTTTTATTATAAAGCGGTGTTCAGTTTTACAAAATGTTTTTTCTTCATCTATTGGGATGATTTTGTGATTTTTATTCTTTATCTATATGATATTAATTGATTTTTGAATGTTAAGCCAATTTTGCATTCCTGGGATAAATCCCACTTGATCATGATATATAATCCCTTTCATATGCTGCTGGATTCAGTTTGCTAGTAGTTTGCTGAGAAGTTTTGTATCAATATTCACGAGACATTGATCTATAAATTTATTTCTTGCATTGTCTTTTTTGTTTTCATATCAGTGTCATATCTGTCTCTGAAAAATGAGTTGGAACCTGCTCCATCCTAGTCTATTTTTTGGGAAGAGTTTATCAGAATTGATAATAATTATTAAATGTTTGGTAGAATTCACAGCGAATCATTCTGGGCCTGAGACTTTTGTAGATATTTTTTAAATTGTTAATTAAATCTGTCTTATTATTAAATCTACTCAAAATTTTACTTTCTCCTTGTCAGTTTCAGTAGTTTATGTTTTTCTAAACATCTGTCCATTTAATCTAGGTCATATACACTCTTGGTACATACACTGTTGGTGATTTTTTTTCTTCCTTCTAATTTTCTAGATAACAAATTCTTTCCATTTTTTTTTCTTTTTAGGGTCACACTGGTTACATATAGATGTTCCCAGGCTAGGGGTTGAATTGGAGCTACAGCTGCTGGCCTATGCCACAGCCACAGCAATGCAGAATTAGAGTCATGGCTGAGACCTATACCACAGCTCATGGCAACCCCGGATCCTTAACCCACTAAGAGAGGCCAGGGATGGAACTGGCAACCTCATGGTTACTAGTCAGATTCATTTCCACTGCGCCACAGTGGGAACTCTTAGATAACAAATTCTTGGTCTCATTAAATATCCACTATTAGTTTTAATACTCTTAGGGAGGCTCACAGAGGAGTGGTCAGTTCTGGAATGAGACAGACCTGGGTTTTGGAGTGAGACAGACCTGGCTTTGAGGTATGTTCCTTCCTCTACAGTTCTCAGGGGGTAAAATTTAACTGCTATGGACCTTAGTTTCCTTATTGAAAAAAAGAAATGGTGAGACAAAAGGGTTGCCAAATTGATGGTGCAAGAGGTTTGGAGGAATCCCAACAAGCCTCAATGTGGGAGATTCACTTTCCAAAGAATTTAGGAGACATGCCTTTCCCCACATATTTTATAGAAGGTGCTACTCCTCCATTTCTCCTCATCTGGAATTTGGGTGGCCTCTTCATACTTCTTACCTGTAAATTAGAATGGGATGGATGCTAAGGGCACTGGTGTCATCTGCTCTCTTAGCTAGAACACTAACTTGTTCCTGGATATTGATCTCCTATACAAGAAATATGACATCTGCTCTGAGGCCACCTCCAGTAAGAAAACAGAGGGTGCGTGGAGGTGAGGGGGTTGCTATTGTAGGTGTTTGTCCCTCAGCCCCAGCCAAGATCCTGGCCAATGTGAAGTAACAATGCCAGGTTCACAACTAAAGAGGCCTTCAGGTAACTCAGCCCCAAGAGTGGAGAGATCCAAAGTACAACCCCAAATGCCTTGTACAGGTGACTTTCTCTATGACATGCCTGCATTCTTAACCCACAGAGTAAGGTCAGGGATCAAACACATATCTTCAGGGAGACAACGATGGGTTCTTAACCTGCTGAGCTGCAACGGGAACTCCCTGTTAGTGCTTTTGACCTGCCTGCCTTCCCCTTTGCATTAAGAACTCTTAGAAGGCAGGCAGCAGTGTGTCTGGGGGCCGAATGTGGTGTGCATTCCAGCATGAAGACTTTATAAGTGTTTTTCCTGGAGATGATGTGTACACTAAACAGTCCACCCAGACAAAAATCGCCCTTTCTGCTGGCCTTGGAATCCCAGCAGGCAAAGCCTCAAATTGCCTTTGCTGTCTTATCCAGACGCTTGGCTGCCTGCCGTCCATCAGACACTCTCATCCATTAAATGTAATTATATGCTTTGTTAGAATAGCCAGATGTTAAGCACAGTGAAAAGATGTCATTTCATCAATTGGGAAGATTATAGGCCCATTTTCCCTCAGCCGTCAATCATAGGTATTTGAATGACAGGTGGGGTGTTGGGCTTTCCTGTTGGTGAACCTGCCATGTGGGTTCCTCCCAGGAGAGTGGGGCTGGGGCTTGGCCTCTGAGGAGTGGTCCTGACCCGCTCGAGGTTCCAGCTGCTTGGAGGTGTTTTGATGACACATGGAAGTTTTATCCTAGGACAGCTTACCCCAGTGTCCCGGATATTTCAGGGCTTTAGATGGGACAGGTGTTGGACAAGAGTCTATCTCTGCTTCATGTGGTACCAGATGCCCAGCTTTTCCCCAGGGGCCCAGCCTCTCCCTGGGTGCCCAGTCTCTCCCCAGGAACCCAGCCTCTCCCTCAGGCACCCAAGCTCTCCCTGGATGCCCATGCGGAAACACGGAAGGCAGTTATCTAGAACTGCCCATCTCTTTTCCCCAAGTACTTCTCAGATATTCTCCTTTCCCATCCTGTTCCCACTGCCCCAGGATACTCGCCCTCACCACCTCTTGGGGGAGCTCCCTCCATGAGGCTTCCAGGCTGGTTCTATGTTCTGGTTCAATAATTCTGTCATCTGTGACATTTTGGCTTCTATTTCTATTAACTGATTTTTCTACTCAGTGTGGGCCATATTTCCTTGCTTCTTTGCAGACCTGATAATTTTTATTGGATCACAAATATCGTGAATTTTATCTCATTGGTTTCTGGATACTTTTTCTCCCCTTTTTATGGCTGCACCTGTGGCACATGGACGTTCCCAGGCTAAGGGTTGAATCAGAGCTGCAGCTGCCGTCCTACACCGCAGCCACAGCAACACCGGATCCGAGCCACATCTGTGACCTACACCGCAACTTGCAGCAACACCGGATCCTTAACCTACAGAGTGAGGCCAGGGATCGAACCGGCATCCTCATAGAGAAATGTTGCTAGGCCACAACAGGAACTCACAGTTGCTTTTGTATTCACAGAAATGTTATTGACCTTTGCTCCCAGATGCAGTTGTGCAGTGTAAAAGTAGACCCATCCATTTAAGTCTCACTTTGGAGTTTTGTGACACAGGAGCCAAGGAAAATTTTCTTTAGGGATCATTTTTTGTCATGTCCCAAACAGTAACTACCTGAGTGCTTTACCTGATGGTCCATGACTTAGGAGGTTTTTATTCCTCTCTCTGATTGTTAGAATTCCAAATTTCTGGCTCTAATTGAGTGCTGGAGGTTGCTCCCCTGGCTCTTCTCTGATAGCATTTTTGATGGCCTTGGGTAGATTTCTTACCAGCACGCTCTCACCAGTTTTCAACTGGCTATTCTGGGGGTGTCCCCCGCAGGTCTCCAGAGCTGTTCTCTGTGGAACTCTGCTTGATCATACCCTTCACTGAAGTCTCTAGGTAACCTGCCTCTCTGTGCTCGTGTTTCAATGGCTAGTGTCTTCTGATTCCTGGTAGGATTTACGTTTTGTTTCTCTTCTCTCTTATGTTGTAGGGAACCTGATGTCTAATGTCTGAAATCCATTTTTCTTTGACTTTGGAATTGGTAAAGCCTGTGCTTTTTCTCCGTCTTGACTGGAAACGGAAGTTTTTACATTTATTTCATGATGTTTGGGCTTGCAGTTTGGGGTTATTTTTTGGTTTTATTAAAAATAGAACTATTTTGGAGTTCCTGTTGTGGCTCGGTGGAAACGAATCTGATTGGCATCCATGAGGACGTGGGTTCAATTCCTGGCCTTGCTCAGGGGGTTAAAGATCTGGTGTTGCTGTGACCTGTGGTGTAGGTTGCAGACGCGGCTCGGATCCCACGTTGCTATGGCTGTGGTGAAGGCCAGCAGCTGTAGCTCTGATTCAACCCCTAGTTTGGGAACTTCCATATGCTGCGGGTGCAGCTCTAAAAAAAGGCAAAAAAATGGAATTGTTTTATTCATAGTTTACTCCTTTTTTTTAATGCTTTCAGATAAGAATGGTAACAGCATGCTTAGATTCTGTAAACTGTAGTTTTCACAAAGTGATTAGAATAGCAAAATAGTTGTGTCTGCTTTGAGAAATGGCTGTTATTGAGTTTTGGATGCTAGGATTTGGGTATCCATAAACCATAAGAGAGAGAGATTTGTTAGGAAATTAATAGAGAATTATGAAAAAGAGATGTTGAGTTTTTGAACCAAGGTAGAGGGAATGGCAAGAGAATGGAGTGAATCCAGGCATGTGGCTCTTACTGGACTTGGCGAGGAGATGGGAGTGAAGAAAATGTTCAGTGGTTGGGGCAACTCTGTTGATGGCAGTGCTCTCAATCCCCCATGATATAATGTAATTATATGTCTTTATTTTTCTTTGTTCTAATTTTTTTAAAGGTAATTTATCAACAGGGTGTAACAACGGATTTCTGAATTTTCATAATAAACATTTACTTTCTCCAGTGATTTCTATCCCCAGTCTGATTATCCAGGGGACACATTTTAATTTTAATTTTAATTTTTTGCTTTATTTAGGGCCGCACTGGTGGCACGTGAAGGTTCCCAGGCTAGGGGTCTAACAAGAGCTGTAGCCGCCGGCCTTCGCCACAGCCACAGCAATGCGGGATCCGAGCCGCGTCTGCAACCTACACCACAGCTCAGATCCTTAACCCACTGAGCAAGGCCAGGGATCGAACCCGCCTTCTCATGGATACTAGTTGGCTTCATTACCTCGAGCCATGATGGAAACTCCCAACTCATTTGTTTTTAAGAAAATATTGATGGTACTTTCATTTTTATATCTAATGTTAGCTGTAGGTTCCATACTTTCCCCAAGAAACTATTCTAAACTGCAGACACAGATATGATATAATATGATACTTCATTATTATTCTGATTTGTGGAAGTATTCAATGTGCAGACACTTCATGTCATACTCTGTGTTGCATTTTAATAGAGTAGAATTCTCTTTCTCTCTCTTTTTATAAACCTCATCGTGTGCCATGAGAATATCTTCGAGTTGATCAGCTTCTAATGAACACTAGCTATTTTTGTCATATTCCACTATATTTTCCCCAGACACCGTCCTTTCTCCTGTAAATTGGCATATTCTTGTTCTGATTTACATTCGTGGATCCTGAGCCTGCTTTATGGCTGTCTTCCTGCTTTATAGCTTCCCTTAATGGCTCTTCTGGGTTAGATACACTCTTTCAAGGATGACAGTGTTTCTAATTCATTATGAAATCTCTTGTTTTGCTGGGGTATTTCCTTAAGTAACTTTTCAGCGAAGGATGGGAAGGAGAAGAGGTTTCTGAATCTTTGGATGTTTGCATGTGCCTGGTTCACCCAGTACACCTCACTGATTATTTAGTGGAGTATAGAAATCTGCAGTAAACATTATTTCCACTTTGATCACTAAGCTGATTACTCTCTTATAGAATTCAGTGTTTCTGGTAATAGGTCTGATTCCAGGAGGATTCTTCTTTCTTGGTAGAAAATACTTTTATTCTTCTTCCAGGAGCTTTATTCATGCTGTTCTGAAAGTTTATAATGATATGTCTACGTGAAAAAAATGGAAATGACTGTACTTGTTTCTGGGAAGTCTGTGAAACTCTTCAATCTAGAGTCTCAGGAACTTATTTATCTTTGTAAGTCAGAAGGTGGAATTCCCGAGTTCATTGTCTTTGCCTTTGTATTTTTTTTCTCATCTTTGTCTTTTTTCGTTTTACAGGAAGTTGGATTTTCTGGAATTTATTTTAAATTTCTGATGATCACATTTCATTTGCCAAACCTCTCTTAGTTCTCTGATTATTCATTTTGATGATTTCTCTTCATTGTTGTTGATTGTTTTCCCTGAAAATATTAGAGAATCTTCTTGATTGTTCATCTGCTCACTCACTCAGTTATTTACTTATGTTTCATGACCACTCTGTTTCCTTTAGGGCATATTTTCTGTTTCTTTACAGTATGTCTCCCCTAACATGGCAAGCTCTTCACAAACATCTCTATGTCACATGAAAGTATCATATGGAAGATATAAAATCAAGTATATTACTCACCTTATAAATGGACTAAATTCTTTTTTTTTTCTTTTTAGAGCCGTACCTGAAGCATATGGATGTTCTCAGGCTAGGGGTCAAATTAGGTTTGCAACTGCTGGCCTATGCCACAGCCATAGCAAGGCAGGATTCTAGCTGCATCTGCGACCTACACCATAGCTTGGGAAACACTGGATCCTTAACCCACCGAGTGAGCCAGAGATCAAACCTGCATCCTCACGGATACTAGTTGGATGCTTAACCCATTGAGCCACAATGGGAACTCCATAAATGGATTAAATTCTCACACTAAAATGAGAAGGCCAAAAGCTGGGTTAAATAACAGCAGCTATGTGCTGTTTGTAATTATAATAGTAAATAACAATGAAAAAGAAAGTATCAAAATGAAGGAGTGGTGAAAGAGTTAAATGTAAATTGAAAGAAAGAACATGGGGCCACATTAACATTATATCATTATCACTTAAGTTTTAAACACTAAACTAGATAAAGAGCAGCACTGCACAATAGGATAAAACATATAGACTGGCTAGAACAGCCTGGTGTGCAGAAAATGTTCAGTATTTAACTTATGTTATAGGATGCTGTTGTCATAATTTCTGTGTACCCAGAAGTTCACAGCTAAATGTAAAGTTTAACTAATAGCTTTTGCAAATCGAAGGAGGTATTAACCAACACACGATTATTATGGGGAAGAATTTCAATGTACACAGTAAAGAAGTCAATGAATTGAAGACTTTAATTAGGGTTTTCTAATGTGGATATTTTGAATTGAAATTATTTCCCAATACCTCCTGGTAGGGTTTGAATCTTAAACTTCCCCAAGTCTGAGAAAGGGAGAACTAATTTGGTAAGAAGGAAATCTAATTGGAAAAAGAGGCAAAAACTGTAGAGGTGGAAGAAGAGAATTTTTTTTTTTTTTGAGAGACTAAAAGAAGATGAGAGGTAAGGAGTGGAACTCAGGGAGGGAAGGAAGGTGTTACCTAGGGACTTGAAACATTTTCCTTGAAGATGGGAGAAAGCCCTCTATCCAGGAAAAGCCTGGTGGCTGGAAGGTCACTGTTAATGGCATTGTTCCAAGAAGACTTGTGGGGGCTGAATTATTACCCACAACCTGCCCAGCTTTCTTTTGGGGGAGGCCTTCCCATCACCTGTGCTCAGGGGCTTTGATCACTATTTCCTCGTTTAGCACCAGGTGATGGCTTAACTTAGTCCGTGCCAATCACCTTATCCACAACTGCCTGGGGGAATTGGTGCCTCCCTTTGCTGCCAGACCAAGCAGATGGCAGCAAAGGGACATTTGCTCTGACATTCCATTGGGAGTGAATCAGACCAAGAGATTGTGTGTGTGCACGTATGCGTGTGTGCGCTCGCACTCTGGAACATCAAGATCAATGAAATTGGGAAAAGTTTCTGAACAATTGCACTTCGGTGGGTTTACAGACACCAGCTTGGGACCTTCTTGGCCACTTACTAAGTAACCTCAGGAAAACTTCATAAACACTGTCTGAATTCCCTTGCGTGTAAGTTAGGGATAACAATTCCTACTTTTGAGGGTTGTCATGGGAGGAATACATGGGATAATATACACACAGTTTCTTTGTCTGGAACTTGAGAGATAACCAATAAACTACAGATATTATTATTATTATTATTGTTATTATTATTATTATTTGTCTTTTAAGGGCTGTACTCATGGCATATGGAGGTTCCCAGTTTAGGGGTCAAATTGGAGCTGTAGCTGCCAGCCTACACCACAGTCAGAGCAACGTGGGATCCGAGCCATGTCTGTGACCTACACCACAGTTCATGGCAACACCGGATCCTTAACCCACTGAGTGAGGTCAAGGATCAAACTTACCTTCTCTTGGATACTAATTGGGTTTGTTACAGCTGAGCCACAATGGGAACTCGACAGGCATTCTTATACTCAGAGTTCTTAATCACCATGAGATTCCTCCTGATATCTTTTTAGGTAACAATAACACAGACCCTTACACATATTTTTCTATAGGAACATTCTTGGGTTTTATGGTTATGGAGAAAATCAGGCAATTTTTGGCCTGATTCTATTGAGTGTCCCATACGCCAGGATATTCTCATAAACCCAGTGTTCATGTCATGTGTTATCCTTCAAGATGCCCCTTAGAACAAACTACTGTCACAGTCAGTGAGCCTGGGCAATGTTGTAACCCGTGTCCAACTTTCATCTTTAGCCCGCTCTTCCAGAGATGCACTGAACATGTACATTCATTAGAGATAAATCTTTGCCTAACCCACACGTTTTAAAACCACTTTGAATGCAGATCTAATTGTCCTTATGAACTGCCTAGTAACATTCTAATGAAATGTTGTTCCATGGATCAAATTTTGGGAAATGCATCACTAAGCAAAGTCAGGGTTTTCAATACACTTTAAAGGCAGCCCAAGAGTCAAAAGCAAGGTATGGTGCTATCAGGCAGGGCTGCCATGTGTTGGCACTTTCAGCTCCATGGGGGGTCCTGCCACCCTTGATCTACACTGGCTTTGATACCGTGCTTTTCACAATGACTGATGCATGAAGTGATTTCACATTACCCTGCATTAGCAAAGATTTGTTCTGACATCCCGTTGGGAGTCAGTCAGAAATCCAGTTTGAAGTTAAATCAATAAACTTCTGGTTTCCCATTCTCCCCTTCTTTATTAATAGCATTAATGGGATCCAAAGTCCTTTCTTGTTTTTTCAAATCCTGCCTTTATAAAATTACACATCTTATAAGATCCCACTCTGTTCTAAATACACTGCATCATAAATACGACATAATTCTATGATAGTATCAAATTTAATAGACAAAGAAAGGTTAAGAGAGTTTAAATTTTTTTTTTTCTTTAGGGCCACATCCATGACATATGGAAGTTCCCAGGCTAGGGGTCAAATTGCAGCTGCAGCTGCCAGCCTACACCACAGCCACGGGAATGTGGGATCCAAGCTGTGTCTGAGACCTACACCACAGCTCATGGCAGTGTCGGATCCTTAACCCACTGGATGAGGCCAGGGGTCAAACCTGTGTCCTCATGGAAACTAATTGGATTCCTTTCCTCTGTGCCACAATGGGAACTCCTAAAAGCTTGTTTCTTATCAAACAGCAAGTAGAACCAGCATTCCAATATGCGTATTTCCAATTCAACCACAATGCCTTACATTCCACAGCAGATCATGTGTCTTCAGGAAGACTTACCTGCCCATCTTTATTGGATCACTACAAACATGCTGCGAAGGAAACTACCAAACACTGGTTTGAAGCAAACGTTTGTCCTCATGATTTGCAAATTGGCTGATCTAAGTTGGGCCCTGCCCTCTGAGTCTATTATCTTTTTTAGGGAGAGCAAGTTTTTCTCATGGTGATGGAAGAGATGGAGAAAATCACAAACATGCTTTTCCATCCTTGGATCATTTATGTTCACTAGCATTCTATTTGCTGAACAAGTCATGTGGCCAAAACCAACATCAAGGGACAGGGAATTTCTGCTCCTAAAGCAGAAATAAATGCAAAGTCACATGTCACTTATGGCAACATAGTCAGAGATTTGGAGAATTAGGATGGGGGCCACTGTTCTGCCTCAGTTTGTGTTTCTTGGGAATTTTAATATCTGGTTAGTGGTATTTCCCTGTGGTTTCAGTTTTCATTTCCTAAATGACTATGTTGACCGTCCTTGCATGTGCTGCCTGTGATCTGCATTGATCTGTGTATTTTCTCTGGTGAAGTGTCTCTTCAAACTTTAGCCTGTCCTCCCTCCCTTCCTTCCTTCCTTCCTTCCTTCCTTCCTTCCTTCCTTCCTTCCTTCCTCTCTCCCTTTCTTTCTTTCTTTCTTTCTTTCTTTCTTTCTTTCTTTCTTTCTTTCTTTCTTTCTTTCTTTTTCTTCTATTATCTCTCTCTCTCTCTCTCTCTCTCTCTATCACCTACCTATCTGCTTTTATATAGGATTTATACTCTTATGAAGTTTTGAGAATTTTTTTTATTTAGTGTTGGTACAAATTATCAGATGTGTGACCTGAAAATATTTTATTCCAATTTTATCCCAATGTTCTATTTTATTCTTGTTGCATGTATCTTTCAAACATCAGAAGTTCTTAATTTTGATGACATTCAGTTTATGGCTTCTTAGTCATGCTTTTGGCATGGTATCTAACAAAATTTGCCTAACTCAAGGTTCTGAGGATTTTTAAAAATCCTTTTATTTTAAAATTTTGTTAGTTTTAGATTTTATATTTAGTTCCATGATCCATTTTGAGATAATTTTGGGATAGGCTGTAAGATACAAATTGAGATTCATTCATTTTTTTTTTTTTTGCCTTTTTAGGACTGTACCTGCGGCAAATGGAGGTTCCCAGGTTAAGGGTCAAATCGAAGCTATAGCTGCTGCCCTACACCACGGTTGCAGTAACCCCAGATCCTAGCTGCCTCTGCGACCTACACCACAGCTCACAGCTTAACATCGGATCCGTAACCCACTGAGCAAGGCCAGGGATTGAACTTGACTCCTCGTGGATACTAGTCGGCTTTGTTACCACTCAGCCACAATGGGAACTCCTGAGAGTCCTTCTTTTTTTGTATTTTTTTTGATTTGGGTATCCAATTGTTTTAGTACCATTTGTTCAAAACATTATCTTTCTCCATTAAATTTTCTTTGCATCTTTGTCAAAAATCAATTAACAATAAAAGTATGAGTCAACTTCCGAGTACTCCGTTCAGTTCTTTTCTCCAATAATACTGTCTTTATCACCGTAGCTTTATATTATCAGGCAGTGTGGATATTCTAACTTTGTTCTTTTTCTAGAATAGCTTTGGTTATTCTACTTCCTTTGCTTGTCCACATGAATTATGGATTCAACTTGTCAGTCATATAGAG
This sequence comes from Catagonus wagneri, assembly GCA_004024745.2. Taxonomy (NCBI): domain Eukaryota; kingdom Metazoa; phylum Chordata; class Mammalia; order Artiodactyla; family Tayassuidae; genus Catagonus; species Catagonus wagneri. Next base: position 30,842,823 of record PVHT020000521.1, on the reverse strand, counting down.
AATCATTATAGAATATTGGTATATTGATCCTATTTTCTGGGACTTTGGTAAACATCCTTAGTTACAGTAATTGTGTAGATTCTTGGGAAATTTCTACGTAGAAAATTATGTAATGCATGCATAGAAACAGTTTTATTTCTTCTTTTGTTTATCTGGATGTCTTTCATTTCTTTTTCTTGCTTTATCACTCTGACCAGGACCTTTGGTACAATGTTGAATATAAATGGTGAGGACATACATCCTTGGGTTGTTCCCAACCTGAGGAGCAATGAGTCCAATCCTGCACCATTTGGTGTGAAGCCGAGTGTCGGGTTGGTGTTTGCTTGTTTGCAGATACCCTTCATAGGGTGGTGGCCCAGCATGGCCCTACCCTGCTCCGACAGGCAGACTGGTTTCCCTGTACCCTCCCTGCAGGGGGTTCCCTGGGCCCTCAGGCTACTTAGACTAAGATATCTGTTCTGTAGGGAAGGTTGGAAGATGAGTGATAATGGGCCTCAGAAGTGCTTGCCTCCAGCATCCCCAAACAGCTTCAAGAGAGGACAAGCTCAAGATCTGCCCTAATCTAACCCGTGAGCACCCGGTAGGTCCTGGGAGAAAAGCCCTGGAGGGGTTTGGACCTCCCTGTCATCCCGTGCTCTCACCAGCCGTGTTCAGAGCTTCGTCATTCATTACACTTTTCTTATTGGCATGAGTCGTGTTTTGCTTAGTCCTGTTGCTCTTTGGGTGGCTTTCTCTCTCAAGTCTCAGTTTTCTGCCCTATGACCTCAGTTATCTAATGAGTTCAGGGAAAGAGTTTTTTTTTTAAGTCTTTTTCTTATCGTGATGGTGAGAGCAACACTGTCTTTGTTCTTCTGAAATTGGACATTTCTTCTCGTTTCTAGAGTTGATGAGGAGGAAGAGTCTGAAAGATAGTTCGTGTTATGAAGAAATTACTTTGAGCCATGCATTGTGCTAAACGGCTCATATTAGAGAATTTAGACATTAAGCAGTTATCAGTAGTTATTACTATTGTTATTACCATGAAGCTTGTGCTCTTGTTTTTCAGACAGCCTTTGCTTTATCTTGTGTTAACATCTCACTGCCATCTGAGGAAAAGGGTGATCCTGGGGCTGTAAAGGACCAGTTCTTAGTGGGTGCTTTGCGCATAGCGAATGCAGAGTAAGTGTTTGTTGAATGACTTAGTGCAAATGCAGACCTCAGCACCGTACATAATCATTACCTCACCTCCTTCTTCCCTCCCTTTCTTGACCTATGCATTTGGAAATGCGTTCCTTCATCTCAGGCTGTGAGGCTGACAGGGTGGTGGAAAGGCCACCGCAGAGTGCAGAGCCAGGGCTGGGCAGGTGTTCTGACCTTCCTGCCGTATTCCTGGCACCATCCGAGGAAAGCGATTCCTCCCTTTGTGATGTGAGCTTGGTGCCCAGGCCACCCGACCCTCCACCCAGTCTGCAGACCTGCATCGTTTTAACTGCTGTTTCCTCCTCACCGCTTCCTTTTTCCTCGTGGTGGGACGTCTCTGCCTCAGCATCTCCAGGCCCTGTTGTCTTCAGCGTCACTTCCCGGCATGAGCAGCATCTTCAGGGAAAGGTGTGCGGGAGTGACCTGCACTGTGGCGCCAGCGTGGTGGCGAAATGTAGCCTGTGCCTGGCTCACCGCGACAGGCAGGCAGGACCGTGTGCCGGGGAGCCGGCATCTTCTCAGTGTCACGGAGGCGCTCTGGGGCTGAGGGTGGACCTCAATCCTGCACAAAGCTGTGCCTAGCAGGGGAGCAAATTGGTAGAAGAACCCTTCCCTCTGAACCCACATTTCTAGTAATTTCTCTGCCGGCAGTGACCTTGGAGTGCTTTCTCAGCCTCTCTCTCCCGGTCCTTGTGTTTCCTCTCTCCTGGGCGTAGATTCCCCTTGGCTTTGCTTCACCCCCTCCTCTGCCCATCCTGCCCACAGCACTGCACACACCACCAGCCCCGCGTCCCTGCTCCATTTCACCGGGACTCTCAAGCCCATGGGCAAACTCGCACCTGCTCAGGAAATTAACATGTCTCATGTTTTCTGGCTGCCACATGGTTGGGAGGCCAAACCGACAATCTGTTAACTACAGACTTGGAGCTAAAATAACAAAATGTTTTGCAAGCTGGGCTAAAATCACTGGTGGCAGATTCCTTTTGCGCTTTCCAAAACCAACAAAGCAAAAGAAAATATTCCCTCCTGCCTTTTCCATTAAACGCTGGGGTGGGGGGACAGCCCCCTGGGGTGTGCCTGTGTTCCTCTCTGCCCGCTTCCCCACTCTCCCTCCGTCTCCCATCTCATGCACCTCCTTCCCCAAACATGTGCCAGAAGGCATCCTGAGCAGCTGCGATAAATGGGAGGGGGGGGGGATGGGCAGGGGGCACCCTGAGCCTGGGGCAGGGCCTCGGCCCACTGCTGATCCTAGAGCTTGGGGACATGCTGGCTCCCACAGAAGGCTGCCACTCTGAATAGGCAAGCACTCTGCTTATAGAAGAAGGGGGCAGACTTGGCCTGCGTCTCCGGAGGAGGTTTCGGGGGATGAGCGCCACAGAGGGTGTATGCTGGGGCTTCCTGATGGGGCAGGAGCGGGAAAGAAAGTCGCACGCTGCTGCCTGGACACACCAAGCACGTCCCCTCAGAGCCTCCTGTGCTCTCAGCCTCAGACCTTCTTCCTTCAGATCTGTGCCTGCCTCCCTCCCTCAATTTATTTGGATGTTTGCTCAAATCTGACTACTTTCCGACTATCCTAGTCAACGTGCTTACGTCACTTTATATTTTTATGGCATTTACTGCAACCTCCCTCTAACTTATCTATTTCATTATTTTCTTGTTATCCTCGCTCAAATATAAGCTTATCAAGGACAGGAATTTTGTTTTGCTAACCACCACCTTCCTCATTCTCAGAGCACTGCCTGGCAAATTGTAGGTGCTCATTAAATGCTCATTAGATGTACGAACCTCAGGGAACAGCTCAGATGGGCCGAGCCCCATCCAGGCCTTTACATCTCTCATCTCATTCCATATGCCAACCATCTTGCCCAGCAAGGTGTTTGTGGTCACTTATACTTTACAGACAAAGGCCATGATGTTAGAGACACTGGGCTATTTCCACAAAGACTTGACCTCTGGCCCTCTGACCCCCAGAGCCGGGGTCCCGTCCACGAAGCTTGTTGCCTTCTGAGCACTGGGGACCCCCATCTCCCTCCCCTGTGCCTCCTGAGACCTCAGCCTGGATGGGCAGCACTGTGGTCCGGGGCCCTTGACACTTTCTCCATCCTCTTTGTGACTCCACGTCCGTGTCTGCAACTTCCCACAGCAGTGGTCCTCCTGGCGGGCTCCCCTCCGTTCTCAGAACATCCTGACACACGCCCTTTCCCCCGGACCCCTCCTCTGCTTCTGTCTGTAACTGCGTGGTGTGTGAGAGCAAATTTTACTCCAGTAGTCCACCAGATTCACAGAGGAATAAAACATCAAAGCTCGCTTTACAATCATCTGTATGATTTCTGGATCCTGGGACAGAGCTGTGTTTTCTGGATCGCAGACAAGTGAGCTCTGATTCGGCTAAGAAGCTTCCCCATCCATCTTGCCGCTCAGGGAGGCCCACGCCAGGTACGCTTTGCGGTGCCCAGTCCCGGAGGCCTGCGTCCCAGTGATGGGAGCCACACCTTCTTTCCGAAAAGACGCACCTGTGTTTCTAGCCCAGCACCCAGGTCCTCTGTGCACGGTTCTCTGGGCTGCAAGCAGCTCTGCCTGCACCACGGCTACCTCGCATCCCTGCCACAGTCGTGGTCTCAGTGACACCTTTGCCGATCCCATCCCCACCTCGTATCTTATTCTGCCACCAGCCCCCTTATGCACCCACCTTTCTGGGCACTCAAGGCTGGCACTGGCCTCTGGCTTCCCCGTGCCTCTTCCCACACCAGCCCCGCAGTCCCAACCTCATCCTCAGGTGATCTGGTTGAGAACGCGGCGCTGGCTCTGGTCCCTGGTGGGGGGGGGGGCTCCCCTGGGTTTTCCCAGGCCCTGCTTTCCAGAAGTTCCCAGATGGCCTCTGATGGACACTTTGGGGATTGGATTTGCGGTGCCCTGGACCCCTTAGACCACACAAAAGGAAGCAGGAGGAAATTCTTCTCTTGACAAAGGTTTTAACCCAGTTCATTCATTTATTCCTCAGGGACTTACTGATAACCTGACAGACACCAGAGACCTCTCCCAGCGCTGGAGATAAAGAGCTGAGCCCCCCCACCCCCCGCCTTCTTGTCGTTGAGCCCAAGAAGCGAGGCAGGTCCTAGAAGATGGAGTGGAATGAAATGCTTCACGTCTGAACTCCAGGTCCTGTACCCCAGGGTCACATGCTCTCTCTACCATGAGCTTCAGAGTGTCCACGTGTGTCATCCGTTCTTGCAGCCCCAGTGGTCCTGCTGGCCTCGCCCAGCCCTTTGTAAATAAGCGTGTTGTCAGGACAGCTCAGGGATTCCCTGGAGACCCCGCTGGACTGGATGGTGGACAGAAGGGGCCGCGGGGCTCTGCCTGTATAAGGGGCACTGGGCTGAGTCCAGAGCCCTTCTCTCCTTGACATCTGCAATGTCCATCCAGCTGGTTGCCCGATCTGCCTTCCTCTGCAGCCGGCCAAGTCATCTTTTCAGAAAAGAAATCTGACCATAGCGCCATAGCACCTGCCCCAAGTCCTTAAATGACCACGTTTCTTTGTCATCAACTCCAAAATCCATAGCATGGCTTCTGGGCACTCTCCTGACTTCTGGCTCTCCTCACTCGAGTCCCACTGGCCGTCTGTGAGTTTCTGCGCCATCCAGCTTCTTCCTGCCCAGGTTCTTGGACCATGCTCTCCCTCCATGCCAAAGCCCTCTTTGCCCTTCTCAGGCTAAGTCCCATTCTTTGACAGTTTTCAGTTTAAAATTATCTTCTCTCACTTCCCTCCCCTTCTCAAGACTAGCTCAGGCCTCCTGTTGTGCTTCTGCAGAACCCCATCTTTATCCTTTCAGCCCTTCGGTTATTCCATATGAGGTGAACTGGTTGGCCATCCACCAGTCTTTGGTCAGAAGGCAACTTACAATTAAAGAGTTGTTGCTGGTACCCCACGGTAAGCTTGTACCCCAAGGATTTGATGGAGCAGGAACAATCTCAGTGCCTGAGACCACAGTGGTGGTGGGTTATTTATTTATTTATTTGTCTTTTGTCTTTTTAGGGCCGCACCTGAGGCATATGGAGATTCCCAGGCTAGGGGTTTAATCGGAGCTACAGCTGCCGGCCGCAGCCACAGCCACCGCAGATCCGAGCCACGTCTGTGACCTACACCACAGCTCACAGCAATGCTGGATCCTTAACCCACTGATAGAGGCCAGGGATCAAATGCACAACCTCATGGTTCCTAGTCGGATTCATTTCTGCTGTGCCACGACGGGAACTCCCGGTCTGTTATTCTTAGGAAGATGGGTCAGTGCTGCTTATAAGAGCGTCACCCTTCTCCAGATGGAGTAATACTTTGGTATCACTGAGTACTTAGTAATTACAGGACACTTACTGCTTGTTCCTTGGAGTTGTCACATCACAAATTATAATGTAGGGGGTTCCCTGGTGGCTCCATGGGTTAAGGACCCAGCATTGTCCCTGCCGTGGCTCTGGTTACCGCAGTGCCTGCATTCAGCCCCTGGCCCGGAAACTACTGCATGCTGTGGGCCTGGCCAAAAACATGTTAAAAAAATTACAACGTAAAGGGAACAAGTCCCTCAAAGTTTTTTCACTGATGAGTGCAGGGCAGGATAGCAGGACAGTAAATTAAAGAGGGCGTGTGGTTCGCTTTCTCGTTCATGGGCACAGAGCCCTTCATTTTTAAAAGCCTAAGCAGAAGTATGGGCCAAACCCTGAAACTGGTTTCACGTTGCGAGATGGAGGTGATAGGAAGAGTGGACGTGCTTATGCTCATTAGGAAGGCTGAGCACTCGTAGGGACAGGGCGGGGTGATGGGCCTGAGATCCTTGAGGAAGGCAGCACCGTCTTCGGGCAGGTTAGGCACAGAGAACAGCATGCAGTCAGGGTGGGGGTCACTACCATGGGGACACTTATAGGATTCGGTGGGTGGACCGAGTTTGGAGCTGTGCTGGGTACTGGGTCAGGACCGTCTCAGCCCTTGGTTTGTTACTCTGCAAACTTCTCTTGACTTGCACTCAAAATTTAGTGAGAACAAGAGTTTCCTCGAGTGAATTAGTGCTGTATCGGACCCCTAAGCCTTGAGGATACACTCTTGTGGACAGAACCCATGTCCTATTCATCTCTGTTTCCAGCTCGAGCCTTGCAGGTTTGGAAGAATGGCCGTCTACACATCTTTCAGGGGAGGGGACGAAAAGCCCCTGAGAAGGAAGAACGAGGACAGAAAGGTCTCGCCGTGCGTGGGTGGGTGAGGAGCACTGATCGGATGTGTGGTGGAGGCGGGGGCTGGTCACAGAGGGGAAAGAAGTGCCTGTTCTGTGAGGCGGGGGAAGCGGGGGCATTTGCCGATAAGAATAATGTAGGAAAGACAGATAATTTGGATATGCTTTTCCATAATGTTCCTGATGCTTCTTCTTCTTCCTCCTCCTTGCCCTCCTCCTCTTCTTTTTCTTCATCTTCTTGCAACACCCACTGCATATGGAAGTTCCTGGGCCAGAGTCTGAATCCGAGCCACAGCTGTGACCTCTGTGGCACTACTGGATTTTAGCCCACTGCGCTGGGTGAGGGACCTGAGCCACGGCAGAGACAGCGTCAGATCCTGAATCCACTGTGCCACTGCAGGAACTCCCATAGTATTGTTTCCTAACTATGTTTTAAAGAAGAGGTGTGTGTGTGTGTGTGTGTGTGTGTGTGTGTGTGTGTGTGTGTGATAGAGAGGGAGAGAGAGAATCCTGATTTAGGGACGTGAGGACTAAGCATCATGGCACAGAAAGAAAGCCAGTGAAACTTGGACCGTAGCACTTCTGTTTATCTGTATGATGTTGGGTAAGACAGTTTTCTTAGTGTTTCTTTCTTGGTAAAAGAAGAACTTAGCTCACTGATTTAATGTGATGATTTAATTTGCTCTCATGAATGAAATCTCTTTGTCAACTCTAAAGCATATTGCAAATGTGTTTCTTTGAAAGATATATTTATAGTTGAGTTGAGGAAAGATGTTTAACCCACTTAACAGTATGATGAACTAAGCATAAAATGTTATGAGAGTACAGAGTTACAGAATATCAGCCTGGCGGATTTTTGGAAATCATTGACACAATCTCCCATACAGTCTAACAGTATTTTCCTGTTGTAATTATTTCTGTATAATCTCTATTTGTCTTTCTCCATCCAGTTTGTGAATTCCCCCCAAAGAGATAGTATCACTGTCTGTCAGCATCTATTAAAGTCTTATCTATACGCTAATTGCTTAATACCTGTATCTTGAATTGATCTGTTGAAATCTCTCATTTTACAATGGGAGAAACAGGTTCAAATATCTCAAGTGACTCTGCAAATCTCACACAACTAGATCTTTGTACTGCCAGCCTAGTGTTTTCTACAGTGTGATCTCAGGAAAGAGATGGGTTCTGATTTTGGCTTTGATGAACAAAAGCGTAGGAGCAAATGGAAAACAGGGCGTTTCTGGCAGGGGAACAGCTAGAGCAAAGGCATCGAGACAGAAATGGGGGCTGAGTGTGCAGGGGCCCTTTTGCAGACCAGCTTGGCTGCAGTGGAGGATACCCAGTTTTTTTTTTTTTGTCTTTTTGCCTTATCTAGGACTGCACTCACAGCATATGGAGGTTCCCAGGCTAGGGATCTAACAGGAGCTGTAGTCACCGGCCTACACCACTGCCACAGAAACACAGGATCCGAGCCACATCTGCAACCTACACCACAGCTCACGGCAACACCGGATCCTTAACCCACTGAGCAAGGCCAGGGATCGAACCCGCAACCTCATGGTTCCTAGTCTGATTCGTTAACCACGGAGCCATGATGGGAACTCCAAGAATACCCACATTTTTTTACTGGGCTTTCTAACCTCTTGCAGTCCTAAGAAAAAGAATCAAGAAGCTGTCAAAATCATAACAAAAATCTTAATCATTTAGCAATCTGTCCGGTATTAAACTCTAAGTGGGAGATGCTAGACTCATAAAAAAATGAATGCAAAATTAAATAAGTCATATGAAATAAATGCTCCCTTGCCAAAGTCTCCTTTGAATTACATCAGAAAGAACCCTCAAAGTAAGAGTGAATCAAAGACGTCTTAATTTATTTTAGAGGTAAATGCTGTTGGGTAACTTGAAGTTGCTATGTGTCCTCCATGTCTTTTGACCAACCTTGACCGAGTACCACTCATTCCAGAGAGGAAAGTGTTTGGGAGTCAGGAGAAAGCTTGACTTGTCTGAAGAGACCAGAGGGAGCAGGGAAGAATGGGGGCTGGTTTACGGATTCTGGTCCTTTATTCTGTGTGTTACCCCTGACCCTAAGAATAATTTAAACCTCGCAACAGTCATCTTTTACACACACTGTGCACATTTCAGAGCTGTGCAGGCGGACGTTCAGATCCAGCCTTTCCCATCCTGGTGGCAACTGGCATCTGACAAAGAGGGTGGAGCAGACTAGCCTTGGGCCCCACGTGGGCTCCATCCTGTGTCCTGTCCCAGCTCTGTTGTCCCTGCCTTGGGAGCTTCATCCACTCACCTCACTTTTGTCTGAGCTACATTCCCGGAGCAGCCCTTCCTTGTCCCCGCTGCTCTCACTTTCCAGATCTACCCCCGTGGGACCCAGTCTGAACTAGTTCTCCATGTTTCCAGGGTGGAGCAGCACTGTGGGGCCAGCGGGGGTGTGAGCTCGCACAGTCACGGGTTAAAAACCACGACCGCCTATGCTGGCTTGAATCATCGTGCAGCTTCGCTTCTCTGAGCCCATTTCCTCCTCTCTAAAGGCTTCTCATGAATGAGTTTGTACATGACAGTGCTCCAGGCAGTGACCAACACGTGATGAGCTGTGGTGGTTGTCTTGGTGGCTGCCGTGGGGATGCGGTGGGGGAACACGCCGTCATCGGTACACAGCGACGGCTCAGGGCACATTTTTTTTTCTCTTCCAGGTCTTCGCTGACCTCTTTGCCAAGCTTGTCAGGCATAGCACTTTGGGAGCTACACACACACACACACTTGCCTCTCTCGTCTCCAACCGCAGCAGCCTCTTTCCTTAAGGGTCTGAAATGAGCTCATCGCCACACTTTTGAGCTTTTATTTCCTTTGCCGGGGCCACTTTCCCGGGACGGCTGTGTAGCGCTTTATCTCACTGGGGTCTGTGCTCAGATGCCAGCTCCTCAGCCTCTCCCCTCCCCCACTCATTTCCCCCACGGCACATCCTACTCCTGACGTCATAGTGTGCACCCGAGGGCTTATTTTATATTTTCATCATGATTCCGTTACGTCAGGACCAGTTCTTTGCTCAGGACTCTGATCTCCATTCGTAGACTAGCTTTGGATAGGTAGGAGGTGCCCAGCTAATATTGGTTAAATAAAGGATCCTCTCTTGCTTTGTATTCTTATGGTTTTAATTTTCTTTTTTTAAACACAGAAAGGCCTAGAGGATGGTGCCCAGGACTTCACTGTTTTCTGTCTCCACTCAGTGTCGTGCAAAAGCATTGGTTTATAGCCCACACTCAATGAAGACTTCTAGAATTCAATTGCATTTATCTACCCATCTGTCTCTTTTATTGAAAACAGATTTACTGATGTCTATTTGGCACCTAGTCCTAAGCTTGATTTTTCCAGAATTGAAAGATGATTGAAATGTCATCCTGCCTTCAAAGAACTCATAGTTCAGTCAACTGAGATAACAGCTCAGGGGAAGAAATGCATTTTCCAGGGTGACTCGGTACAATTTATATGGGTACACGCACACACATGCCATGGAAACAGATTGTTTAGGCGGCAATGCTCTCTGGTATTGTCTATTCAGTCTTTTGCACTTTTCAGAAATGCTGCTGGCAACTCACTAAGTTTACTTTATCACTCTTTAATGAGTTATGACCCACAGTTTAAAAAACACAGCTATACGACACCTTAGTTATTTCCTTGATTACCTAGAGAATTATGTGGTTATTATTTCTCAGATACAACTGTCTCAGCTATTTCTCCACCATGATGGTGATGATGTTATGATACCACTGCTGTGGGCATCTTACCCTGCGCCCGGTGCTGTTCTAGGCACATTTCATGGATAATCTTGCTAAATCTTCATAACAAGGCTTTGAGACTAGGTCTTGTTAGCCTCACTCAACAGACTGGAGAATAATCCCAGTGAAATTAGAAAGGCATCTTGTCTAGGATCTTAGAGCTGATGAGAGGCAGAGGGCTAGATCCTGTCTCTGGAGCTGTGCTCTTAGCCACTCCACCACGGTGACTCTAAAGCCAGCGACTCAGTCGAGGACCAGGTCTGTTTTCACTTTTGAATGTTCAGACTTGAAAACCCCCATTAGCGATGTTACTTCTCCACTTCACAGTGGAGGATAGGAATGGATGTAGCTGATCTTTGTGCTCAGTTCCTGGCACAGAGCTTCAAAAGCATTGGGATTTCTAAGTAACTGGAGTGTTTGTTGTGCCAACGAGGGCACTCACGGTGGATTCTTAGTTGACTGCGGGATGCTGGGTGGTCATCAGAAGGACCTACTCATAACTAGAGGGCTGGGGTTTTCAGCCACGCACCGGCTCGGGGAGGAGAGAGGGCTGGGGACTGAGCGCAGAATACATGGCCAATGTTTAGATCAGTGATGCCTGTGTAATGAACCTGCAGTAAAACCCCTGGACTCTAGCTCAATGGACTTCTTGGCTGGTGGACACATTGATGGGTAGGGTGTCATATGCTCTGATTCCAGCAGGCTCTGCCCCTCTCCCTGTATTGCCCTGTGCTTCTCTTCCTTACCTTCTTCCTCCTCTTCCTCTTCCTCCTCTTCCCCTCCCCCTCCCTTCTTCTTCCTCCTCCCCCTCTTCTCCTCCTCCCTCTTCTTCTCCTTCTTCCCCTTCCTCCTCTTCTTCTTCTTCTTCCTCTTCTTCTTCTTCTTCCTCTTCTTCTTCTTCTTCTTCTTCATTTTTTTTGGTTTTTAGGGCCTCACCCATGGCATATAGAAGTTCCCAGGCTAGGGGTCGAATCGGAGCTACAGTTGCTGGCTTTCGCCACAGCCACAGCAACACGGGATCTGAGCTGCATCTGTGACCTACAACACAGCTCACAGCAATGCTGGATCCCTGACCCACTGAGTGAGGCCAGGGATTGAACTCACATCCTCATGGATACTAGTCAGATTCGTTTCCTCTGCACCGCAATGGGAACTCTGTCTGTCTTTACTTCTGATCTATATCCTTCATAATAAGACTGTGATCACAAATAAGCCCTTTCAGAGAGTTCTGTGAGTCATTTTAATAAATTATCAAACCTGAGGATGAAGGAGCCCTCGGGTTAAGCTGTGAGTGGGCAGCTGGGACCTTGCTGCTGGTGTCTGAGATGTGAGTGGTCTTGCGAAATGCTGAGCCCCTTGTGGGATCTGTCCTGTCTCTGAGTAGCCAGTGTCAGCAGAGAATTGCAGCTCACCCAGCTGGGGTGGAAAAGGAGCATTTTGGAATTTGTAGCTGAGCAGTAGGAGTGCGGGTGCCTTGGGAATACCTGAAACTTGAGGCTAGGGTCTGGAGTGGGGTAGACTCGTGAAAAACTTTGCCCTGAATTGTTGGGTTGATGTGAGCTCTGGGTAGTTCATGCCAGAATTGAACTGAATTGTAGGGCATCTTGCTGGTGTCAGAGAGCTGTTGTCACAACACCCACAGGAACCTGTACAGACCCTTGAGCCTCATAGCATCAATGTGCATGATCAAGCTCACTTTAAATGAAGCATGGATGATGAATCATCTTAAATTTGGACTCCACACCTCCCACTGAGAGACTTACCATAGGGGAAAAATATGTTTTCATGTGCATTGTGTGAGCTGCCCACAAGTTATTTGGGGAAGGCATGTCTTGCCTGGGCTGGTGGACTCCCATTGCACAGGGACCTAGCAGACCAGGACTCTGGGATCAGGCACACACCTGAACCCACGGTCTGGACCTTCCTCTTACCAGTGTGTATCACCTGGGCTAGTGTCTTAGCCGGCTTAAACCTCAGTGGTCCCCCTGCCACCGCCGCCCATGCACATCCTCTGGTTGCAGCGAAAGTGTTAATAAACTTCCTCATGTAATCAGTTTCAGGGAGTGGCCAAGCCAGCATACCAGCATCCCTTTCCAAGACTTCTCAGGTCCATTCCATATTTGGGCCAGGTGTCCCAACCGCAGCGGTACAGGAAAGCCTGGAATCAGCTCCGCGGTAGTTCAGGGGTAGACCAGTAGTCCTCCTAGAGGTCTCTCGGCAGCGTGGAAGTCCTCAGAGTCTCCCACAAGACAGACTGCAGAGACTGTCGCAGGAAGAGCAGCTTCTGAAAGATGAGAGGCCCAGGTACAGAGGAACAGAGAGAGACCTGTGGGCTTGGAACGGATGTGCCAGGGGATGGGAGGGACTACCAGCTTCAGCTACACATGACGGGACGTGGAGAAAGGAGAGCGGGGTCCCTGGGCCATCTAGACAGAGGTCCCAAGTCCACAGGTGTTGAGGAGCTGGACTACTGGTCAGCCAGGGAAAGAACCGGGTGTAGATGAGCACAGACCCAGGTGGCCCGTGCGTGTCATCCTGCGTGACTTCTGTGGAGCACCGTCTTTCAGGGGATGGAGCTGGATGAGGCCGAGACAGACCTGGCTTGTCCTCACGCCCAGCAGTGACACAAAGGGACACTGCACAGCTCTCAGCCTCCAGCCGAGGGGGAGAGGGACCACAGATGCTGACCATGCCCAGACCACATTCTGTATTTCTGCAGCTGATGGGAGCTCAGGGGACTGGAAAACATGTCACTTGGTTGAAGAGGAAAGGTTTCATCTTCATACACTAGTTTAACGTATGAAGTTAGTTTGCATACACTAACCCAAAGTGACAGAGACCTGCAAGGTCTGCACAAGAGTCATCAAAGGAGAGGAAGGGAGATTGATAGGCCTGGTTGAGAGCAGTGCCTAGAAAAAAATGAACAAAATATTTACACGTCGAGCCTATACTGGCTACACATTACCCACTTGCTGGTTACACAGAGCTGGGCAAGGTTCAAGTCAGTCTGAAGGACTTATTTGAGTGGCCGGCCCAAAGGTCCAGACTCAGACAGAGGTGGTCTGGGAGTAACAAGGGTCAGGAACAGCCGCAGGGCACATCAGCCCCGAGGGCGACCAGGACGCAGAGACACACGGCAGCAGGGCAGTCGCGGCTCAGCCAGGGGCAGGGTGTGTGCTTCGTCCCGGTGGGAATTTGGCGGCTTGGGCAGCAAATAGAGAAGACACGGAAAATGCTTGTACCGAGGGGCTGGCAGAGTGGGCACCCTTGCTCTGTCCAGCCCGTGGTCAGAGCACATGGTGACAGGTGCCTCCAAGGTGCATGTCCTTCCAAAGGAGGCAGCCCCGCCCCTCCCGTCCGTGGAGACCATCGCTCCAACCAGGTCAGCGTGTCTGTCATGCTTCCTCTTGTTCTCAGTTACTGTAAATGAATTTCTGCTGAATCACCGAGAGGTGGGCAGATTTACAACAGATTAACTTTCATTTAGTTTAAGGGAATTGTCTAACTGCATGAATGCAGGCCGGCTGCAAGCCTGTGATGGTTTATAGCTCCTGCTTGGTTGACAGTCCCTTTCTCCCGCCCCCCTTCCCCCCTCCCACGTGTCCCTCCTCTGCCACTTTTGCCCTGGAGTCGCCTGGGATATGTACCTCGACAGACACTTCGTGGGCTGGGATGAAAGCTTCCACAGAGCTGTATAAAAAATATTTATGGTGTGTCTCCACAAATGCTCTAGTTTATAGTCCTAAGTGAGTATAAATGAAGCATGACAAGCAATTTGCTGCACGGAAGTGGATATTAATGACCTGACATATTCATACCTACTTGTATGGTCAGTTGTTTTTGTTTTTTTTTTTTTTTTTTTTGCCTGTGACATATTTTGGTCCAAAGTATTTTATATTAGGAATACCCCTTAACTCATATTAAGAGGATGACATCTTCCCAAATTCCCATACTATTCCCATGGGTACTAAAGAGCTCATTTCTTTATGGTTGGTGGGAACCTTACCTAGGGAAGAAAGGTGGCCAAGAGAGGCAGGTTTTCTGTTAATTGAATCATTAAAACTTTCTGGCCTGACTGCTTGGCTTAGATGCTGAGTGTGCTATGGCCCCTGCACAAGCTCAGGGTCTAGTGGGGTCACCACGGATAGCTGGATCGAGGGCTGAACGGGGACAAACTTAGGGCCCTACTGCTCCCTTCTGGCAAGATTGTCCTGGAAAGCTCCTGTCACACCTCTGGGGTGACAGTGGATGTCTGGGCCACGCATGGGAACAAGGCAGGGTGATCCCTGGGGACGTGCATCAGCTTATTCTGTCCCCCCCCCCCCCGTGACTGTCCTCGGCAGAGTCACGTTGCCCGGAGGGGCTTGTCCAAAGCAGACCATCCCGTAAAGAAACAAGAGTTCGCAGGTTAGGAGACACAGGTCAGGATGATCGGGCAGGAGAGGGTTAGAAAGGCAGTCCAGGCCATGTTTACCTCTACGTGACAGGCGAGTGCCGAGCTGGGGACACGGGAGAGGGGCGGGGCTTGCCCTGGCCTGTCCTCTCTGCTGAATCTGGTTTCGGGTGGGGGCGTGGAGACAAGCTGTGCTAAACCTGGCAAGGTGAGGGACCAGACTGGAGGACAGTGCTAGCTTCGCAACTCTGCTCTGTACCAGGTGACAGCAGGGCGATGGGGTTAAAAAAGGGAAGCAGCAGCAGGTTCCCCTAGGACTTTTCCCTTTTTCCACCATCAAGACTGTTTTAAGCACCAGAAGGGAAATCATGAGGCCATGAGATGCAGTGATGACTGAGGAGACAGGCCCCAGGGAGGAGATGTTGGTACAAGCCCCCAGTGGAGTGCCGTGGGCTGGGCTGAGGCGGGGCATGGCCACCACTCAGCTGGACAAGGGTAGGTCTGTGTGGCCCAGAGACAATGAGGAAGAAAGTCGGGTGTGACATGTGACTGCACCTGGTGTCTCAGGAATATCGACTTCTACAAGATTTTAAACTGCCCGGTCTCCTACCAGCCCCAGGGTGGCTCTTCCACAATTCATTAGCTGTTCCACCTGAAGCACAGATGTTTTAGAGATTAACCATTACTGAGAATATTCAGACTTGATGTTTTGTAATTTCATGACCAAAACAGACCTTGCAGAACAAAACTCAAATTGTTAGCTTTGCCCCCAAGGCCCTAAGGATTTCATAGGAACGTGAAAGAAGAATCCCATGAATTATTTCCTCTGCATAAGAAATTGTCCTCCCCCAGGCTATTTGGTGACATCCCGGGAGATGGAAGGGGATAACACAAAGCTTCTCTTGAGATGGCCAAAATGAAATTAATTCTATTCTCCGGCCAAGGAAGAGCAGGATGGAAATTCTCTCACTGAGCCCGAGGCTGCTCGGCCTCACTGGTGGTTTGTGGGCCTTATCTCTGCACACATTTACCTGTGTCCTTGTGCACAAGGGGCTGTGGCTGGCACTGGGGCTTTGACTGTGACAGAGTTGAGCCTGGGCAGGAGGAGAAATCTTCCCCAGCACTGAGGGCTGGGCAGCCCAGCTTCCTGGGGGATGCGGACTCTGCCCAATGTCTTCAATAAGATGTGTCCACTGGGGCCAACAAGAGGCTATGGGCTTTTCTGGAAGAACACAGGCCCTGGGAAAAAGAGGGAGACCAGAGCTTCTGCCTTTTGGTAGGGTTATACTTGTGACAACTCTGACAAAAACGACTGGATATATTCTGTCTCCAGCTAGATTTTCCGTAGCTAGAGGAGCCTGCGAGCCACACCAAGCAGCTCCTGTGGTCAACACTTACTTGGGACATAGCATATGCTCAGCACGTCCTGCTTTTTAATGTGAACTTTGCAGATTTGGATTCTTTCCTGTTTCTTCCTTCCTTTCTGCCTTCCCCCCCTTCCTTCTTCCCTCCCTCCTTCCCTCCTTTCTTTCCTCCCATTTTGTTTCACTAGATTTGAGTGTTTTACATATTGTCTTTTTTTTTTTTGCTCTTTCTAGGGCTGCGCTCGCGGCATATGGAGGTTCCCAGGCTAGGGGTCTAATCGGAGCTGTAGCCACCGGCCTACGCCACAGCCACAGCAACGCAGGATCCGAGCCGCGTCTGCAACCTGCACTACAGCTCACGGCAACGCCGGATCCTTAACCCACTGAGCGATGCCAGGGATCAAACCTGCAACCTCATGGTTCCTAGTCGGATTCATTAACCACTGTGCCACGACGGAAACTCCACATACTGAAAACACATTGTCCTGCCTTACAATTATTTGTGTTGATGTTTCCATACTAGATTGTAAACAACCAGAGGGCCAGGGCCAGGGCATTGATCTCTGCTTCCCCGCAGCATCTGAGAGCCTTCTGACGGCAGGATCAGAGTCCAACCCTAGATTAGAAGTAGGAAGGCCTGGTTTGAGCTCCTTCTTGCAGCGTGACCTTGTGCTACTGACCTAACCGTTTGGAATTTCCATTTCCTTATCTGAAGTGTTAGGATTTCAAATATATAAAATTAACAGGGTGCTATTTCTAGGATGAAATAGCATGATAAGAAATGGATAGGTTAGTATTTGGAGGTTAAAACTTGATCAAAGTCTTGGGTTTAGTCTATGTTAAACCTAAAGCCATAATTTCTTACTAGCAGATCGTTAAGTGTCATCAGCATGTGTGAAATAGTGATAGGGAACAGACATGGAATCAGGGCTCCACAGGCATCTAGACTAGTGTCCGATTTGGAATCTTTTGCTTTTTACTAATAACTTAATCAGGATCACAGTATATGTACCTAGGGTCACAATAACCTTCTGTACCCAATAACGTAGAGAAGGAAGGTTCTCCCAAAGCAGAGGCTACATGGTAATAACCTGCTCTGTTTCCCTATGCTTGTTCTGTTTCTACAAGTTTTCTGCAGAGATCTAGCCTTACTTTTCAATTTGAATCCTGCTAGTATTAACCACATATATGATTCATGTAACACTGTATATTGTATTAGGATGTAATCTCCTGGAAGGTGGTAGTTTTTGTCTGATTGGTTTATTTCTGCGTCTCCATCACTTACAGCGGCTTCCAGCTTAGGTGCTCAATGGATATGGAATGAAGGAGTGAATGAATGAGGCCCCCTACCGTTCAGAGCTCTCTTTGGTTGCTAAGGCAACTTGGATGGGCTGGTAAGAGGAATGAAGCTTAGTGGTCCAACTGTGACTGCTTCTTGCAATTGAGTTAATTCAGTACCTGAGGCGTCTCCTGGAGATTATGTCAAACAGCTAGTTTCCTAGTCTGACAGGCAAGGTTCATGAGTCTGCTCGATGTGTTCTCACTCTCTTTAACAACAACAAAAATTCATTTTGAGGTAAAATATCCTGAAAGGGCCTTCGGTAATCCGCATCACCCAGAGAAGGTCAAACGCATCCCTCCATCCTGGGAGGCATATTTCACTGCTGGTTAGTGTCAAACTTTATCTCATTTGTCAACAAAGCACTGTGGCAAATAGACACTACCAGGCACAACCTCTCTTTTTAATGTGTTTACAGAAGGAAGACCCTGGTTTAGCAGTTGGTGAATTTATCATTTCCTATCAATGAAATCCAATAGGACACGTGCTCAGACCTTGCCTGGGATACCAAGAAGCTAAGATCTAATTAGTATACTCTTCCTAGTGATAGGAAATTGTTACCTTTCAATTACTCTTGATCTATAAGCAGACACAGAAAATGCACTTTTAAAGGGGCTGTACATTCTGTGTCTCACATATCACTGAAAAACCCAACTGTGAATTATGATGGGAAATTTGTGGCTGGGTTTATTTTACAAAGGGTCCAACAAAGGTCAGAGGGAATCAACACTGTACTTACTGTACAAGATGAGCATTTATTTGTAAAGAAGAGGAGACATAACTAGAGGACAGGAATTGTATTTTTACTACGTGGCAGGGCAAGTTGGTCCACCTTTTTTCTTCATTGAAAGATTTTATGCCATCCTTAAGCATTTTCTGTTTAGTAAGAATGTTAGGATTCAGCTTCCACGGAAAACTTCGTTCAGTTTTTAGTTAGTCTTGGACTTAATTTATAGATAAATTTGGATGATATTATTTTAAAACACACTCTCACATTTACTCTAGCTATATGCCTTATCTTTGATTCAAATAAAAATAATTTTGAGACAAAACGTAAAGTAGGGATCTATTTCACATTACATTCCAGAAGATGAGCCATTCATCCAAACACCAAACAAACAAGCCATCTTTTCCTAACTGGTTTGACCTAAAGTTATATCTTTTACTAAACTTTACGTTCCATTTGAACTCCCTTTTCCATTTCAGTGATGTTTTCCATTTATGTGTCAATATTAAGCTTGTAATTACTATACGTTATAATCCTTATCACCTTTTTTTAGAATTATTTGGGGTATATTTTATGCTTGCCTTTTCATAAAAACTATTCAGTTAGCTTTTTGCTTCTACTAATTCTCCTTCTCTTCTAAAATGTCAAAATCACATAAGCATAAATATAAGTGGACAGATAGGATATTGACAGCTTTACAGGTTTATATAGATTTATGAATTTATAGAGTCTTGAGAGATTTATGATATTGATTTTTCCTCAAAAGTAGAGTACGTCTTCCCAGTCATTAAAATAGCTTTTTAAAAAATAATTCTCACTAGCATTCACAGTTTTTCCTCATAGAGCTTTAACGTAGTCCTTGTTAATACTTATCTTTTATTGTTTATTACTGTTAAGTTACAGCAACAGTCCTTTTCTCATTATGTTGGTTGGTCTTTTTAGAGTGGGGAGCTACTGAATTTGATATGTGAACTTTGTAATCAACCACTTGACTGGGTTCTTTTTTAGTTCTTAACTGTGTTCCCCTAATTCTCTTGGGCTTTCTAGATATGCTCTATTATCTTTGGCAAATGACAATGATCTTGAATCCTTTCCAGTTCTATGCCTCATATTTCTTTCTCTTGCCTACTGGTACTGGCTGGGATCTGTTGAATTATGATAAAAATAGTGAGGAAAATGGCCAACTTGTTTAATTCCTGATATTAGTGGGAAGGCCTTTAGTGTTTCACCATTAGGCATTATGCTGGCTTTGGCTTGGTTTACTGGCACTCAGTTAAGAGCTTTATTTGAACTTTAAAATCAGGACTATGTATTGAATTTTACTGAATATTGTTTGTACAGCTGCTACATAAGTATCTATGCCTTTTTGGTAACTATGATAAATATTGTATAAGGCATTTGTAGGCTATATATTTCTGTATTAAGGTCTTGTGGGATTTCTTATTAATATGTTATTTAGGACATTTACAATATTTATAATCTATTTGTAATAATGCAATTTATTAATAAATTTTGTCTACATCATATACCATTTCATGTCATCATGCCCTTTTTGGTCATATTTTCATATCCAGATTATGATGGTTTTGTAAACGTAATTTGGGAACTTCTGTTTCAGCAAAAATTTTGAAAGCATTTGGGCAGTCTGTTAGCTGAAGCATGAAAAGATTCATCTGGAACCTCTTATGCCTGTTATCGCTGATCACACTCCTTTGCACCTTGCATTTATGTACATTTATGCTTCAATCTAGAGACTTTATTAAATTTACATTTAATTTTATTTTTACAGATAACTTAATAGGAATTGCAGGTGACTTCCATTAGGATGGCCTGATTTTCTCGCAAAAAGCATTTCGGGCTAATGATTCAGTAGCCACTGGTAATCACAGATACATTAATTAATTATTCATGTTTTAATTTTATCATTTCTTCCTTGTTTATTTGATGTAATATTTCCATAAACAGAAAACTTCTCTTATTATTGATATTTGATTATCATTACTCTTTGATTATTATGATTATTCTTATGATAATTCATGCATTAATGGCAGGGAAATTCCTCTTTTTTTAAAAGCAATTTTCAAGATAATGAGTTGTTTCCTTGGTGATGGGAGGTATTTTATTTGTTTTGTTATTGTTGCTTTTTTATCTTTATGAACTCCTGGATTTAGGCTTGTTTGATGTGCTTTTTTAATCTGTTGCAGTTATTAACCTAATTAACATGTTTTCTCATCTCTGGATAATACATGCTTGTTAAAACACGGTACATGACATAGACCTTGCTATTTTCCTTGTTTCTAATAGGAAAAATTGTTATTGCCTCCTTTTGAACATCTTTTTTTCTTGCTTTAGATCTGGAATCTGGAGTCATTTTTCCATAGTCTTGGTTAAACTCAGAAGGAAAGTATTTGGAGAAAGTACTCTATATATGAGATGTGTTTACTGCTATTGGAACAATCACTCAAGCCTCTTCAGTAACAAAAATTTTAAAAACATTTTGTAAGTTCATACTGATACTTCAAGTTCTAATTATTATCCATCATAATTATTGATTTACTTATTCACGCCACACGCACTACAATTTCATGATTACAATCACCACCAGCAAAGAGGTTTACATGTGTGTGGAGACTTGGGGCATCCAGAATTGTAGGAAAACGAATTTCCATTTTTTAAAGCCATCAGGTCTATGGTAATTTGTTACAGCAGCCACAAGAAACTGGTACATGATTTTTTCCACTTTTCAGATATTATGAATAATGCCACTATGAACATTCATGCACACTTTAAGCAATTTTATTGGAGTATAGTTGACTTACAAGGTTGTATTAGTTTCAGGTGTAGAACAGAGTGAATCACTTATACACATATGTATATCCATTCCTTTTTCCCATGTAGGTTATTACAGAATATTGAGTAGATTTCCCTCTGCTACACAGTAGATCCTTGTTACTTATCTACTTTACATATAGTAGCATACACACATTTTTGTGTTGGAGTTTTCATTTTTCTCATATATGCATATTTGTGTCAGCATCTACTTTCTTTTTCTTTTCCATACACCTGGGAATGAATTTCTGGGAGTGACAGTATCTCCATATTGAACATTTGGAAGCAGTGCCAACATTTTCCAATGTAGCCGCGCAATTTTACCAGGGAGCTCCCATTTCTCCACATCCACATCAGCACTTTTCTTTTAGCCACCCTAGGAGGTGTGAGATCATATCTCACTGTGGTTTGCATTTGAGTTTCTCTAATGTCTAATGATGTCTCATGATGTCAAGCGTATTTTCACCTGCTTATTGGCTGTTTGCCTTATCACCTTTGGAGATAAATCAGTTGATGACTTGCTCATATTTTAACTGGATTATCTGTCCTTTGCTATTGAGCTGTAAGAGCTCTTTAAAGATATAATTTCCTTTGTATACATCTATGATTTGTAAACATTCGCTCCTTTTCTACCTTTTTTTCAGTTTTCTGGTGGCTGTCTTTTGAATCACAAAATTTTTTAGTTTTGCTGAGATTATAGTTACCTATTTTTTCTTTTGATGCTTATGCTCTTGATGTGAGATCTAAGAAGCCATTGCCTAACCCAACAGCATTAGAATCTGAATCATTTCTTCTAGGAGCTTAAAAAGTCTTAGTTCTTACATTTAGGTCCATGATCTATTTTAAATCAATTATTTATTTTAATAAAAATATCAATGTAACCTTAAAAGTTGTCGATTCATGGAGTTCCCTTGTGATGCAATGGGTTACGGATCTGGAGTTGTCATTGCAGTGGCTCGTGGCACAGGATCGATCCCTGGCCCAGGAACTTCTACATGTCACAGGTGCTACCACCCCCAAATTTTTGTGGATTTGTTTATCTTTTCCAAGAAGCAACTTTTGGTTTTATGGATGTTTTCTATTGCTTTTCTTTTCTGTGTTTCATTTATTTCACTCTAATCTTTATTGTCTCATTCTTTTTGCTTAGTAATGATTAATTTGTGATCTTTTGTCTTTTTATGTTATTTATTTATTTGTTTGTTTATTTATTTATTTATCTATCTTTTTGCCTTTTCTAGGGCCCCACTCGCAGCATGTGGAGGTTCCCAGGCTAGGGGTCTAATCAGAGCTGTAGCCGCTGGCCTACACGGCAGCCACAGAAACGTGGGATCCGAGCCGCATCTGCAACCTACATCACAGTTCATGGCAACGTCAGATCCTTAACCCACTGAGCGAGGCCAGGGATCGAACCCACAACCTCATTGTTCCTAGCTGGATTCGTTAACCACTGAGCCACGATGGGAGCTCCTTTTGTCTTTTTAAAATATATGCTATATATGATAACTAAGTTTCCCTCTGAACATTGCTGTAGCTGCAATCTGTAAGTTTAAATATGTTGTTTATTTTGTTCATTTGAAAGTATTTTCTAATTTCCCTATAATTTCCTCTTTGGACCTTAAATTGTGAATATGTTGTTTAATCTCCATGTATTTGTGAATCTCTGAAATTTTGCTCTGTTGTGGGTTTATGACTTAACTCCATTTTGAACAGAGAATACATATTGTCCGACTACAACTATTTACATTCACTGGGCTTGTGTAGTAGTTTAGCATTTGATCCCACTTGGAAAGCGTCCCTTGTGTGTTTAAGAAGTTAAGCGTGGTCTCTATTGTTGAGAGGAGCATTATGTAAATGTCTGTTGGCTCTGTGAGTTTTAATGCTTACAGGGCTTCCGCTTACTTGTTGGTCTTAAGCCTCGTTGTTCTCTCCATTTTTGAAAGAGTTGTCAAACTACTGTTTGAATTGTGTGTTTATCCCTTCAGTTCTGTCAGGTTTTGCTTCATCTATTTTAAGGCTCTGCCATTAGGTTCATATATGTTTATTATATCTCTCTAATGGATAAAGTGTCTTTCATTCTTTCTAGTATACATTTTCCCCATAACATTCATGTTATTTATAAAAAGTATAGTCACTGTATCTCTCTTTGGGTTATTGCTTGAATGTATGTATTTTCTATCCTTTTACATTCAACTTATTTCTGTCTTTGAATCTAAAGTGTGTGACTTGTAGATGTCAGGGAGGTGGGTCTTTTTTAAACAACTCATTCTGCCTATCACTGTTTTATAGTTGAAGTGTTTAATGTATTCATATTTGTTATAATTACTAATCAAGTAGGATCTGCCATTTGACAGTTTATTTTCTGTACGTTTGTTTTGTTTTCTAGTTCTCAGTTCCTGTCTCTTATGTTAAATAGTTTTTTTCCTTTTTTAGTGTAATATTTTAATTCCCTTGCTGTATCTTTCACTATTTTTTTTTTACCTCTGTCTTTTATTTTATTTTATTTTTTTGTTGTTTTAGGGCCGCACCTGTGGCATGTGGAGGTTCCCAGGCTAGGGGTCTAATCAGAGCTACAGCTGCCGGCCTATGCCAGAGCCACAACAATGCAGGATCCGAGCCGTGTCTGCAACCTACACCACAGCTCACGACAATGCCAGATCCTTAACCCACTGAGCAAGGCCCGGGATCGAACCTGCAACCTCATGGTTCCTAGTTGGATTCATTTCCACCGAGCCACGATGGGAACTCCTTTTTCACTATTTTTTGAATTATTTTCTTATAGGTTTTCCATGGGAATTACAATTAGCATCTTAAATTAAAACAATCTTTTTCAGATTAATATTATTTTAATTTGAATAGATACACAAACTTCCCCCAATGTTTTTTTTAACTTCTCTCCTTTATGCTATTATTGTCATACAAATGACTTTTAACATTTGAAGCCCTTCAGCACTGTTTTATAATTATTTTGTTGTCTTTTAAATCAGATATCAGAAGAAAAGTTACAAAATACATTTATACTGTCTTTGATAATATTTACCTCGTTACCTTTATTAGTGCTCTTTATTTTTTTGTGTGTGGATTTAGTTTACCCTCTAGTGTCTCTTCACTTCAGCCTAGTAGATTTTTCAAATTTATGTAGGACAGTTTTGCTAGAGACACATTCTCTCAGTTTTTGTTTATCCGGGACTGTCTTAATTCCATCTTCATCTTTGAAGGCTAGTTTTGCTGGATATGAAATTCTTCGTGAACAGTCTTACTTTAAATAGGCTGAAGAAAGACATTACAATGTCTTTTAATCTCCAACACTTCCAATAAGAAGATGTTCATTTTAATAAGGATCATTTGTATATAATGCCCTTTTCCCTTCTTACTTTCATTTCTCTCTTCTGTCAGTTTGACTATAATTTTCCTGAATGTAAATTTTTTCATTTTTTTGTTTCATTCTATGGGGAGTTTGATGAGATTCTTGGATGTGTAGGTTAATATTTTAAGTCAAATTTGGGAAATTTCATGTCACTGTTTTTAAGATATTTTTTCTGCTCTTTTTGTCTTCCCTTTCTGAGACTAGTATTATGTGCATGTTTGTATGCTGAATGGGTCACTGAGGCTTTGTTTATTTTTGCTTATTCTTTTCCTCTCTCCTCCTCAGACTGGGTAATCTTTCTTGACATATTCAAATTCACTTATTCTTTCTCTTTATTCAAACTAATTATTGATGCCTTTAGTGAATTTTTGTTATAGTTATCCTCTTTTGTTATAGTTATACTTGTTATAGTATAGTCATACTGTTTGTTACAGTTATAGAAGTTCAGAATTTCTATTTAATGCTCTTTTACAATTTCCATATCAGTTTCAATATCAGTTTGTTCTTTCCAAAATCATTACCAATATTCTCTATTTGACAGGATATTTCTTTTAGCTATTGAATATATTTACAGTAACTGCTCTGAAGTCTTTGTCTACTAAGTCCAAAATCCAGCTTCTTTAAGGAACTGTTGAGTATATTTTTCCCTGTGTGTGTGGTATACTTTCCTATTTATTTGTATTTCTTGTTATTTTCGTTGTTGAAAACTAGATATTTCAGATAGTACATCACAGCAATTCTGGTCAGAGCCCTTCCCCATCCAGTTTTTGGTGATCTCATTGTTTTTTTTTCCTGTTATTTATTTTCTTGTTGCTGCTTTTCTGTTTAAGGAGTTACCTTGGCCAATTCTGTAGATTCTGTATTCTCTGCAGTTAAAGCCACTGAGTTCTCTGATACTTTTTTTAAAAAAGCTTTTGTTCTTAAGGTTTATCCCCCAGTCAGTATAATGTAGTGGCCATTTTAGATCAGAAGATGTCCTGAAATGCCTTGCCTTTCGGTCTTCCCCTCTTTGCCATGGGGAGCTGTGTAGGAGCACACATCTTCACACTTCAGGCAGTCTAGAAGGCAGACCTACTTTACTTTCCCACGTGCAGGGCTTCAAGTTCTTCCACAGGAATGTGGTCTTATTTTTTTTTCTACCACATTTTTCCTGGGCATGTACACAGCCTTGTGCATGAACACCAACTCTAAGCTCTGCAGGACTGTCAGAGGTTTTCATGTTCCCTATGTTCGTCTTGTTCTCCATAATCCCTTTTATATGCCTGGCTAGACTGCTGTTTGCTATGACCACGTCAAGGCATAGACTTAGGCAATTACAATGTTGTCAAGAGAAAGATATTTCTTTGGCGGTCCTCTCAGGGTAGGGCTTTTTTCTTCTTAATGAACTGAGCATGGTGCTGAATCAAAGAGCCACAGGATCTGGGCGTAGAGATTTCTCTGGTAGCTGGAAGTTCAGACAACATATGTACTGTGCTCTGGAGATGGTGGTCTTATTGGAATTTCAGAAGAGTTCAGTCATCCTGTTTGGCTGCAGAAATACTGGCTTTCCACGGCTACCACACTCCTGAGCAGGGGGCGAAGGGTTATGGGAATAGCCCCAAGTTAAAAGGAGGTTGTGCTATGAAGTTTCAGTGTTTCTCTTCGGTAGTACGTGCTTTCATTTCAGTGAAGGATGAAGACTAACAAGCGAGCCTGCAGGACTTCCACAGGTCTGCATAACAGTGTTTCTTAACTAAGATGTTGCTAAGATGTTGCTTTTCATGACTAATTATAAATAATGCTGAATATTTTATAATGTGGCTTCCAGAAACAGATTGAATATGTTAGGGCTCCAAGGTGACATAATTTAAGCTTGTATCAGAATACAGATTTGAAAGTGTTTGTACAGAATATAAGACTTTTAAAACCGAGAAACACTGAAACAAAATAAATTAGGTTGTGTAATACAGGCCACTGGCATTTAGCTGAAAAGGGCATATTACAAGCTGGTTAAAGGTAAATCCTCTGTCTATAGAAGTATTGACTATTTCCCAAATCAACCATTCATCAATATGTCCAGACGTTTCCAACAAAGAGTTTGCAATGGATTTAACTTTCCTTCTGTTAAAATTGCTAGCACAGGATCAATGAAAACCAATTGCTCTTTGTCAGAAGTACAAGATAACAAAATAACTGAGAGTTACAGCCATCTTCAGTCAACTGGTTAATTATTCGTATTTTGGTTCCCTTTTAATTTTGAATTTTCTCTGGAGTGAAATCTTGCTCTATATTTTCCTCCAGTGATGTGCTCTACCCTAGTGATTTCCAGAAGGTAAAAGTAAATCAAACCAATTATAATTAGTGCTCTTCTGAGTCCAGAAATCATTAGAGATAGCAAGAGGGAAACTTTCCTGAACTCCTATCTGCTCATTCCACATGCTCTCGTGCCAGTTTTTATAATAGGCTCATTATCAAAGACGGTAAATGGACCTTTAACTTCAATTAATCCCTGTTGTTCACTTGACTGTGTTCATCTTATAAACTAAGGAGCTGAGCTGATTAAAAATTTGCTTAGGTAGGTATGTCATAATTTCCTTTCCAAACTTTTTTTTCCTGCTTTGCCCCAAATTGCCCTCAAGTAGGCAGCCACATCCAGCAAGTTGGATGTCATTCACTTGGGTTAAAGATGACATAACAAAAAGAAACACCAGGCTGGTTTGGGGACCAGGAAGCATAGTAGTCACAAATAGTAGCAAACATGAGGTCAAGGTCTTAGACAAACTTCCCTGAAAATAGACTCTGAGATGGGAATGGCATGCAAAAGGCTTTCAGTACTGTCATCACAGTAGATAAACCTTCAGTGAAGTGAAAAATTGGAGTTAGGCAGAGAGAAAGTTGACCTGCAATGTGGTCTTCACTAAGGCTCCCACCAAACCATGGGAAGCTCTTGAGCTGGGACCAACCTTACATGGACCAAGCCTCTGTTCCGCTGTGTCAGCCTGCTTGGTGGTGGTGTAACCTTGGACATGAATTTTCCTATGGCTGAGAGTAACACCCAGCAATAGATACATCTGTGAACTCTCAGCATCCAGTAGTCCCCCAGATGGGATGTGTGCATGTGAATTATGGAAGGAATCTTGGTTGGACTTCCAGAGAATCCATTGCAGTCAGTCAATTAGGCAGGCTTAGGGTTAGGGTGTGTACAGAGTGGTTTTTATGTCACTAGAAGTGCAGTGATTAAACTGTAGCACTGCTAAGCTCTTATGGCCATGAGGGAAGATTTAATGGTGTAATGACATCCATGTATCTTCAAAATGAGTGTTTTTCAGCTCAGACCCCAAATAGGCAATGGCTTTTCCCATTAGAAGCGATGAACTATAGCCCTTTGCATTACTGCAAACTGAAGATGATGGAAGTCAGAGCAACAATCATTTGGGTAAATGGGCAGGGAGAAAAATAACATGGAAACAGGGCACAGAGAGAAGGGTGTTTTTGTCTTCCTTGAGTTTTATGAAAAGCAGGAAGCTGACTTTTCACAAAGTATTTGGGGAAATCTAACTACTGTCAGAATATTGATCAGAAAAGTTAGGTCTTTAAGTTATTTGGATTTTCCTTGTCCAATAGCAGCAGAGTGCTGGTTACATGGCCATGCTCCTACTATGGACAGCTACAAAATGTAAGCAAAGCACAAAACAAATCTCTTTGAAGGTCATAGAGGAGACTACAAAGCTTAAAGACCTGGACCTGGGAGAAGAGGAAAGCATATTGAGATGGGTTCATCATTCCAGAGGGATTTTCCATTGAGGATGTGACAGGTCATACATAGCACAGGGCTGAAAGCCTCTGAAGCCAAGGAGAGAGCAGTGACTTTGGTTGGGAAACCTGATTCTTTTTTTTTTTTTCTTTTTAGGCCCACACCTGTGGCATATGGAGGTTCCCAGGCTAGGGGTATAATCGGAGCTACAGCTGCTGGCCTATGACAGAGCCACAGCAATGCCAGATCCAACCTGCATCTGCAACCTACATCACAGCTCATGGCAATGCTGGATCCTTAACCCACTGAACGAGGCCAGGGATCAAACACACGACCTCATGGTTCCCAATCGGATTCGTTTCCACTGTGCCGTGACAGGAACTCCAGGAAACCTGATTCTTTTTCTTTTTTCTTTTTTTTTTTTTGATAGGCAAGAAATAGATTTATTAGGATAGGACACTTGTGAGAGATGCAACTGGGCAGGCAAGGAGGCTCTGCCCGAGGATCAGGTGGGCTACAGTTTTATTATCCAGTGGGAGTGGGGGTTGGAAAAGCCTGCCTCTTCCTTTCTGGGAGTAGCTTCTCCTCCTTGGTGTCCAGTAAGGTGTGTATTCAAATCAGCAGAAGGGCGGTCCTCAAACTCTTGCCCTTGGTCTGAATTGGAATGCTGGCCTAATCCCATCCCCCACCCAATGACTAGAGGCAATTCTTGCACTTCCACTGGTCAAGCAAGTCTGCCTTGTTCTGAATGGCTTTTTCGAGCAATTTATTTACTTACAGTGATCTCCCAAAGTCCCCTAAATTTCCCTCATTATCTGTGGTCCTTTATTGGAATTTCTAAAACTACCTGTGCCTATTCCATCTCTATCATTCCCTCTCTCCAGGTGTTTTACCCCTTTATGCCTAAAGGGCATATTGAGCGATGTTCAGTAACTTATTTCCTGCTGAGTTAGGGCGTAGGTCTACCCAGGGAAGGAGTAAAACACCTGGCTGACTGTCTCTTTTCTGTTGGGAGGGCTGTAGCCAATGTCGCTTGGTTATTTTCCCAGCCACCTTGGAGGTTAAACAGCATATGGTGAAACCAGTAGGTCCTCCTGGCCATTCTTGCCAAGGGGGTAAGGGGAACCACTGGAACCCATGGGACCTGAGGGTCTAGGCTCACCGGGGGGTGGGGTGGGGGGGGTGGGGCGCTTGGAAACCTTGGGGACCAGGTGCAGCATTGTTTCCTTTGGGTCACTCAACTCCCATGATTTCTTGGTTGGTGGGTGGCACCTCGCCTTTGGGAAACCTTCTCTCCATAAATGAGTTAGGTTCTTAAGAATTCTCCTCTGCCTCTGATTTTAAGAGGGTACTGCTTTTTGTCAGGATATTCCTGCCCTGTCTCAACTGGATATCCTTGGCCAAGCCTGGAATCTCCATATTCCACACTCCAGGGTCCACTAAGACTTCTACCTCAGCTTCAGATTTGGTAGGTTTCTCTGTTTTCTGTTAGAACCATTTGGTGATGAGGGTGGGTTCCTTGCTCTGCCAGAAACAGAGTGACCCCCAATTTAGTTAATAAATCTCTTCCTATTAAAGGGATGGGGCAATCAGGCACAAAACAGAAAGGAATGTAAAAGCAAATGGCCATTGATGTTGCACAAGAGGGGCTCCAGGAAAGTGTGCCCTGGCCTCTTCCCTGACAGACCCATTACGTACTCCTTATGATTACTAAGGTTTCCAATCATAAGGAGTTAAGACCTAGAAGGGTCTACCAGTATCTACAAGAAATTCAGTTAAGTGGCCTGCCACATTAATGACCCTGCAAGGCTCGGCATTTGTTATGCAGATGGTATCTCTAAGCAGAACAGCTTTTGGCCTCAGTGGGAGGGGGGCCCTGGATCTTCTGACTGCAAAACCATCAATGGCTGAGGGGCCCCTGTCACTTTGTGGCATCTGGGGCATTCCCTCTTCCAATGCCCTGGCTGCTTGCAGAAGGCACATGGATTGTAATCTTTTCTGCAGCAGCCCTTTGTCCACACAGGGTACACTGGTCCTGTCTGGGTACCCGTGGGCCTAGTGATCTGGCAGGGCCAGACTGGCCTGGAAAAGCCAGCCTCCCTATTGGTGGTCTCTGAGCAGACAAAGCCACTGCAATCATTTGAGCCTTTTGCATATTTCTCTGGGTGTGTTCAGCCTTTTCAGCCACATCCCTGCTACTGAAAACCGAATAAGCCAGTTGGAGCAAATTGTTCATTGGAGTCTGAGGACCAGCAGTTGCTTTCTGAAGTTTGTGTCTGATGTCGGGGCAGGCTGGGCTATGAAATGCATAGCCGAAAGGTCCTGTCCCTCAGGGGTGGAGGGATCCACACTTGTGACTTCCTAAAAGCCTCTGCTAGTCTCCCTTGGAAGATTGCAGGATTTTCATCCTGTTTCTGTTGGACCTCTCTCACCGTTTTATAATTTACAGGTTTAACGAAGCTTCTTCATAGCCTCTATTAAACAGTTAATCATATGATCCCTTCTTTCTCTATCAGTAGAATTCACCTGGTAATTCTCTTGTGGACCTGCCTCAGGAACAGTATCAACCCCCACCCGGTGCGCCGGGGCTGCCGGGTGGTCTGCATGTGCTCTGGCCGCCAGTATTGCAAGTTGCTTTTCCTCAGGGGTGCAGCCCTGGGAGAGTAAGATCTGTAAATCACCCCAGCTGAGATCAAAAGATCCCACTAGTTGGGTAAACCCCTTTGTAAAATGTTCAGGATCCTCAGAAAAACTCAGGAAACCTGATTCTTAAGCAGTGTGAGGCTGTGAAATTAACCTTGGACTCTGGACTCATAGTCAATGGACTGAGGATAGACCAAGATACCAGAGAAAAGAGAAGACCATCGAGATGTACGGAATCATTTGCCACTCTTCGTCTTAAAACTTTCGCTCATCTTCAGGTGGAGGGGTTAAGAAGCCAAGAGGGAAGGAATTGATAAATACATAGTGAAGAACTTTTCACAGTCTTCTCGGCTAAGCAGCTAAACAGAAACTCTGGACCCACTAAAGGTAAGAAATTCTGGTAAAACCCTACTCCCAGTAGCAAAAGTAAAGATACAAGCCAGCCTTCAGAAAATTCTAAAACCTGCTTTCAAACAAGCCCAAATCAGACTGGACCAAGGCTGTTTCTCCAGGATAGATCCTTCGTGGGAGGAAAGTGCTATCAGCCAGACCTTTAAGTTATTGCGTAAATTTTAATACACACTGTGTGGCATTCAATTCAAATTAGTGGGAATACCACAAGTCTGGGCTAAGTTGTCTAAAAGTGAGGTGAAAAGCCCACATAAACAGACCAACATGATACTCAGTTATCAAAGGGATCAGAAACAAGCTTTAAAATAACTGTAATTAATACATTCAACAAAATAGATGACAAGAAAGAGAATTTCTACAGACACTTGGAATTAATAATATAAGAGACCAATGGAAATTAGAGAGATGAAAAACAGAACATGTGAAGTTAAGAATCCATAATATGAATTAATGGTAAAAAAAAAATCTAAAGAGAAGATTGAGAAAACAGTAAAACAGCTAGTAGAAAACAGCTGAGTTGAAGCATGGAGAGAAAAATAATAAAAATACAGAGAAGAACCCAAGGGACAGATGGGGATGGTGCATATGATTATTGTGTGTGTGACTGGAGTCCCACAGAAGAGGAGAGAGAAAACAGAGCACAAGCCGCATGTGAAGAGATACTAGCAAATATTTGCCCAAACAAGTAAAAAATATCGAACCACATATTTAAGAAGATTCACAAACACCAATACGGGGTAAATGCAGAGGAACATACAACTAGGTGCAGCAAAAGTAAACTGCTAAAATTCAAAGTCAGTGACACAATTTTAAATGAAGTGGAGAATATAAACATATGACATCCCCCAAACAAAAAGGGGTTTTCTCAATAGAAATGAATGGAGCTAGAGACGCAGAACACCATTTTAAAAGTGTTAATACAAAATAAATGGCAACATATTTTATAGCCAACAAAAAAAGACTTCAAAAAATAAAATAATTTATCTTCAGACTAATGAAAACAGAAAATTCATCACTGTGGATCTGCATTAAAAGAAATTCTAAAAGGAGTTGTTTAGGCATCACTCAGTGGTTTCTGCATCATTCATTCGGTGACTATTTATTACACTCCTACCCTGTGCTTTGCTGTTGGTGCTGGTGCTACAGAATTGAATAAAATAGACAAACATCCTTGCTGTTTAGTGGCTACTATTCTTCTGAGGAGAGACGGTTAATAAGCAAATAAACAAGTAAAATGCTGAATATGAAAATGTTTTAAGCCTATTTTATACTGGTTGGGCAGACAAAATCTAATAGGTGCTCGAAAAAAGTGACACATTTTATTCTAATACGGGACATTTAAGAATGGTAGCAAAGGGAGTTCCCGTTGTGGCTCAGCAGGTTATGAACCTGACTAGTATCTATGAGGATGCAAATTTGATCACTGTCCTTTCTCAGTGGGTTAAGGATCCCACGTTGCCGTGAGCTGTGGTGTAGCTCCAATTCAGCCTCTAGTCTGGGAACTTCCACATGCCACAGGTGTGGCCCTAAAAAGAAAAAAAAAAAGCAAGCAAGCAAAAAAAAAAAATGTAGCAAAACAGGTCTTATCAGAAGAATGCCATGTTCACCTAACCTGTGACTTATGGGATTATTCATGTAATCAGAGACCACAAAGAATTATAAGGACAAAATTATGGTCAAGCACTAAAGGGGGCCTCGAGAAGGCTACCTCTAAATAAGTCACTGAGATCCTGAGATTGGAATGTGCCTGCCATGTGCTGCCACTAAAGCCTCTCAGGGTCTATAGGGAGACTCTAGGGGTTGGAGAGACAATCCAGGCTGCCATTCTGCCAGGTGACTGGGATGGGTCTGTCCCATACACCGGGAGTCCAGGCTGCAGAGCACTGGGCCAGCTGGTACCATTCTCAGGATGCCAGACAAGAGGGCAAACCCATCCGTACGTGCACATGTAAGGACTCTGCCAGCAGGAGGGGAAATAGATTGTGAATCTTGGCAAACAAATAAAATGTAATAGGAACTAAAACTGTATTGCATTTTCCTGGGATTGGCAGTTTTTCTTTCCAATGCCCTACGTGTATTAGCCCACTCACTGCCTCTGGTTTCTGATGAGAAATTGGTAGAAAATCTTACTGAAATTACATGTACATGGCATGTAGCTTTTCTTTTTCTTCTCTCTCTTTTTCTTGGCTGCACCTGAAGCATATGGAAGTTCCCAAGCCCGGGGCTGAATTGGAGCTGCAGCTGTTGGAGCTGCGGCTGAGGCCTACATCACAGCCACAGTGACACTGGATCCTTAACCCACTGGGTGAGGTCAGGAATCGAACCTGCATCCTTACAGACACTATGTTGGGTTCTTAGCCCACTGAGCCACAACAGGAACTCTACAGGTAGCTTTTCCTGACTTCAAGTTTCCCTGTTTTTGACTTTTGACAATTTGATTATAATATGCCCTGGTATGGATCTTTTTGAGTTTATAACATTTGGAATTCATTGAGCTTCTTTCATATGTGTAAAATTCTGTCATCAAATATGCAAAGTTTTCATAGATTATTCTTCTAATGCTCTTTCTGTCCTTTCTTCCTCTCTCCTCCTTCTCAGACTCTCATCATGTATATGTGATCCTCTTTTGGGCATCTCACAGGTCCCTTAAGCTTGTTGATTTTTTTTTTTCTTTTTTCCTCCTCAGATCAGATAAGTCAAATAGTTCTGCATTCAAATTCACTGGTTACTTCTTCTGCTCAAATCTGCTGTTGAAATTCTCTTGTGAATTTTTCATTGCAGTTATTGCATTTCCTGATTTAGAATTTCTATTTGTTCCTGTTTTATAATTTCCATATCACTCTTGTTACTATTATTATATATATTTTACACCTTTTTTTTTTTTTTTTTTTTTTTTTTTTTTTTTTTTTTTTTTTTTTTTTTTTTTTTTTTTTTTTTTTTTTTTTTTTTTTTTTTTTTTTTTTTTTTTTTTTTTTGCTTTTTGTTTCTTTAGGGCTGCACCTGCAGCATATGGAGGTTCCCAGGCTAGGGGTCTAATCGGAGCTGTAACAATTTTCAAGCAATGTCCATTCTTTTTCCACCCTGAGTTCTGGGTTAGCAAAACTAGACAAATACCTCGTTTCAGTCCTTCAGATAACTCATAGACAAGTTAGAACAGACAAACACTATAAATTGCGAATAAGGTCTACACCGCTTTCTCTGGAACCAGAGCCCACACTGTGGTCCCACACTACGAATGCGGTCTTTCATCTAATAGATTGCCACTGTGCTGGGCAGAGGATGGCAGCAGAGGCAATTAAAAACACCACCACAATTTCATATCACTTTTAACTTGCCTTTTTCTTGATTCAGCACTCATTTGGTTGCTGTAAAACTTTAACTGGTTTCCAGAGTTTTGACAAATTTGGTTCAGACAATTTCTGCTTGTTTTTTGATGTTCCTGTGAAGGGCCAGGAATTTGGAGCTGCCTACTCTGCTATTTTTCTGACATCACTCTTTTTGGACTAAAAAAAAAAAAACCCAAACAAAAAAACCTAATAATTTTAAAATTTAAATCCTCATATTTTAAATATATATTAAATTAGACTCTTACAATAATATTTATATTCCTTTCCCATATATATAGCTATTTATAACTATATATATGCTATATATATGATCCTATATAGTGTAGTATATACAGTACTACACTAGCTAATTAGATATCTCACAGTATTGGCTGAGACTGTGGCATGTGGAAGTTCCTGGGCCAGAGACTGAACCTATGCTACAGCAGAGATCTGAGCCATAGCAGTGACAATGCCAGATTCTTAACTGCTAGGCCACCAGAGAACTTCTATTGGCTAGGACTTCTAATATGACGTTGTTTATGCATTGATAGATATATTTAAGGGAGGTTCTTGTATGCCTAATTCATTGACATTTTCCTGATTTTAATCATGAGTATGTTTTATTTAATGAACCTTCTACACATATTCAAATAATTATAGCATTTCTTTTTTAATCTGTTAAATATATCACTACATTTTCTAATATTAAACCATCCTTATATCTTTGGATTAATCCAACATGGTCATTTTTTGTTTTTTATAATAACATGCTGGATCCTGTTTGCTATATTTTGTATAGCAATTTAATTCATATGAAAAATAAAAATTTACTCATAGTTACCCTTAATCATGCAGATGCTGTCTTCTAACGTTATCACCTCACATTAGTTGTGTATTATGTGTTTTTTCTTGTAAAAGCTTTTGTACATTTGATATGATTTACCTTTGAATGCTTCTTAATTAATAGTAAAACCCTAGTGATATGTAAGTGATGATAAAATTTGTTAGTCAAAGCAGTGTACTTTTGGTACGTTTGAGAGTGAAAAATCACTATTAATATTTGCACTTGGACAATAGGCACAGGCTGTAATTGACAATAACTGAAATTGTGATTACTTTCATTACAGATCTATTACTTTTATTTTCTTTGATCAATTTTAAAAAACCTTGTTTTCTAGTAAATTTAAATTTTTTTTTATTGTATTGGCAAATAATTTGTCCTGGTTTTATCTTAGCAGATAGAAATATCTCTGAATTCATTTTCCTTCTTTTTATTTTTCCCCATAGCACATACCTGGATTTTTTCTTTGGGTTTTTGTTTATCTAGAATTGCCTTTTTTACTCCTTTATCCTTTTTAGCACTTCCTATGTGTTCAACATTCTGTGCTTATGATTTTTCTCTCTAGACACTTTATGGTATCATTTAATTATGTTTTGGCTTTTTTTGTGGCTTATGAGGACAAATTTGTCAGTATAATTTTACCATCCTTTTATATTAATCTTTGTTTACCTGTCTGGTTACCTTAAAGATCATCTCTTTCCCCTCGCTGTTCTGCTGTTATTCTATGCTATGTATTGATGCAGGTTTCTTAGTATATATCTTGCGCAAGATTTGTTGGTTTTCCTGAATCTGATTCTTTTGGTAGCTAATTTTCTTTCTGAATATTGCACATCCCCTATTTTCTGCATTTTCTCCTTCTGAAGCTCTTCTTAGATGTGTGTCAGATGTCCTTTTTCTATGTTGTCTATCTCTTAACCTCTCTCATATTTTTCATCTCCTTGCCTCTTTGTGCTGCACACTAGATAAAATCTTCAGAACTATTTTTATGTTTTCTAATTTATTCTTTATCATACCAAATCTTCTGTTTTGAAGTAGTTCTATTCGATTGTATTTTACATTTTCTTTAGTGTCTTAATTGAAATATAACATAAACTTTCACAACCCATCTACAATTAAGAAAACACCAAATTTCAAAATAAGAAATTAGCAGTATATCAGATAACTCCTGTGGTCCCTCCTAGGAATCACCTGCCCTCCTTACCATAAGGAGAAGAAAGTAGGGAACCACTTTCCCCTTTCTAACATAACTGAGTACTTTTGCCTGCTTCTCAGTTTCAAATAAATGGGGTTACTGCAATGCTCATTCTTTTGAGTCCATATTCTGTACCTCAGTATTACCTTTATGAGATTTGTCACATGGTTGCACTTAGCAGGACCTCATTATTTTTCACTATTGTCAAGAATTCTCGGAGTACCCGTCTTGGCTCAGTGGTTAACCAATCCTACTAGGAACCATGAGGTTGCAGGTTTGATCCCTGGCCTTGCTCAGTGGGTTAAGGATCCGGCGTTGCCATGAGCTGTAGTGTAGGTTGCAGACGCGGCTTGGATCCCACGTTCCTGTGGCTGTGGCGAAGGCCGGCCGCTACAGGTCTTGTTAGACCCCTAGCCTGGGAACCTCCATATGCCTCGGGTGAGGCCCTAGACAAGGCAAAAAGACAAAAAAAAAAAAAAGGAATTCTCAGGTATCATTATATCACAATGTGTTTATTCCTTTTACTGATAAAAGGCATTCAGCTGGTCTCGTATTGGAGCTCTTATGATTAATGATGCTGTTGAGATACCAGTCCTTGTTATCTGGTGAATATTCTGCCTGTTTCTATAGGCTATCTCCCTAGGAGCAGGATAGAGCCATACTTGGTCATAGCATTGGTATCTGTTAAGCTTTAGTGTATATTCCAAAGTGATTGCCTTGACTGATGTTCCCCCAGGACTGTATGATTCTGGTTGTGCCACGTTGTCACCAGACTTGATTCTGGCACTCTTTACAACGGAAACCATCCTAGTTGGTGTGCAGTTGTTTTTGGCTAGTAGTTTGGGGCATCTCTTTTCTTTCTCACTTTTTGAATTTTACCTTTAAAGTTTCTTCCATTATTTTAAACATTCTAGTTTTATGTTTTATTTAACAGCTCTTTTACTTGAAGTTGTGGTCAGTTTGTGCTGACATAGAACCGTGACTACTTGCACACAAGCACACATGACACACACATGACACATGCACCAGACTTCAGAGCACATGTATGTTTGTTGTAAGCTCAGGGAAGGCTGGCTCCCCCAGGGGGGTTAGCTGTTTTGCGTCTGCTAGTTGCCCTAGATGACTACTAATGAAGGACTACTTTAAAGTAAGTCTCTTCATTGTGATGGCACTGAATTCATCACATAGGAATGTGAACTTGTATCTCTTACTGTAAGACTGTGATTTAAAGAGCTCAGAGGAGACACTCCCTTCCTCTCCTGCCCCGCCCCGTGTCCAGTTTGAGACAGATTAGTCATTAAATTTTTAAGTTTCCATTTTCAAGAAATGGAATTTTTGTAGTGCAGCCTTCACTGCATTTAAAACCATTTTATTTAAAGCCAATACAAAATCCGTATTGATTCTAGAGTCCTGGTCCCCAAACTCCATCATATGATTCCAAGGCCTTTTCGTGTGTGGTCTTTCAAACCCAGCATCCTCCAGAAGGCATGAGCTGAGGGCAGCCACAGCTCCCGAGGCCTCACAGCTCCCTGCTTGGTTTGGTAAAAGGGTTTCCTTTCATTTTTGCAATCTTATTTGCAATCCTCTAATTATTATTATTTTTATTATATTTCACCCAAGACCACTGCATATTTATAGTGGGAAATCTCTTCTGTCTTTCTGCTTATTGTCTATTATGGAGATTTCTCAGAATTTTTTTCCTTAGTAATTTCTTTCTATGTATTTCTTTTCAATTTTTTTTTAGGAAGACATTGAAACTTTGGCTTAATTTCCATTTTTGTTACATTTCTTTGCATGTTTTCATATTTCCACCATTTATGCTACTTTTAGGGAGTATTCCTCAGGCATCCAGTTCATTATTTGCTTTCAACTATGTTTATTCTACACTTCAGCTCAGTTAGAATTTTTGTTTAGTAAACAAAATTTAAATTTTCATTATTTCTAGTAGACTATGGTTATGCTTATTTTTACTATTGTTCTGAGGATGATATTGTGTTCAATGTTCTCTACTTTGTTGACATGAATTGTTTACTGAGTTTGTTTTATTTATTCAAAATTCTGACTTTCTGCAAAAAATAGACGATTCCTGCTTTGGGCTCATTTTTGGAGCTGATATTCCCAAGGACCATCTCCTGTGTCTGTGTTGTTTGCAGAGGGGCGAAGGATGGGGTGTGCTACTGGTATTTGCCTTCAGACTTGTTAGTAAAAGTAGAGGAGGCTCAGGATAAGTTATTGAGAGGTGTGGTGTGTGCAGTGTGTGGTGTGTATGTGTGTGCAGTGTGTGAGTGGTATGTATGCGTATATGGCGTGGTGTGCAGTGTGTGTGTGGTGTGCATGTGCGGTGTTTGTGTTGCCCCAGCTGGGACTAAGTACCCACTTCCAGGAGCACCCTGTATTGGTTGGTCCCTGATGGCATGCTACTCTGCCACCAACTAGAGAAACAGGTTTTTTGCTTAAGAGACTAAGAAAGGGAGTTGAGAGGCACCTGCGGGATACATCACCCTAAATATTTGCTGAGTTGAGTTAACAGCCTTGTTTGTTTTCACACTCTTTTTGGATTGCTAAGCACTTCTGGCAAGTCTGAGAAAAGGAAGCCCAGCTCTTTTTCATTCACACTGAACAGTTAACTTTTGAATACTGTGAATCATTTATTAGGGCAATGTTTTTCCTCTTGGATGTATACATATCAAGAAGTCGCTTGTGTGCATAAATGTGGTCTCCAGGACAGGAGTTTTCCCAGAAGAACTTATCTCTGATTTTGAGTTAGAGTTTGCAGTCAGAGAATTTGGTGGTGCTGGTGGGGAAGAATTTCATATTTAGATGAACACTTTCTTCTCTTCCGTCGACCCGGGTACCTCCCTATAGGGTCTGCGCTTTCCCACAACGCTGTGTGAAGTCCCTCGGAATGAAGAGTGTTCTCCACACAAGGGAGGCATTAATTCCACCTGCCTGTATCTCAGCGAGTTATTTGTATGTAGTCACAGAGAACACGCTCCAAATCAGGACCTCTTTTGACTCCAGCGAAGGGTCGGCTGTTCCCAGGGCTTTTCCCTCCAGCATTCCTGACAAGCACATGGTGACTTTAGTCTGTGGCCCAGCGCCCCTTTACCCCTTTCCCCTGGAAATGTCAGCACTCAGAACACCTGCAGCACACTTGACACCGGGAAATTCTCCGAAGTGTGAGCCCAGGTGAGAGCCTGGGGTCGCCCGGTCCCTGTCCTGCAGAGCAGGTGG
Source organism: Catagonus wagneri (assembly GCA_004024745.2). Lineage (NCBI taxonomy): Eukaryota > Metazoa > Chordata > Mammalia > Artiodactyla > Tayassuidae > Catagonus > Catagonus wagneri. The sequence continues at coordinate 30,803,238 of PVHT020000521.1, read as the reverse complement.
GCGTGCACTCCGTGAAGCACCGCGACGGGGAGGGAGGGCAAGTGAAGCGCGGGAGCGGACCAGGCGCCGGGTCTGCTCATAGACAGGGGTTACTTACCCCGTCGATGTTTACCAAGCTCCTCTGGGCCAGGCCTCATTGGGGTGGGGGTGCGGATGGGGGAAGATGCCGCCCGGAGCCCGCTGAAGCGGGTGCTCGCGAAGACATGGAGACGTGGAGAGGACGTGCTCGACTCCACGCTGGTGGCGGCACGGTTGCTGGCACCTGGAGTCCTGTTTCTTCCTCCACACTTGGCTTCCAACGTTGAAGGCAGACTGGCCATGGGACAGAACAGAACCTGCGCGGCATCTGCCCTGCGGCTTTGTGGGTCACCCCCTCCCAGGCAGGCCGCCTGACTTCCTGCTCCCACCGGCTCTCATCCACCGGTTCGCTTTCTCACCCACTCTCAGTCTCTCAAATGAGCATTTACTAAGCATCTGGGAGTGGCACAAATGATGCTCAGCCTTTTAAAGATTTCTCTTTCGTGATTTTGTATGTTGCATCCTCATAAGTCATCTCCAGTGTTTGAGAGTGTTATAAATACTGAAGGAAAATAGCTAAAAATAGGTAAATACAAACTGGCCTCATCTCCTAATTAAAACAATTCTGGGAATTCATGCTTTTATTTACTTATTTGGAGGACTGGAAAAGCCAGCTTCTCTGGGTCCTCAGAACCTTTTTTGGAGTGTTTTCCTAGAATACCTTTCCTCTTGTCACACCTCGATAAAACTGAGATTTCATCCTCAGTGGCTGCCTGTGAATGACCTAAAGAGCCTTTTTTTTTTCCTTTGCAAATGTTGCAGCTTCTTGTTATCTGGACCCTGTTTTGAGGAGTGCATCCTAACTGTGTCTTTTGTTGCTCAATTAAAGGCTTCAAACTACTGACCATTCAAACCACTACTTAGTCCTGCTGGAAAGATTGTGTCACGGAAAGTGCCTTTGAGAGGAGCAGCTTCTGTGGCATCAGAGAAACCCTAAGAAGTCATTTCCTAAAAATAGGAGGGTGTTAATACCAGCAGTAAAGTGGGGCTTAGAAAAAGATCTGCTGTCAAAAGACAAAAGAGAGGTGAAAAAGCAAATAGCAAGCCTTTGGTGCGCATTCCTTATCATGACACAGACAGGGTGTTTTCCTAAAGAAATTGCCTGCAGTGAGTGTCTGCAGATAATAGAAACTGGTAATAGCGTCATTGCTGAAGCTAGAAGAAAAGTTAATGTATAAAAGGGCATGGGAAGTTGATAGGAATGTTCTGTGTATTTGGGTAGTGAGCTGGTGCACAGAATGAGCTGGAATCTGAGTCTGTGGCACCTGGGCTGGGGGTCACCAGTCATGTGATCATGAGCAAGTCATTTTTTTTTGAGACTTGGGGTCACCTGCATAACGGCAGAGAAACATTTCAAAATGAGAAAGGTTTCAATAAGATGGTACTCCAAATAGGTGCCAGGTAGACTATTTCTCTAATGTAATCTACTTTTACCAAATTCCGGTTCCCAGAGAGTATTTGAAACAGAAAAACCTTGGACATACAGGCAAGAAATGGGGCAACCTGGGCTCTGATAAAAGATCAATGGGGGTTCTCTTTACCAACAGACTTCCGACGATCAGAACATTCTGGGCACAGAAGATTTAGCAGTTTTTATTTTATTTAAAAATTTTTATTATTTTTTTGACTCTACTGGAGGCATGCAGAAGTTCTAACCTGTGCCACAGCAGTGACAACGCTGGATCCTTAACCCTCTGAGCCACCAGAAACTCTGAGCAGCCTTTATTTTATGTAGAAAAACCAGGCATTCAAAGCAAACTCATTTTGGGACTGAGGCATGAGGGATTTAGAAGGTGAGAAAACACCAGGTATGGCCTTGAGCAAACCTATGATGCTACCAATCTTTGCAGAGTCCCTGTGCCTGTATCCACTAAAATTGCTTCAAGGGTATTTTGCACCCATGGATGTAAGTGTCTGTCATAGACGCCCTTCTACAAAGGCAGGTGTGTGAATGGGAAAGGTAATAGGAATGAAGAGACAGACAGGGAAAGTAATTCTCTTTGAATGTGTTTTTCTTTATTCTTCGGGAGAGCTCTGAAAGGCAAATGGACAGCAGAAGGTACTGTGATATTAGGGAGGAGGCAGTGGGCCTGGGACAAGGGTCATTTCCACGGCAGAGGTTGACTTTCACCCAGGCAGACGCTCGTCCAGAACCTGAAAGAGGTAGGGATACTGCAGGTAGAGAGAATAAGAGAATACCGTGGACAGACTGGAGCTGGGCTGGGGCTGTGGGGACCTGCAGGGCTCAGGTAAGCAGGCATGTGCGTAGGAAGGAAGGTGGGTGGTAGGAGAAGAGAGAAGCAAAACATATCACAAAGTGTGCTCTGGAGTCTGAATTTCTTTCCAGTGTTAGACTACTGAATCTCAGAGTGAAAGATAGAGGCTGCCTTTTAGGAGAATGTTGGGGGCTATAGTGTGGAGATTATCCGGAGGAGCTGAGCCTGGAGGCAGAGAAAGCAGTGGAGAGGCTGCTGTAAGATGCTGAGGGTCTGATGTGGGGCGTAGCAGCATCGTCTGGAAGGAGGGGTCGTAAATGCTGTTTATGAATTTATTTTTATGTGTTTATACAGTACATTTTATTTTTAAATTATTTAAAAATATTATTGGCGTATAGTTGATTTACAATGTTGTGTTAGTTTCAGGTGTACAGCAAAGTGAATCAATCATATGTATACATATATCCATTCTTTTTTCCCCGTATATGTTATTACAAGCTATTGAGTAGGTAAACCTGTGCTATACAGTAGGTTCGTATTAGTCATCTATTTTATACAGTCATGTGGATATGTCATTCCCACTCTCCCAGTTCTTCCCTTCTCGCCACAGTTTCATCTATGGTGACCATAAGATTGGTTTTGAAATCTGTGACTTTGTTCCTGTTTTATAAATAAGATCTTTTATATCATTTTAGAAATTAGATTCCAAATATAAGTGATATCATATGATGTTTGTCTTTCACTGTTTGACTACACTTAGTACGATCATCTCTAGGTCCATCCATGTTGCTGCAAATGGCATTATTTTGTTCCTTTTTATGGCTGCATAGTATCCTATCGTATATACATACCACATCTCCTTTTTCCATTCATCTGTTGATGGACATTTACATTGTTTCGGCGCCTTGATGTCTTGGCTATTATGAACAGTGCTGCTATAAACACAGGGGTGCATTATCTTCTTGAGTTAGAGTTGTATCCAGATATATGCCCAGGAATGAGACTGCTAGATCTTATGGTTGTTCTATATTTAGTTTTTTATTATTTATTTATTTATTTATTTATTCTTAATGGATTTTATTTCAATTATAGGTGTACATAAATCATCACAAGTCAATTTTACAGCTTTTGTGTCCCAAACCCCCAGTGCATCCCCCCACCCCCCAGATTGTCTTATTTGAAAAACCAAGGTTTTCCAAAGTCTGTGAGTCATTGTCTGTTCTGTAAGAAGGTTCATTGTGTCTTTTTAGTTTCCACATGTAAGCGGCATCATTGGGTGTTGCTGTCTAATTGTCTGACTGGTTTCACTTCGCATGATAATTTCTAAGTCCATCCATGTTGCTATAAATGTTGGTAATTCATTCCTTTTAATGGCTGAGTAACATTCCATTGTGTGTATGTACCATATCTTCCCTATCCACTCCTCTGTCGATGGGCATTTAAGTTGTTTCCATGACCTGGCTATTGCATAGAGTGCTGCAGTGAACACTGGAGTACATGTGTCTTTTCGAGTCATGGTTTCTGCTGGATAGATGCCCAGGAGTGGGATTGCTGGATCAAATGGTAATTCTATTTTGAGTTTTCTGACGAATCTCCATACTGTTTTCCACAGTGGCTGCACCAATTTGCATTCCCACCAGCAGTGTAATAGGGTTCCTTTTTCTCCACACCCTCTCCAGCATTTATTGTTTGTAGAATTTTTGATGGTGGCCATTCCGGCTGGTGTAAGGTGGTACCTCATGGTGGTTTTGATTTGTATTTCTCTAATGAGGAGCGATGTTGAACATCTTTTCATGTGTTTATTTGCCATCTGCATGTCTTCTTTGGAGAACTGTCTGCCTAGATCCTCTGCCCATTTTTGGATGGGGTGGTTTGTTTCTTTGGTGTTGAGCTGTACGAGCTGTTTGTAAATTTTGGAGATTAATCCCTTGTCAGTTGAATCATTTGCAGATATTTTCTCCCATTCTGTGGGTTGTCTTTTCGTTTTGTTTAGGGTTTCCTTAGCTGTGCAGAAACTTTGAAGTTTAATGAAGTCCCATTTGTTTATTTCTCTTTTTATTGTCCTTACTCTGACACATGGATCTGAGAAGATGTTGCTGTCATTTATGTCAGAGAGTGTTTGGCCTATGTTTTCCTCTAAGAGTTTTATAGTATCTGGTCTTATATCTAGATCTTCAGTCCATTTTGAGTTTATTTTTGTGCAT